>JAQSEB010000198.1:0-458095 GCA_030063045.1 Pratylenchus scribneri | reverse complement strand
AACCGATTATTACCTCCTACTTTGAAGTGCAAATACTCAACAAATCTAAAGGGTAAATTAAATTGATTTCTATTTTATTTAAAATGCAATTATTACAATAAAGATCTTCGATGTTATAATTCTAATAAATGAAAATTATTGGTGCTATGTCAATCTGCCAACCCTCCTATTTTCCGTCTTTTTGCCAACTTTCGTTTTGTCAACTTTCGTTTTGCCAACCCCCCTATTTTATTTCATTTTGCCAACCCTGCTATTTTCCGTCTTTTTGCCAACAATTTTTGCCAACTTTGTTTTTTATTACTTCCCCGGCTTATTCTATGCTAATTAAGTGCCAATTACATCTCCCATAGGGTTTTCGACCATGCCGGATCCGATTTTGGCATCGGCTTTTCGAAATTTTTTAATCTGAGCAAGTTATTGGCAGATAAGTGAATGAAGGGAAAATTAGGCTAAACAAGGGAGTAGGGGATTTTATAAGCAAAAATTAGCCGTGCCATCGATATAAAAGTTGTGCCATCGATATAAAAATTGTGCCATCAATGTATTTAGCCGTGCCATCGATGTAAAAATTGTGCCATCAATGTAATTAGCCGTGCCAAAGCCGAGAAAAGATCTATTCAACAATTATTTCCTCCATTTTTGATTATTCCACATCATATTTCCTTCATTTTTTTCCAGATAACACATTTTCTTTTATTTTGGAATAAATTTTGCCAAAAATTTTATTATTGGAGTAATTAAATAGGCTGGAATGCATTTTTCTTCCTTGGAATAGAAGGCTGATATTTTCGGCATTAATGTGCCATTTTCCACCAAAATATGTCGCCAATAGGATTGAAATATCGTTAAAATTGAATTCAGCATGGTCGAAAACCTAAATGTTCAAGAAATGCCCGCAAAATTTGGCCCAGAATGCCGAAACAAATAAAAATAAGGAAAGTTGGCAAAATGAAATAAAATAGGGGGGTTGGCAAAACGAAAGTTGGCAAAAAGGCGGAAAATAGCAGGGTAGGCAAAATGAAATAAAATAGGGGGGTTGGCAAAACGAAAGTTGGCAAAACGAAAGTTGGCTTTTTGAAAAGTTGGCAAAATGAAATAAAATAGGAGAGTTGGCAAAATGAAAGGTTGGCAAATTGAAAAGTCACCAAATTATTTTATCAATAAATTTATTTATTAATGAAATATTATTTCAGTATCAGTATTTCCATTGGATATTGTGACCATCAATTTCCGTTGGAAAATCATTCGCAAGGATTTGAGAATAATTCATTTGGACTTTATCGAAAAGGATTTATTTTGATTGATGGATCCTGGACCAATTTCGTAGATGACGGTCATGAATACGATTTCGAGAAAGGCGATTTTGTTGGCTTTGGCATAATTCACCATCCAAGTTCAAAAATGGAATATTTTGTCACTTGGAATGGCAAATTATTGGGTAATATCAATTAAATAATCGAGAAAATAATTTTAATTATAATAATAAATTTAATTATAATTTAAGATGAATATAAAATTAATTTAAATTTAGTGAAGGCCAAATTGCCCGCAAAATTTGCTAATGTCGAATTATTTCCATCTGTCTGTTTTTTCGATTCTGTCGCTTCAATTCAAGTGAACTTTGGGAAAGAAGAATGGAAATTCAAGGATTTCAAGCAACTTATTCAATAAGAAAATTTGCGAAAATATGAACAAAAATTGAAGAAAGATCTTTAAATAATTTGATAATTAAATTTATTGGATAAACCGAATTTTTGGCATTTATATTTTTGATGCATTGCTTATTTTCATTTTAGTTTATTTCAGCTATCATTTACAAATTTTGAAGAAATTTTTTATTTTATTCTACAACAAATTGTATATTTGTTAATAGAATTGCCCAGTTTTGCTTTCAACCACTGTCTAACAACAAAGATTTCCCTTATTTATTCTATTCTTTTTGGTTGACTACCTAGGACAAAAAAAAGGTAATAATATAATTTGTTTTTTATCAGTTGGAAATAAAAAAGTTTAAAAAAAATGAATTAAAAGTCAAAAATGGAGCAAATATTATTGTTTTTATTTATTTCATTTATTTCGAAATTTAATTCAAAATTTATATTCTGAATTGTGCTTTGTCTTTTGTGGAATTTTTTTCTTAAAATTTTTAACCTTATTTCAAAACTTTGAGATTGAATTGTTAGCAAATGAATTTGACCCAAATTCAAATTAATAATGAAAAGTGCTTCTTTTTTACAAAAAAGCAAATTTGACTGGAATTATATGCAGAATATGAATTTCATTTTTCAATTTCTTGTTTTCTTTTTTCAATTTTGTCACATTTTCCTCCAATAATAAAATGTTTCCATCTTTTTGCTGATTCTCCACCATTTACTTTAGCAGTAGCAGAATTTCCTTTATTCTCAATTTTAATTGCCAAAAATTGTTGTTTTTGAGAAGTCCTTCGGAATTAGGGACGCGGAAAAATTTTTATTTTTAAAAATTGGGAGTTTTCAGATGCCTAAAACACACGAATCAGATATTCATTTCGATATTATTATTCCAATAATATGTTTAGAAAAGGATTTTTAAAATTGTTTTTTGGTCTATTCTTGGCATTTTTTGGATAAAGTTGACATTATGAAACCAAAATGATAATGACGCTTGACGAAATGGATATCAGATTCATATTCTATGCTTTAGAAAACTTTTAGAAAATAATTATTTAAAAATTAAAAATATTTTTCTGGATCCCAATTTCGAAGGATTACCATTGTTGATAAACAATTTGTTGAAGTAAAAGGTTTTGGTCTAAAATATTTAATATTTTGATTCAATTTACAAATTACCACAATATTAATGAGAGTTTTGTCCTTTTGTATTGATGTTTAATGATTATTTGATTTAATGGTTAATCGGGGAATTGGTGAATTTAGGAAATACTAAATTTAATGGCAAATAAGTGAACGCATAAAAATAAAAATAATTGGGAGAGATTAAAGAATAATAGACGAAATTAATATATATTGTAAATTGTAAAAGTCGACAACATATAGTACAGAAGAGAGTATTTTTGGGAATTATGAATATTTCTCCAAAGCCAACCAAGATGTGCATAAAACAAATCTTCAATTCGTAAAAAAAGCACAACATAAACAAAGTTCCCAAGCAAATTGACCATATTTTGCCCCCCGCCTTTCTTTTTTTCCTTGGGACAATTTATAATAGAATCCTTTTTCTTTTGTCTGATTGCTCTGTGAATGAAGAATTTTTAGTGAGGAGATGAATTCTTTGTTCATTTTTACTTTTTCTTATTTATTATACAATTCCGATTTTTCCTCAAAAGTTCCTCTCTTCATATTTCTCTCCCCTACCCCCCCCCCCCCCCCCCCCCAACAATGTTGGGTTGATTCAATGGAACAAAAGGCATTATTATGAATGATTTTTGATTGGCAATTGGAAATTTCCATCGGGAAAAATTTTTTTTTGAAATTTTTCATTTATTGGCAAAATCTGTGCCAATCAAAAAATTATTTATAATATTGCTTCTTAAGTTGAATACATTTATAATCTAAAAACATTAGGGCAATATGGAAAGAAATATTGGTGGGAAAATATTTATTAGAATCGGCAGTGATGATGGAATATTAAAAAGCAAAATAAATAAAGAATCAGTCCTCTTAATCAAAATTCCATTATTTTATTTTATTTTGATAAGTAGGAAATATTCGAATATTTGCCCAAGGCAATTTTTCATTCAACTCAATAATAAAAATAAATGTTTACAATTTTTTATCTCAATTGGAATTTGATGACTCCATTTTTAATCAAAAATAAAGATTTTCTTATAAAATGATTAAATTTTGCTCAATTCTCTTTCGAATATTTTCCTCAGCAATTAGTTAAAACGATATAAATCAAAAATTCCCAGAGGCAATTTTCCAGCTCATCCATCGAAAATCGAATGAATTAGGGAACAAAAAAAGAGCAATTATGCCAAATGAAAATGGTGGATGAGTTCTATGGGAAATTGCTCAAAGCAAATATTTTTCTGTCCATTCTTTCTTAGAATAAATTTTTGATTGGAAAATAATAGCAAAGAAAGCGATTTGCGCCAGGCAATTTCCTACTACTCTTATTCTCCGCATCCAATTCGCTGCATTTTAATTTTGCATTTTTCCCCAATCCCCACAAATATTTGCATCCTCATCCAATTTTTTCCAATAATTTAATTACTAAATATTTGCCCTAATCGTTTGCTTCGTGTTTTTAGATGTTAAATAAGAGAATGGAATTTGTGCTTTAAATATAATACCCAGATATAATAAATTTAAAATCTTAATTTTACAAATTATCCTAAATAAAATATTTTATGAAATAAATAAATATTTCCAAGATAAAATAATATATTGAAATGTCTGTTCTTATAAATTAGATTCTGCAAAACAATCAACTATAAACAAAAAAATGAAATAATATATCATATAATAATTAAAATAAAAATATAAAAAATTTATTAACTATAAATAAAAAAATTCAAGCGAATTTAATAAAATGAATAAATTGTTGTGATTCTAAAATATATTAAAATTTATTCCAAAAAATCAAATAAAATGCGAAAAACGAAATTCCAATATATCTGAAATATTATCTAATTCATAAATAAATTAAATAAAATTTTATCGCTCAAATGTTGACCATAACTATACGAAAATGTAATGTAGAGATAAAAGCTTAAATAAACAATGACAATCCAAAAATGATAAAAAATTTAATGAAATAAATTTTTATTAAATTATATTTATAAATTTAAATTATATTTATAAATGAAT
This sequence comes from Pratylenchus scribneri, assembly GCA_030063045.1. Lineage (NCBI taxonomy): Eukaryota > Metazoa > Nematoda > Chromadorea > Rhabditida > Pratylenchidae > Pratylenchus > Pratylenchus scribneri. The sequence continues at coordinate 453,284 of JAQSEB010000198.1, read as the reverse complement.
AAAATATTTTTATTTTTTATAAATATGAAAATTTAAAAATCAATACGAAAAATATGATTTTAATATATAAATACAATATATATCATTTAAATTTTATAATTTATTTATAAAAAAAATGAAAAAATTATCGGCAATAACTACTGTGGCCTTGCCAAAGAAGCCGAATGGTTCTTATTTCTTAGTATTGAAGGGTGGAAAAGTGGTTATATTGCCTAACTTTTACTTATAATGAACTAGAAATTCGCAAAAATAAAGAAAAATATTATGATAATTTCAAATTTTAGTATGGAAGTGCTTTACAAAATTATTGTTGAATATAAATATTTAAGCCTATAAAAAATATAAAAATTTTAAAATTTTATTTTGCAAAAATTTTATATATGTATAAAAAATCCTTGAAATATTTTAAATAGAAATTTTTTTCATTTTTTTATAAAATATTTGTATAGAAAAATTTCAATTTCAGCAGTCCATTTTAAATGGAAATATTTTAAAATTTTTTAATAAATTATTAGAATAGACATTTATCAATAAAATTTTTAATTTCAATAAAAATTGTCCTTTATTTAAAATAGAAACAAAAAAGAAAAAAAATAAATAATATCTCTTTTAATAATTAATAATGATTATGAAATAATATAAATGGTGAATTGTGATATGATGTGATAGGAATGAATCGATTTAACAAAATGATAAGCATTGAATGAAGATCAAAATAATGTTAGAGAAAAAAATTCATCAATCAATTGACGTATTCAATAACGAAAAATAATATATATATAAAAAAATTACGACATATTATAAAAACCATTTTTCATGGGTATAATAAATTTTATAAAAATAATTACCAATATAAAAAAAATTTTATTTATTATACAAAAATTCCATCAATTCAATTTAAATTTATATTAAAAAATCATAATTTTTAAATTATATAAAAATGAAAAAAAGAATTTAATTCTCTAATTATAAATAATATTTTGCTTAAAATTTGTTAAGAAAATTTTTATAATTCTCTTTCAAAGCAATATGTGTTCTTCAAGAGATTTACAAAAGAAACACCTGCTTCATTTTATAATTCCACGGAAAATTAAAATTTAAAAAAATAATAAATTTTGTAATTTTAATTGAAATAAAAAATGAAAAATTCATTGATAATTACATTGATTTTATTGTGATTTTTATCAGCATATATATATATTTAAATTTAAATTTTATGATTATAAAATATTTATATAATTCAGTATATTGAAAAAATTATAAAATTAACAGCATAAATGCCTTTTAAAATATTTCTATATAATTCAGTTTATTGAAACAATTAGAAAATTAACAGCATAAATGCCAATGATAATGAAAAGAATTCTCTACATAAGCTCCAATGTGTAATCTCTAGCATCAGAAAATTTAAATTTTATAAATTATCTTTTTAAAATTAAAAAAATTTATTACGAAATAAGAAAAATTAAACTAATTTATAAATAAAATTCGCAAAAAATTTTATATATGAATGAATTTTTATATTTTTGTGATAATAAAATAATTATATCACTAAAAATTATTGATGGATTAAATAAAATGATAAAATTGAATAATTGAATAATATATAGAAAATTTATTTATAAAATTTTATACATTGTTTCTGTCTGCCATGCGTCCAGACTCCAGATTGGATGGAAAAAGGAGATGGAAATTGCCCATTCTGTTTCACTATGGTTCAGGCATAATAATAAGATGAAAAAATAAAATAAAAATTTTAAAGAAAGCGTAATTGCATTAAAATAATAAGAATAAAAAATGAAAATAAATTTAAAAAAAAAAACCGACCGTAACTGAATGAAAGAAAGAAAGAGTGAGAGATCAATAAATAAATAAAGATAAAATTAAAAAAAAACAATATTTAGGTATATAACATATTTAAAAAAACAATTTTAATTAAATAACAAGAAAAGAATGGCAGCCATTAATTTTGAGCATTTATTGAAAAAATATACTACATTTATTATTATTGTATATATTTATTAGACGAAAATCAAAATGGCTAAAAACAAATTGACGAAATTCATGAGAGAAAATCTAAATTAATTTTTTTAAATAATTTAAGAATTTTCGAAAATTTAAGAAAAGAAATATAAAATTTTTTTTAGACCATGAAGCAGAAAAATGAAATGGATTTTTTATTTTTATGAAATGTTAAAAAATTTTGTTATATTATTTTTAATTTTATATATGAATTTATTTGAAAAAATCATAATGGATAAAAGTTAAAATTAAAAATGAATAAACTATTTTTATAATTTTTTTTAAAAATAATTTTTCAATTTATTCCATCATTTTTTCACTTGACAAAAGCTCTAAAAAATAATTTTTGTTTGTAAATTAGAATGCAAATATTCAATGGAATTGTATTTTTTGTTTTAAATTGATTTTTAAAAAGATTCGGGCAATATGATTATCGGAATTTATAATGAATTTGTTTTTAAGCGTCATGCTATTAATAATAATTTAATCAATTTAATTTTACAATACTTTCGAATTGAATGAAAATTTTTTGAAGATAATTTTAAAAAATTGAAAATTTAATATTTAATATAATTTTTAAATTCAATAATCATAAGAATTTTATTGAAATAAATTGTATTTTTGGGTTCAATGCTCAATTGCGGTTAAATAAAATTTATCATAGACTTAACGTCAAAATCGTTCCATATGTGTGATAGAAATTCCTTCGAAATGAGTGAATGGCCTAGAGAATAATTAAAATTTTTTGATTTTATAAAAATATATTATATAAATTTAAAGAAAATAATTTATTCATATAAATAAATAATAAATAACGAAAAAAATAATTCCAAAATAAATATATAAATCATTTCATTATAAAAAAAATATTAAATAATCTTTTGAATTATTTATAAGAAAATATAATAATAAAAAATTATATAAAATAGAGAACTGAATTATTTGAGCATTCAAAAAATAAAAAAGATGAAATTAATATTTTGCAATTCAATTCTCCGCTTTTGCTTTGCTCTCTTCCTCCTATCCCTTTTGATTATCCCTTCCGAAAACCCAAATATTTTAAATAAAAAATATTTTTTTAAATTTTCTAGAACTACCAAAACATATCTGTTGGCTCTTTTAAAATGGATGTGACATATCAAATTAAAAGAATTATGATTTGAAATTTAATAAATATTTATTTGGCTCGATTAATAAAATTAAAACATTATTATAAGGAAAAAAAGACTATTCAATATTACATCATCATTTAAAAAAAGTTACATGGAATTTTAAAATTTTTTTAATTATTTTTACAAAAAATTTATTTTGAAAAATTGAAAAAAAAATAAAATTTTAAGAAAAAAAAGTTTGATTTATAAATTTTTGTTAGTAAAAAATTTTTTAATTTTTAATTGAAAAATCATTTTAATATATTTGAAAATATTTATAAAAAATATTATTTCAAATTATATAATTCAATAGATATTAGAATTTTTATAAAATCCTAAATTAAACTATTTTTACAATACTAAAATAAATTGAGATAAATCTATATTGAAAATTTTTGTTTAAGCAAAGAATTTAAAAAGGAATATATAAATTGTTTATTATTTTATTAAAAAATAGTAATATATATAATAACAATAAAAATATTTTATCTAAAAGTACAAGGATATCTGATTTTATTCAAGTGACCATTATATCCGCGAATCACTAATTATTAATTTAGAAAATTTATTTCATCTAATAAATCGGAACAATCAAAAAATGTGTCCTAGACGGGAAACATAATTCGAAATCTATTATGATGCTTTACTTTAAATAAATTAAATTAACATCAACGAATATATCACGCTCTCTTGAATGAATGAAGAAATTAATATAAATCAACAATAAATAAAGTTAATTTTTATAAAAATTATATTGATTTATATATTCATACAAGAAAATTCGTAATTTTTAGAAATTATTTTTATTTTATTTATAAGTAGGAAATATGATTATTAAATAGAAATGAATTCTAATATTGAAAAAGTGTGTAAAAATTAATTTTAAAATGTAGAAATTTAAAAATAGATTAATAAAATAATAAAAATTAATAAATCAACCCATAGAAAAAAAAATGATCAGTACATGGTGAAAAATTTTATAATTTTTTTTATTAATATTTTTTTAAATAGATTTATCATTAAAAATTAATATAACAAATAATTGATTAAATATATTAATGGATAAAATTCATATAAATTATTTTGTTGTTATGTAGACTGGATTTAAAAAAGACATCTGACAGCATGGTTTGCAATTCAGCTAATTAAATTTCCTAAAAATAAATTTCGAGAAAATAAACAAATTTAATAAAAGAAATAAAATAAAAATTATTTTTCTTAATATTTAAAATATTTATTTATTTTTAAAAATGAGAGCATTTTAGCCTTGTCTAAAATTATAAATATAATGATTCGTTTAGAAATTTAAATGATATAAAAAAAATTATAAAGTCTTATTTTTATTTTATTCAATAATTTTTTTTGATAATACATACTATTCTCTACTCAAAATTGAAAATAATTTACAACCAATTTTTAATTATATCTAAATAATTGATAAAATAAAATTTTTGATCCGAAAAGAAATTTTATGCAAAAGATCGATCAACATTTGTAATATGGACAAATTACTTAAAATTTCAATTATAAAATCAGAATTATATTAGCTTCATTAATTGAATTTTAAGATAATTTTTAAATATTAGAAAATTTTGGGAAATTGTTCATTTCAATTTAATTTTTTACAAATTAAAAATATATTATAAAGTCTAAATAGCCAAAGAGGTATTGACTCAGCCATTGCGGCAATCGTGGTCGCTTGATAAGCCATAAAATAAATAAATTTAATTTTTAATAAATTTTTAAATCTAATTCCATATATTAAAATTTAGCGAATTATATTTTCTTTATTAATAAAATTTTATTCAAAATTTTTTTAGAACTAGATATAAAGAGATCAATGGTAATAATCTCCAAAAATTTAATCTTATTTAAAAATTTATATATTATTCGAAAAAAATAATATCGAAAAAAACATGATTAAATAATAATTTTATAAAAAAAATTTCGAAATGACTATTAGCAATTAAAAAAATGATAAAATTTCTAATTTTGTTATATATGATCAAAAATATTTTTTATTTTTTTGAAAGAATAATTTAAAAATTTTATGAATAAAATAAACTAACTAATTAAAATAAAATAAGATAATTTAATAATTTAAAAGTAATATAAAAATAATAAAAATGCAAAAAATTTGCCATTTATAAATTGAATAACAACAATATATCGCTATAATTTTTTTCGATCGATACTTGCGAACAATATTTAATGTTTATCAAAAATCTCATTTTTTACTAAAATTGAATGAAAATTTATTTATTGGTTTATAAATTGCTCGAATATTTTAACTCTTATCTATATATTTAATAAAATATTAAATAATCAAATTTGTAAATTTTTATGCAAGAAAATGAATTTTTAAATATTTATCATTTAAAGGTTGTACTGTAAAAATTTAATTAATTTATAATAAAAATCAAATTACAAAATTCTTCTTATTTAATATAAAAGATTAATTATTGACGTTTTTGTGTTAATTAAAGCATTATTAGCAGATTATTGATGATTTAATTAATAAAAAAATTATTTCATATATAAAATATAAAAAATAAATAAAAGTATTTATTATAAACGAAATATTAGAAAAATAAATTAGAAAAAATTTCTATTAGTCAATAATTTAATTTTTATATTTTAAGAAATTTAATAGAATTTTTATGCCATAATTTTCATCGAATAATCTTATTAGATAGGTGCAGTTTCTGATTATAAAAATGAATTTTTATAATATTATTTGTAATTAATAAAATGGTAGAGCAGATAAAACAATCATTTGAAAAAATTGTATAGATTTAAATAAATGCGAATAAATCAAAAATTAATTTTATTTTTTAAAATGGCAAATTTAAGAAAAAAAAATAATAAAAATTTAAATTATTTTTATAAAATAAATTTCTATCATCAAAAATATAATTAAATAATGGATAAATTTGAAAGAAAAATTTTATAAATTTTAAGATATTTTATTGAATTTATAATCAAAACAAATGAGATACAAATTCAATTAGCATATAATAACAATTGAAAAATTTGTTAAGTTCAATATTTATTATTGCCCTGAATAATTAGGAAGGGATTAAAACAATCAGGAGTTTCGATTACGTTAAAATATGATTTATTCATTTCCCTAAAAAGGAATTTAGAGAAAATGAAATGTGAAAAATTTTATAACTAAATAAATGAAAAAAAGAAGAAATTAAAAAAAAAATTAAAAATACTTTTCAATTTAATGATAATTTTTTTCTTATTATAGCCATAAATTTTTATATTTATTCGCAATAGATTATGTTTTTTAATAAATAAATAAAATAATTTTAAAAGGATGATGAACTTAAAATACGCTGCAAGAAATGTTTAAAATTTTTTCATTAAAAATTTTTTTATTAAAAAGGCAAAATCATCAAAAAGCGAAAAAAAGAGCGGAAATTATTAAAAAACATTTACAATTAATCTATCTTATTTTCTTAAATATATAAATCTTCAAAAATCAATAAATTTATTAATTCCTCTTATAAAAGAAAAAATTTTATAAACATTTGACTTTATATAATTTATTTTTCAATGCTAATGACATGAATATTAGAGGATGCGAATTTTTCTCCGCTCATCTTTAGCAGATAAAGTAGAATACATTTATGATTAATAATATTTTATAAACAAAATTATCATTTAAATTTGGTTTGATTTTAATAAAATTTTTTAACTTCAAAATTTTTTTATATTTTTACAGTAATTCATAGCTATGAATTATGGAAAGAAGTTATAATAAATAAATAGTGAAAAAACTAAAGACGATAGAAATTGGCAATAGAAAAATAGACATTTTTTGATGTTTTTCAAAAAAAGATTAACATTATCGATCAGAAATGATATGGCTATAAAAAATATTAAAATATTCAGGCGCGTTTTCTCAATCTTTCGCGAAAGACTCATCATGATTAAATTTTTTCTAAATTTATCTATATTTTTATAAAAACTTATTTTAAAATAATTAAAAGAATCTACATTAAATCGGAAAATAATTTATGCAAAAATAAATATTAAAATAAATTTTTTCGTACTTTTTTAATATATCGGTTAATTTTTATTCTCTGAATAAAAGGAAGTGGCAATTTTATCAGCTTCGAGATTGTAGTTCCATAAGGTTTTTATTTCAACATTTTTAAAATTGATTCCAAAAAATTAAATTCTAGAAATTCCATTCCCTTATTAATAATTATAATTTGAAAATATTTAAAATTATTGAAAATAAAAAATATATATAAATAACAAAATTAATTAATAATGATGTATATAAAATAGAGGCAGTACAGTTTTTAAACAAAAAAAAGAAATTTTTATCAAAATATAATAAATAAGATTGTTTTCCATGCAAGAAGGCAATGAGCATGTTGCCTTTTATATCTTAGAAGTGATCGATGTCAAATATTTAAATATCTTAAAATTTTTGGGATAAATCAATAAATAAATAATTTTAAAATAATAATTGAATATATTTAATTTAAATTTTATTATTTAACAATTTGCAATATAAAAGAAATATGATAAAAAAAATAATAATAGAATATACATAATTTTATTTTTCAATTTTTTAATCATTTTAGTTTAACAAATTTTCTTAAAGTAATATTAATTTATATTAAAAGAATTATTTTCTAATGTAAAATTTTCTTAAACCGAATATATATTAATCACAAATATAAATAGTCAATAGGCCTAAGTGAAAATATAAAAAATAAAATTACTTTATAAATTTTATGATTTTATTAAATGTCATAAATCATAATAAAAATATTACTTTTATTCAAATATAAAAATCTAAATTTTCAATAAAGGGTAAAAATGATGGGATTAAGGCGAGGAAAGGGGCCGAAGGCCACCCCCTGAGCCCCGAAGGGGCGAAGATGGAAATAGCATGCTTGGGAGTGCATGGGATTAAGTCGGATAAAGGAGGATTAAGAGGGATTAAGGGTCAAAATGATGGGATTAAGGTGGGAAAGGGGCCGAAGGCCACCCCCTGAGCCCCGAAGGGGCGAAGATGGAAATAGCAGGCTTGGGAGTTCATGGGATTAAGCCGGATAAAGGGGATTTAAACGGATTAAGGGGGATTAAGCCGGAGTAACTATAAAAACACCTAAAAATCACCTAGAGACAGTGAAATCCCGCAGGGATTCTAAAAATGAATAAGCCCTACAGCTACATGAGGCAAGTGAGCCCCGCAGGGGCTAGTTATATGTATATAAAAAAATGAGGGGGGTTGGATGCATAAAATGGAAAAAAATTTTTTTATGCCAACCAAATTCGATGCGGTTTTTTTCTCGGGCATAATGATCTCCTAGCGCACAAGTTTGCGCTTAAATTTTTTCGCTCGGACAAACCGGTTCAATAACCGGTTTTTGCGCAGACATTTTAGACATTTCGGTCTGATTTCGGTCTAATTCGTTAGGGTTTCAGTTTTTTGGCCTTTGGTTGATATTTTTAGATGTATCTTGACTAGAGGAACATATTTGGCCGAAAAAATTTTTTCGAGACTCTCGACGGTTTAGGGTATGGCCATAAAAGTGCCAATTTTTTGGGACCCGAATAACTCGACCCCCTTTCAGAATTACCCGGCAAGCTATATATCATTTAAAAGCCCTTGAAAAGTAGTTTCTAAAATACATATTCGTTGGGGCAAGTTTGGCATATACTCTCGAGATATTAATCGAGATTTTTATAAAGTGCCATTTTAGCGTAGAGATTTCTAGCAAAAAATTTTTGCCTTTTGTTGTTTTGCCCAATCCTTTTGATATGTTGTAGCCAATGAAAATTCACGTAGAAAATGCCGCGTGTAGACATTTTTAACAAAAACGCGAGAGCAGCGCATCGATTTCGACTCTATCTCGAATACAGGTGCTTTTAGCTATGCAGCGCGAAGCGCTGTGAGCGCAAGGTGGCGCAAAGTGGCGCGTTTGACGTAGAAAATTCCGGCGTGTATTATGAAAAAAAAATTTGAAAAACGGTTGCCGGGTTGCAGAGTTATGGTCATATAAATGGATGAAAAATTTTGAATTTTTTCGCGCAGGCCGGCAAAATTTTTTCCTACGGCATTTTTTCTCGACAAATTTGTTCTTATTTGAAAGCCCAGAATCTGAGCTTTAAAATGATATATGGTTTGTTGGGGTTTGGACCAACACTTTCGGAGTTAAACCGGTTTAAACCGGTTGGATTTTGGCCAAAACCGCCTTTAGTGTAATGGGTAAAATTTGATTTTTTTATGAGGTCGTGAGTTCGAATCCAAGTAGTAGCAAATGATTTAAAATGATAAAATATGAAAATATAAATAATTCCAAACCGGTTTTAAACCGTTTAAACCGGTTTAAAATTTTTTCAAAATTCCAAAATTTCCATTTTTCCATAAATAAATAGTCGAATATAGGGTAATCGATAGTGCTGATCACGAATTTGGTATTTATAAAGGCGAGCGAAGCGAGCTAGGGGGCGCGCGAAGCGCGCGGGGGTGGGGGAGGGGGTGTGGGGGGTTTCAGGGGGGAGGGGGAGGGGGTAGCGAAGCGAGGCCGAGGCGACCGAAGCGAGGGAGGCCCGCGGAGCGGGCCGACCGAGCGGAGGTCGCCGAGGCCGAGCGTAGCGGACCCCTCCCCCTAACCCCCCTGACCAAGGCGGAAGTATAAACCGAAAAAAATAAACATAAAAAATATGCCTGAAATAGATGAATTTTTAATTTAAATATGTATATAAAAAAATGAGGGGGGTTGGATACATAAATTGGAAAAACTTTTTTTATGCCAACCAAATTCGATGCGGTTTTTTTCTCGTGTATAATGATCTCCTAGCGCACAACTTTGCGCTTAAATTTTTTCGCTCGGACAAACCGGTTCAAAAACCGGTTTTTGCGCAGACATTTTAGACATTTCGGTTTTTTTCGTTAGGGTTTGAGTTTTTTGGACTTTGGTTGATATTTTTAAACGCGAGAGCAGCGCATCGATTTCGACTCTATCTCGAATACAGGTGCTTTTAGCTATGCAGCGCGAAGCGCTGTGAGTGCAAGGTGGCGCAAAGTGGCGCGTTTTATGTAGAAAATTCGGGGAAACATTCTGAAAAAAAAATTTTGAAAAAAGGTTGCCGGGTTGCAGAGTTATGGTCAATTAAAATTTCAAAATTTCGGCATTTTTTTCGCGCAGGCCGGCAAAATTTTTTTCTACGGCATTTTTTCTCGATAAATTTGGTCTTATTTGAAAGCCCAGAATCTGAGCTTTAAAATGATATATGGTTTGTGGGGGTTTGACCCAACATATTTCGGAGTTAAACCGGTTTAAACCGGTTGGATTTTGGCCAAAACCGCCTTTAGTGTAATGGGTAAAATTTGATTTTTTTATGAGGTCGTGAGTTCGAATCCAAGTAGTAGCAAATGATTTAAAATGATAAAATATGAAAATATAAATAATTCCAAACCGGTTTTAAACCGTTTAAACCGGTTTAAAATTTTTTCAAAATTCCAAAATTTCCATTTTTCCACAAATAAATAGTCAAATATAGGGTAATCGATAGTGCTGATCACGAATCTGACATTTATTTTGCACAAAGATTATGTAGTCCAGTGGTTTGACGATTGATTTGTGATTTGGAGGTCAAAGGTTCGATTCCCAATGGTGTTAAATGATTTTAAAACATCAATAATACAATTTAAATACATAATATAATGATATAAATTACTAAATTATTTTTTATTTCCAATATATATTATTAATATATTCCAAATTTCTCTCCATAATTCCAATACATAATTCAAACAACAATGATTGAGCGAAGCGAACCCAGTTTGAGCCCCGAAGGGGCGAAAATGATAACAGTTAACATTTCGGCGAATATTCAGCGCTGCGGCCCTCGACGGCGGTGCGCATGGGACGAGGCTGGAGCGAGGGAGGCCCGCGAAGCGGGCCGACCGAGCGACAGCCGAGTCCCATGCGTATTGGCGGAGAACAAGTGAATTATACAGTAATTTTCCACATAGTGCTAGAGCACAGCAGTATCTATGCGTCTTCACGTATTCCTTTTAGAGTTTTGTATTCGATATGGAGTACGAATTCCTTACGGCCCGCTTCTCACCCGCCCGCTAGTTCCCTGTATTGCAAAAAAATGAATAAGAAAAAGAACATATTCAGTACAATAAGCTTCAATGCTCCGAAAAAATGTTATGAGTATTCTAGAATATAAAGCGACCTATTCAAAATTTAACAGAAAATAATTTTAATAATTTAAAAATATCATAAACAAAAATCTATAAAAAAATTAATCTGATAAAATTTAATTTCTACTGATGTTTAATATAATAATAATTATCTATAACTTAATTTTTTAATAGCTAAATGGTAATATTCATATAAAAAAATCAAATCAAAAAGTTCGATCAACTTCTTATAATAGAATGCATATTAATATTAATATGAAAATGTACCAATAATGATAGAAGAATAAATAATTTATAAAAATTATAATAAGAAATATAGGACTTCGAGGTAAAAATATTTTATTTTTATTTAAGAGAATATCAAATTGAATAAAACAAATTAAAAAAAACATTAAGAAATTTATTGTCAAAATAATTGAAGTGTTTTATTGAGATAATAATTCTTAAAATGCGTAGAAATTTTTAAAAAACAAAAGAATTGAAATTATTGCGAATATCATCAGGAAGCAATATCGATTGATTGATATTTTAGGTTAAAAATATTTTTAACTAATGATTTTATCATTAATAAAACAGATTCTTCGGCAAATTTCTAGCAGAAAATTGATAAAAATCGCATATAGTAGAAAGAAATTCTGATCGAATAGGATATGAATGAATATTCAACTAATATGGAATTGACCATAGATTTAATTGTTTATATATAAATAAAATCATTGGAGGGAAAAGTTTGGATCAGCGGATTCAATGAAATTATAATAGCAGAGGATATAAAACCGATTTGAATTATACTTTGTATTATAAATAAAATTACATTCATCTAATCGATCTATTCGCTAGAAATTTCCGAATCAGTTTTTCATGAGATCGGTCTTATAAAGATCATATAAGAATCTGATCTGATTTTTTGTGCAAATTTACTCACGCTAGCTCAATAGAAATATTAAAAATAATTAACGATAAAAAATTATAGATTTAAAAAAATTAATATAATAAATATTTTAAATGAAAAAACTAAAAAACTTATAAATAATTCAGCAAAAATAATGCTTAATATAAAAAATATTAAATCATTAACAATGACAATGTATTAGATTTTTCTTCAAAAAATAAAAGAATATTTTATTTGTAAGTCTTAAAAATAAATAAAAATGGATTTTTTAATGCTAATAAAAAAATAACTTCAATCTCCTATTCTTTAATCAAATTAATCAAATTCCTGATATGCTAAATAGAAAGAAAAAAGTTTATTTAAATTGATAAAAAAATAAATTTAAAAACTAGAATTTAATAATATGACCGGTTCATAAATTAAAATTAACATATAAAAAATGAATACGTTTTTAACAATAAAAAAATGAATGTTCATGTAATTTTTGGGTAATTTTACAAGAAAAAAAAAAATAAATTTCTTAGAGGCGGCCGCTACAATCGAATTTATATGTTTGTTTTAGATCCTAAAATATCAAAAACTATTTATTATTTAAATTTAATATTTTAAAGATATAAAAAATATTTTCAAAGATTATTAAAAATATTTATATATAAATTAAAAATTTTATTTTTTTATATAATAAATTTTATTCAAATTTTTTTCGCATGTCTTAATTTAAAAAAATTGCACTTTATATTCATTATTAATTGCTTAAATTACTATAATTCTTTATGAAATTCGTAAAAAGAAAATATATGAAATTTTAATGCTAAATATAAAAAATTAAAAACTTTCAATTTTGTACTTATTCAACTTTTACTAAAATTTTATTAATAAAATTTAATTTCCAATAAACTGTTAAATAATATCAATAAATTAGCCAAAAAAATATTTTTAAATATAAGGAAAATTGGACAAAAAATAATGTTTCAGAAACTAATTTGAAAAAATTAAATATCCTAAATTTAGATTTATTATAATTAAATATATTTTGAGAAAAAATATATAAAAACTTTTTTTAAATATATGGATTTTTAAAAAAAATCAAAATTTTATTTAAAAAATAGATGAATCCGATTTAAAATAGTCCATAATTAAAAAAAATAAATATTATTGATAAAAATAAGGTGAAATATTTCATCATCTTCTATAGTATAAATTAATAAATTTATTTATTTTGATAATTTAATTTGAAAATTTTCTTGATATCCTATTTAATATTTATTTTAAAAAATTAAAATTTTTATATAACAGATCAAGCTAAAATCATGTGAAATTTAAAAAAATTAACCTTTTAAAAAAATCAAATTATAAAACAAATATTGACTTCTATAAATCTTCAAATAAATTACAAGGCAAATTATTGAGTACTCTAAACAAACAATATCAATTAACTTATGAAAAATATTTTTTAAATTTGATACAAATTGGCAGGAGCTTGAAAGAATATATCGCCATATATATATATAATTATAATAATGAATAAATTAATATTTTAAATTGTGGATTCGAAAGAATAAATTCTGTTAATTATTATTTATACAAGATATCATTAAAGATAATGCGAAGTTGGATTTAATGGAGAATATACATCAACAATTGTTATTGGCGTCATGATGCATATCGGGTGGATTAAATGTATAATATATCTTACAAACAAGAAAATTTTGCATATATCAAAAAAATGAATGAGTTTTTTCATTGAAAATAACGAAATAACAATAAGATCGCCATAACTAAAAAGGGAATGTAAACTAATCGCTATAGAAAAAAGTTGAGAAATATTAGAAAAAATTGTTCAAGAATAAATATTTAAAATTTGCAAAAATTCAAAAGTATAAAAATTTTTTCAACATATTTAAATTAATGATTTTAAGAAGATTAAAAATTTGAGCATCAAAATTTATAAGAAAAAAAGAGAATAGAAATAAAAATTTCAATTAAAATATTTAAAAAAAATAAATTATTTTCCGTCAAAAATTTTATTAAAAATAAACTAAAACTATAAAAAATTATTTTTATTTGTTCTATTTTCATTAAAGGAATTAATTAAAAATTATATTTATTAATTCTCTTAAATTATATGAGGATGCTTCCTTAAAAATAGTTCATCGCAATTAAAGAGCAAACATCATTACTTTAAAAATTAAATTTAGGAAAATTTAAAATTATATAGAAAAAGTTCCAAACAAAATTAATTTTTTTATAATTGACTATTATAATATACTCAATAAAGAAAGGATATAAATCGAATCAAAAATTTATTTTAAAAAACTAAATAATTTTAAAAAATGATGTAATTTTATTGTTCTATATTAATGAAAATGTTGTTAAATATTTTCTTGAATATAAAATTCACTAATATATTATTTTTTTAATAAATAATTTTTTTAGTGAAATACTAATTATATAAAATAAAAATAATTTTACAGGTAGATATCATAATTGAAATAATGAACATTTTAATCTAATAATTGGTAATATATATAAATTTTAAAATTTTTATAATTAAATACATATAAAATAATATAATTAAAAGTCATTTAAATTATTTAAGCGAAAAGAAAATTCAAATCGTTCGAAATGATATAAAATTGGGAAATATTAATTCTAATTAATATTGATTTAAATTTAAAATTTATAATAAAGATAATTAAAAAAAATATTGTTTAAAATTAAATTAAAATACCGAATAGTAAAATTGATCTTAAAATGAACAAAATATATTATATCAAAAAGCACAAATAAAAAAAAATAATTGTGTAAAAAAATATTTATAACTTTTATCAATTTTTATATAATTCAAATATTATATCGAAATTAAAATAAATGAATAAATAATTTTTGTGCTAATGGAGTTATTGCGATATAGGGCTGCTAAAAATTTATGATATTTTTTTATATTAAAAAAATTATTAAAAATTTAATTATAACTATAAATTAGTTCTATGATGATATGTATGTTTGTTGGCAAAAATTGGCTGTATATTATATAATTTTTGATAAAAAAATATTGTCGTCTATATTCCCGGATTTGAGTAATAGGTTATGACTGAATCATTTTTTTTTAAAAATTTATTCTTCAAATCCAATTTTGGATACACCAAACTTGAGAAATTGCACTGCAATTGAAAAGATTGTTGAATGTAAAATATCTAATAAATAAATTTCCTTTTTGACTATCATACTCAGAAACAAGAATACATTGGTTTTCACTCTTAATTTGTATTATATTTGTGAATTGTGACGAAATAATAATTGAAGGTATGAAAAAACTTACTATTCCAAAATTGTATTTGCTTAAAAATTCTCATTGACTAACAATAATAAAAAATTTATAAATAATAATCAATAAAATATATAAAGTTTTAAGTTTAAATATGATTGCTTTTGTAATGAAATATAAAATTTATTATAATAAAACTATAATATTAATAATAAGAAATTAAAATAAAATTTATTAATGAATTAATTGAAAAAATTTTGTTTTTTCCATCCAAAAATGCTATGTAATTATAAATAAATTAAAAAACCAGTTAAGTTAAATATTCCTCTAAAAAACTTAATACCATTGTTCAAAGAAAATTTATTTAATTATAATGATAAATAAATTATAATTTATAATTTTTAAAATATTTTTTTATTTTAAATTTAATTCAAATAAAAAATTAAATGATGAAAAAAATTAAATTCCTTTTTGTTTACAAATGAATATCTATGAGAAAATTATTCAATTTCCGCGAATTAACCGTAATAATCAATAATATTAAAATTAGAAAATAAAAATAATATATAGTATACATATAATATTAAAATTATTCATAAAAAAATAAATTTAAAAAAATTATTTCATCATAAATTTATAAATAATAACGATTTTAGATGAAATAAAAAATTTTATCTAAAATATGATTATTCTATTTAAAATGACATTTCAAAAAATATAAGTTATATAAACTTTCACAAAAAAGTAATCTTATTTATAAAAAGGCGGGAGAATTATTTTTTCTTTTACTTAGCAATTTTTCCAAAAACATTTTCATTTTTTAATTCTATTTCGATCATTACGTTCAAGTCAGTGGCATTTAAAACTATCGCCGATGACACACATTTTTCATATTATCAATTTGAATTAATAATTTTAATATAATCTTATTTAATAGAAAAAAAATATGCAAGAAATTATTGTTTTTATTATTTTTAAAAAATGAAATTAAAATTCTCATTAACAATATTTGTTAAACAAAATGAAAAAAAAATAAAGCAATAAAGAAAAAGAATTTCTTAACAATTTTTTTAATATTAAAATTAAAAAAATGAAAAAATTATTTAAAAAAATTTAAAATAAAATTATATTCACGAGAAATTTTTTTAATTAGATGAATGAGATCTACATCTATACAATTGCAATATGGTGGATCATCATGTTTGTTGTTCAATATTAATAATTTAATTATAATAATTTAAATTTTAGCATCCAATACTTTTTATCGATGTAGTATAAACCATTTTACGGATAATGCAACTTATATGTACTCTCATCTGATACAACATAACCCAAATGCATTTGTATCTCTAGTGTATTTTTATTGCTGAATGCAATTTTAATTATAAAATAAATTAATAAAATAAGCGAATCGATGTACAAGGGATATAATTTGAAATAAGATTTGGAATTTGAATAGTTGCTTAATATTACCAATAATTTATATATATTAAAGATAAAAAAAAATTAAATAAATTATGAATTTAAATTCACTAAGATTAAAATCAAACTAAATTTAAAGTTATTAATTTTAATCAAATTAAAAAAATAAATATTACATAGATGAGGAGCAACCTATTTCAAATTGATGATAATTTTAGAATATAAAATTATAAATTAATATAAATAAAAATATATTTAATGAATATAAATTATTAAAAATTAAAAAAAGGAAATTAATATAAAAATTGGGGCATTTTAAAAAATAATAATGAATTTCTTTTTTTTTTCCATCGAAATATATAAATATCAGAGTTTAAAATAAAATTTATAAAGAAAAAGGAAAAACTTATAATATTTCAATTTTACTCTTTTTTATACTCTAATGGTATTAAAAATTTTACTTTCTTTATTCGATAAAAAACTCTGGCCTACTTTATGAACCTGATTAATATAAGTAAAAATGGGATTTACTTTTCCTCTAAAATGCCAGAATTATGTGTCGGATATGACTATAAGATTTAATAAAAATATTATGACTTAATAAAAAAAGAAATATTAAGAAAATATAAAATCAATGTTTAGATTGTATTATTATTTGCCTATTTAGAGATAATTATTCCTGAATTTGGATGATATTGAAATTTCGGAAAAGAAAATCAATCATGTTTTTCCAACAGCTCTTTTTATTTTTCTTATATGATTTAAACAAATATAGAGTATATTTCAATCAATCAATTAATAAATCAATTATTATTTCATTATAATTTTTTAAATATTTTTTTTTAAAGTTATAAGCAAATTTAAAAAATTCATTAAAATTGCACGGCCTCTGCCTCAAAAATTCAAAGCGTGGAAGCATTGGTCAATTACCGTTAAATTCAATAATGAAATAAATTTGAGGAGATTGAAACCTAATTCTTTTTTTAAAAAAAAATTATTAATATAGAAAATTTAAACTTTTTTCTTAACAAATTTAATTAAAAATTATTAATGTAAATTTTAATTGATAGTAAAATAGGAAAAATTATTAAGATAAATTATTTTAAAGATTAAAAAAATTTATTTAATTTTTTTAATCTTATTCTATGAAATAAGAATAGAAAAAAATGTGAAGAAATTGATGAAGAACCGCTAATGGATAAAGAAGTTAATTTTGAAAATAGATAACAATAAAAAAATGTAACAAAATTTTTACTAAATATTTAATAAAAAATAAATTGATATTTAAGCGGAATTAATTTAAAAAATTGTTATTTTAAAAAAAAAATATGGAGAAATATGTATGAAATAATATTTTTTTTCGATAATATTATTTTTTAAACAAATATAAAAATTTTAAATTATTTACATCAATTTATAGTTAATATTTATACGATTACATTTTCCTAATTTTTCAAAAATTATATTTAAAAATTGACTGCAAAGATATGGTTCAAAAAGAATTGTCCATCGTGATAAAAAGCTCCATTCTTTATCCATTGGCTGAAGGTCAAGCACTAAAATTATTTTTATAATTATAATACATTATTCAAAAAAATTTAAAAAAATCAGATCATTTGCGAAGAAAATTTTAAATATTTTTTTAAAAAATGCATTAATGGAAATGCCTGAAAATTTTTATCGATTTTCATTCATTTATTTTTACATCGACTCATTCTAAATGGAATTCACATTTATTTTCAATTCTTCATTTAAAATTTCATGGACGAACTTTTTTTACTTGGGAGTATCAATGTAAAATAATACTTAAGGAAATATTATTTTTTTATTTATTTCATTATAAAATATAAAATTTTGGCAGGTTAAATTATAATTTTTTTATTTTAGTCAATTTCAATTAATGAAAAATTTTAATTACATAATTTTTTATAATGTTTTTAATTTTAAAAAAATATTTTTTTAAGGATAATTTCTATAAATTAATATAATTTTGAAATTATTTTATAGTTAATTTAAAAACTTATTCTTAGATATATAAATTCATAAAAAAAAGAAAAAAACTAAAAATACTAAATTTTAATTACATAGTAAATTCAAAAATTCCATAAATAAATCGTTGATGAAGCCATAATTGATGGAATGCTTGGAACGATATTAACTAATGCCAATTTATTTTTTAAATATTAATTTATTTAAAAAAATAAAAAATAATAATTTTTTATAAAAAAAGAAATATGAGTTGAATAATTATCGATTTTTAATTTGAAATTTTCAAAGAAATCCATTATATTTTTGATATTAATTTCAAATATAAATATTAATTAAAATAAATATTTTATGAAAAATTCAATATATCAATGAGCATATTAAATTATTTTCTTTTGAAAATAAACGAATTCAAGTAGGAAATTAAAATGAATAATTTGGAAATTTAAATACAAATATTTTTAATCATGAAAAAAATAATAAAATAAATATATATTTAAAAATTGCATTACTTTTTAAGCATAATTCAAAATAGGAGCAAAAACAATGAAGAATATGTTTATTTATTTTTCAATAAAAATTAAATGAAATTATTTTTTTAACAAATAAAATTTCAAAAAATAAAATTACGAGTGGATAAATATTTTATTTAAATAATGCATGTATATTTTTTTCTAAAAATAATGAAGAGGAAAAATAATTTATTTTTATTTTAATGCAAATGAAAGAATTTTTCTTTTTAGAATCAATTTTGAATGTGGATATAATTATAAATATTTATTTTAAAATTTAAAAAATAATTTTTATAATAAAGTCTAATTATCTTTATATAAAACATCAAAATTAACACTAAGCCACATCTATTCGAGTAAAATATCTTCGGCCACATTATAAAATGCAAATAGTATAAAACAAAAGCCACTATTGTCGCTAAGAAATGATTTTTCTTTAAAAAAATATACAAATTTTAATTCAAAAATAAATGCAGAAAGCATACAAATTTTAAATTTTATAATTATTAATTATAATAATTATTAATTCAAAAAATATGGAATAAAATATTAATTAAATTTTTTTATCATAATATAAAAATAGTTTATTTGGAAAATTTATTCATTTTATATAAGAAAAATAAAATTAAAAAAAATATTAGAAAAATTATTTCTGAAAAATTTAGATATTAATTTCTTATTTTTTTAAACCTTTGATAAAATATATGAAAAAAAGAGAAGCGAACAAGAATTGTCCGACACTCAAAATTGCCATAAAAGGAAGATTTTCCGACAGTCTTATACTAAAGTCTCTGCAAGGTCGAAATTAAATGGTTGGACAAACACAACTGAGCTCAAGAAAAGAAAATTTAAAAATAAAACATAAAAAAATATGAAATTTTACACAAAAAATTACTGCTAATTCGATTATATAAATAAATATAATAAATTATTGATATTGCAAAGGAAAAAAATAAAAAAATTAATTTTTACATATATAATTAAAAATAATGTGTATAAATTATTCTTATTATAAATAGAAATTAATCAATTATTTTATATGGATAAAATTTTTAAAATTTTCAGCGAATTAATTAAATAATAAAAATAAATTTATTAATTTGAAATAGATATAAAATAGTTTAAAAAATGCAATAAATCAAAACTCAATAAAATAAAATATTTTTAATTAAATATATAATATTATTGAATTTTAATAATTGGTCATTGTATAGTAAAATATGAAAATTTAAAATTATGAAAATTTCGAAAATTACAAATACTATCGAGATATTTCATTTTGTCCTCTATTACATATCGATTTGCTTATGAAAATTGATCACAGCATTTTTGAAGATATATATTAGAGTGATCATCACCAAAATATGGCTCCTACATACATTCCAATTTGCCATCAAATAAAGATGGTCCGAAAAGACCTGCTGATACTAGACTAATTATTTGAACGGTAAAAAAATGAATTTTATTAAAATTTTCTGATTAAAAAATAAATATGTATAATATTATTTCAAAGAATTTCAGTAATCGTTTAAAATCTAAAGAAGGAATGAAAATATATGTTTGCTGATTTTTTATTAATCAATAAAAATAAAAAGCATTATTATATAATTGAATGAACGTATTCGAGATGAACTTCGGTTACACTATAAAAAATGCCTTTTGATCGATGCGAGGATTATTATTAATAAAAATTTTATATTTATTATTTTAACAAATAGAATTATGATCTTTTGATTAAAATTTCTTTTTTTTATAAAAAAATAAATATGATTATAATTAGTTTTTTTAGTTTAATATAGAATTAAATAAACAGAATATAAAAATTAATAAAATTAAAAAAATTAAAAACATAATAATTTAAAAAAATAGCTATTATTCAATGAAATTAAAAAAGAAGAATTGATTATAAGGATGCTACAATATTGTTGAATGAATAATAAAATTAAAATATTAAAAAAATTTAAAAAAAAATTTTTTTAAGAACGAACATCTCTAAGGAATTTGAAATATATTATATATTGTTAATTATTCTAGAAAAAATTAATATTAAATTCATTTGTATTGATTGAAAAAATTTTAGAAAAATATTAAAATTAACAATAATGAGAACATGCCAAAAGATGCGCAAATTAAGATTATTTTTTGAAAAATTCATATCTTTTAATCAATAATATAGATCGCCGATTATCAAATTATACTCTTAATTAAATTATAATGCAAAATTTTTTAGATTGTCAAATTTTATTCGTCTAACAAATTAACAATTGAATTTGAATACAATTACTTATTATTAATGCTAATATTTTTCAAAAAAGAAAATAATAAAAATTATTTTTTAATATATCTTAAAATTCAATAGTTCCCAAAAATTTGTATTCCAACAACAAAAATAATTTTGGCCAAGTAGCGGAAGAATTTCTGTAAAATTTATGGACCAAATAAAGTAGTGTTGATAACTGAATGTGATAATAAATAATTGAGTGACATTAATAAAAGTTCATCAATAATAACTGAATGAAAATAATTTATGATATTTGTTGTTGATGAATGGTCGGTTTGGTATTTAGAATGTAATAAAAAATATGAAAATTATTAATAAAATTCTAGTAAGAATAATTTAATCAAAAAAATTTGTATTAAATTAATAATAAATTGATATTATTTATGTCAATTACAACATGATATGATTATTCGACGTGGCAAAAAAATTTCAAAATTTTAGTACCTGGAAAAAATGAAAAATATTATTTTATTAACTTAATCAAAATTAACATGATGCGTAATTATAAAATAAACTAATAATGTAAATACAGATGGAATAAATATATATTTTATTTAAAATTTTTGAAATTTAAATATTTTATTAACTCTTTATTTGATAAGAAAGCTATTATATAATTGATCAATAATATCATATTAACTATAATATGATTTTATGCTTTCATAATTATTCATGATTTAGACTGTAGGGGAAAGCTTGTCTAGTTCAATGACAATAATTCATCGTAAAATTTTTTTTTGTATTTCAATAGAAAAATTTTTATATATTCTAAAATTTATTAAATATATTTATTTTAAATGTTCCTAATTGAAAAAATAATATAAAATTTAATGAAAAGAAATAATAATAAGTGAAAAAGATGGGATGAAATTAATCATTCGGTCCAATTCATTATTCCTCTAACATATTGCTATAGAGGCCATTGCCCGGACTTAAAATACATAAAAGAACTTATTCAAGCAGACATCGAAATCTTCCGTCGTAAAATCGTTGGAACCTAAAATAAATTTATATTAATAAATATATTTGTTAAAAATCAAAAAATAACATTATATTAATTTCAGATAAAAAAATTATTAAAAAAATCAATATTAATTATTGTTTTATAAAATTTATTGAAATTAATGAAGATAAAATAAATAGAAATTTAATTATTTTAAATATTTGTGCACATAATATGAAAGTGAAAATTATTTTTAAATAGACTTAATTACACTTGCATGCAATGAAGTATATAAATTTTCTAATAGTAAATTGATAAGATTTAGTGCATTGCTCATATTTTAAATTTGTCTGGGATTTTAGAAGAAATAGAAAAAGATTTTTTCACATTATATTTAAATGATCTAATTTGCATTCAAGAAAATAATTTTTTTGATAATTAAAAACATCGATTTTTAATATAAAAATAAATTAATTAATATTGAAAAAATAAAATTTTTTAGAATGAATAATAAAAAATTACATTATAATAAAAAGAAATTAAGCTTTCCAATATATGGGTGGACAAATACTTATAAATATAATTTATTAAAAATACATTAATTAAGTCTTGAAAAATAGTGAAATAATAATTTAATATTATATATTATTAAAAAATTTTTTATTATAATCATATAAAAATATAAATATTAAATAAAATGTTGAGCTCATTGACAACTTTTTTGCCTCTTTTAAATTATATGCTAACAAGTGGTAAGAAATTGATCTATTTTTTAAACGAATTATGTATTTCAATTGGAAATGAAACATATAATTATTATAATGATGATAATAATTAGAACATTTTAAAACTTTAAAATTTATAATATAATTTAAAAATATTTTTAAATTCTACATTATTTTAAAAATAAAAGAACAAAAATGAAAAGAATAAATAAGCAGCTAATAAATTATAATAAAAAATTTGTAACTAAAAGAATGATATCTATTTTATAAATTCAAATGATGAAAAATATTAAAATATAATCGCCTGAGAACAGAAAAATAATTTTACTTTTATTTTCAATAATTTTAAATTTATTTTATATTTTTTGCATAAAGATTATAAACAACAAAAATTTAAAAATTAAATATTATATTTGACTTGTGATCAAGTCAAAAAATATGTTGATATTTATTATTATCTCATTTGATATAAATAATTTATTCAAAACTAACACGATGTTAAGAAGTGTGGCAAAGGTAACGCTATCTAATATTACTTTAAAATTTTAAATTAAGTATTATTTAAATATGGGTAAAATTCTTCTTTTAAATTTTATATAAAAAAATTATATAACGATTAATATTTATGAGGATTCATTCTTATATATTATTCATTTTTAATTATGAAATAAAATTTTTAAAAAATTTTACATTATTTTATTAAATTTAATTTCTAATTCTAAAAAATCCAAATAATAATAATAATATAATTAAATAAAAATAAAATATTATTTTTAAATTAGCTATAAAAAAGTTTTTACCTGCAAGTGAGCATCTTGGAATCATTTGCAAAATAAGACTATTTTTACCTCCTAGTAAAAATAGTAAGCAAAACTGCCCTTGAAGGAAATTGATTAAACCAATCCTATCAAAATATTTTTTTTTATTTTTTCCCTATGAAATGATTCGATTCGAAATAAATTGAATATACAGTAGCTGGATAGTTAAACTCCATACTGATCTGTGTGAGGCCTAATTCACATAAAATAATTACTGTTCATACAAGCCTAACCCCTTTTCGTCTTTAAGAAGATCAATTAAATTCAAAGTATCTAAACTAAATTTAAAATGTCTTCTGGAAATGGCGAAAAGGAGAAAAAGGCTGAAGAAACGAAGAAAGCCCCGCCAAATGTGGTCAAATGTTCGTTACAAAAATAATTTTAAAAAATAATAATAAAAATCTGTTAAAATTTAAAATTTATAAATACAATAAAAATGAACATATATAAAACATATAAAATTTGTATAAGTGTAAAATAAATATATAAAACCATTCCGATCAAAACAAAATATTTATTATGCCAGACAAATTGAACTTATATTAAAGTCAAAATTTATTTTGAAATTTTAATTGATGTTTAAAATAAGAACATTTATTTGTAAAAATCTATGCTGCTTTTAAATTTTCTATCGACTATTTCCGCTCATCTTAACACGGTCATTCATAATTATGCAAAAAATATAAGCAAAAAAAAATAAATAGATAAAAATTACATTCATTTTTTGAGAGACGAAAGAGATTGGTATTTGCTTAATTTATTTGTAATTATATTTAAATATCCGTTTGATATTCATAGCGAATACATAATTCCTAAAATAATCAAAGAATTATTGACTATTTTGAATTTAGAGGCAAAAAATAATTTGACAATAATATTATTTGCATTAATAATAAATAAATATTTATATTTAAATAAAATTTTTCTATAGAAAGGGATTAGAAAATTTTCATATAAATAAAAATAAAATTAATTCATTTTCATTATTAAAATTAGATAAAAAATAATATTTGAATTAAATAGACAGAAAAAATTATAAAATTTATATTATTAAATTTAAAATAATTTATAATTGTTTATTTGAGAGTTTAGAAAAAATAACTATAATTAACAAAATAACTAAAATTTAATAAAGGGATTAATAAAATTAAATATTTAAATTCAATTTGTTTCCATTTTAAATGGTAAATTTATTTCGCCATGTATTGGCATACCGATCCCCATCCCCATGTGGAAATAATGGATTTGAAGATATGTGAATGAATATCGCGTGTTCTTGTAGTCCATTTTCAAAATGGTAACAAAAAGGGAAAAATAAATAATCATTAAAATAATTATTTTTAATTTTATAGAAATAAATATATGAAAAATATTAAACAATACTATTAAATAAATATTGATAAATTTTTAAATTATATTGCCAAGATTTTAAAAATTTTTAAAAATTATTATTATACAATTAAAAATTTTTAAATAGAAATTTTCTTTTTCATCAGTATTTTATCAAAGGTAATAAAAGTATTTTTCGGGACAATTTTGATTAATTTTTACCATCCAAAGGAATTGCGTAGCAAAAGAAACATAATATAAAGACTGAATTAAACAATGACTTTAATAACAAATCGTAATAAAATATTATAAATAGTTAAGTGAATTAAATCGATTTTATAAAAATAATTTTACAAAAATTTGTTAACTTTGTTAAAAATATATGAATTGCTTAAATATAATAGATATATTTAAGAACAATATTTTATTAAATATAAATCAAAGAATGAATTAAATTTTTAATAAATGTATTTATATCAAGATACATAAGCAAATTTAACTCAAATGAATTATTTTGACATTGTATATTCGGAAAAGAAATATATTTGATAATATTATTAAAAAAATATAATATTAAAAAAACACAAGAGAAGAAAATTTTTGAATTTAAAATAACATAAATAATTCCCAAATCATACCAACGGAATATGTGCGGAATATTAAACATCCATTTCGTAATATTCATCATTTTATATTTTAATCATTATTGAATTTTTGCTGGAATAAATTATTAAAAATAATTTTTGTTAATTAAATTAAAATATATTACAGATAAGATTAATTTTTTAAAGAAAATATAATATAAATAAATATTATTTAGATCACACATTTTGCTTCTTTAAGGAATATGCTTATCATAAATTCGAATATTTCACGATAATAAAAAAAAAATTAGTCTGTTCATTCAAATGTTTATAATGAAATTCTAAAAATTTTCTACCAACCCTGCAGATAAATTTGAAGATCAACATTTTTCAAAAAACTGATTCTATTGGTAATGTATTAATTCAGGGAAAAATTGATGGAACGAATAATTCAATGGAAAATCCTGGATGAGAAAAAAAGGGATTTTAATGCATGGAAATATAAAACAAGAATATGAATGAATTATTTCCTAGATGCAAAGAGGCATTTGATCAAATAAGCATGTGATGCGATTATATATTATTAATAATAAATGAATAAATATCTAATTCACAAAACAATATGATCTCTTATTCGATTTCAAAGATACTCTTCATGAAAACTGATAAAAAAGTTGCAAAATTCAAATAACATTAAAATAATCTAAAAATTTGATATAAAAAAATTTAATGAAGAACTGGAATTTAGGTAATAAATAAAATCTCAATCATTTTTACAGAGAATGATCATTTTAATAACATTAGATAATTAAATTCATATTTTTGTGAAAAAATGGTTAACACTTAAACATACTTCACTGGTAGGTTTTTATTCTGAAATAAAATAGTATTTTTAATAAGGATAAAAAAATATAATTAAATAAATAATAATATAAATAAAAAGATATATCAATCAAGAAATAAATTTTAGATAATAATGAAAATTTTATATAATTTTCTAAAAAATCAATTTCCAAATAGTAATAAAAAAATAATTTTACAAGTATTATTTTGAAGTTTATAAATATTTACATCTTTCTACTATAAGAAAATTGAAAAATTCATTATTATAATTGTTGATTGAATTATCATTTAGGAAAAGAATGTCTAAAATGAAGATTTAAAATCATGAAATTGTAAACCGAATTTATTGAATGTATTCCAATTCTTGGGACGATATCATGTTCTGTTTTAAAATATTTAAATAAATATGAAAAATTAATTCAATCATATTTTAAAAAATCAATAAATTTAATAAATTTATTATAATTTTTTTTATATAAATTTCTAAAAAGAAATTATATAATTATCTATTAAAATTAAATTCAATAGAATTGATGTTTCAATATATTAAACAAATAAAATATTTTTTTTTAATCATAAAATTTCTTTTACCTAATTTTTAGTAAAATTTTAAAGATAATGAGCAATTGTTTTAATTATTATATAAAAAAAATATTATTCAATAGCATAAATCTTATAGAAAATTTTATTAAAATTTTGTCTTGGGAAATTGCTATCAATCAAGCAATCAATAACCTGACTCAATAAAACTAAAATTAAATAATTATTTTTGAAATAAATAAAAAGGATTTTGCTATAAATATTTTTAAATTTTTGTTATTAAATGTAATTTTCCGAGGCAAAGATTAATTATCGACATGAATTTAAAAGAAAAATTGCGCATTTGATTTCGAAATTTTTATTTCCTATCTTGAGTAAAATAATAGATTTAAGTTAAAGTATTAAAACGATATATTTATCATTTTTATTATATCGAATTTATGAGTTAATTTTTAGAAAATAATGAATGGAATTACCTTAATCGTGATGAAATTATTTGAAATTAATTATTTAACGATCCATAGTTCCCTATACGAATTTAATGTCAAGTAAATCCAACACCACTTATGATCTTTTATTAAAAAGAGCCGATAAAATTTTAAGTTAAAATATAATTATTAAAAGATATATAATAATATGAAAATATTGATGTAAATATAAATTTAAAAAATTTAATTTTATTAATAATTTATTATACATATATAAAATTTTTTTATAAATTGAGTTCAATATCACCAGAAAAATTATTTCATTATTCCTTTTCATCTTTTAAAATTATGTTTTTACTTCATTAATAATTTAAATATGTTCTGGCCTTGAATAAAAGAAATTTAAAAAACATTAATAAATTTACTTTCAAAATAATTGAGGTGCTTTATTGAGTTAATAATTTTTAAATTGCGTAAAAATTTTTAAAAAAGAAAAAGGAATGGAAATTAAAATTATTGCGAATAATCATCAGGAGGGAATATCGAGTGATGGATATTGAATATGATGGATATTTTTAGTTAAAAATATTTTTAACAAATGATTTTATAATTAATTAAAATAAATTCTTCGGCAAATTTCTTGCAGAAAATTGATAAAAATCGCATATAGAAAGAAATTCTGATTGAAAAGGATATGGATATATATTAAAATTATATGGAATTGACCATAAATTTAATTGCTTATATATAAATAAATAAATTAGAGGGAAAAACTTGGATCAGGGATTCAATGAAATTATAATAGCAGAGGATATAAAACATGATTTGAATTATACTCTCAATAAAATTAACCTTATTCTATTCGATCTAGCCGCTAGAATCTTCCAATTTTCCATGAGATCGGTATTATAAATATCATGTAAGAATCTGATCTGACTTTTTTTTTGCTTGCCTTTTTCTCTTGGAAAACTTGTGCAGATTTCATTTATAATATAATTAGATAATTTTACAAGTAAATCAATAAATAATTTAATAATATACATAAAATTTTTTCAGAAATGAATTTATATTACAAAAATTTTAATGGGGTAAAAAATGATATAATTTTTTAAAATTTCTAAATAAGAATTAATAAAAAAATTTTTAAATTTATTAAAAAAGAATAAATGGTCATTACAGATGGGAATAAAAGTGAAATTTCAAAAGTGAATAACTTGCAAATATTATGAATATTGCATTTAATTATTAATTTCATAATATTTCTATGCTTTTATTGAATAAAATCTAGGAGATTAAATTATAAAAAAAAATTTAGAAAAATTCATAATTAATAAATTTTTATCAACATTTTTCTGAAAACCGTAGAAAGTGTAAACAAAAACGAAGGAAGATCGCTTTACTTCTATGATGTTTTTTTTATCTTTTGTAAAAATAATCGATGATTTCAAAAAATTTTACTATAATAAATTTTATGTATTTATGATTAAAATATACCAAATGTTGAATTTTAAAATTAATAAAATTTAAAAATTAAATTTGATTTGATATTAATATTATTGTTTGTTTTTAGATAATGATTTCATATCAATTTCTATAATTAATAAATCTTTTAACTGAATTATCTACTCTAAAATAGCAAGTAAAATATAAATTAGAATGAATTTAAAAATCAATTTTACCCAAAAAATAATCTTTGGCCATCATGTAGCCTCCCATTAATTGTCAATTCAAAAAACTGCTCTTTTAGTAATGTTGCCATAAATGTCTATAAAACATTTAATCTACCCAAAATCATCTTTATGTTATCGCCAAATTGGATCCATTTTTAAGTTAATGATCGAATTTAATTAGCATAAAATTCAAATTTTTTAATTTAAGAAAATTTATAAAAAAATTTTGAAAATGATATAACCAAATATATAAAATTTGATAAATAATAATGATTTTAGAAGAAGGAAAAATAAAAATTATTTTTCAATATAAGAATATTAAAATTAATAAAAATATTTAATATCAGAAGAAATTTATTAATTATACTAAATTAAATTAATATTTAAAAAATAATAATTTACAAATATAATAGAGATATATTCCGAAATGACCTTGGTTGGAATTGCACCGAAATTATACAAATTGGGTAGTATCAAGTTTAATAGAAGCTATTGCTTTAGTATGATGTAGGTGATGCCCAACGAAAGGCAAAGTGATGTATTATCGTAATAAAAAAATTTATAATTTTATATACAAAAACTATGAAAGAAATTATATGATAGTATGTTTGAATGATGATGATTAT
This sequence comes from Pratylenchus scribneri, assembly GCA_030063045.1. Taxonomy (NCBI): domain Eukaryota; kingdom Metazoa; phylum Nematoda; class Chromadorea; order Rhabditida; family Pratylenchidae; genus Pratylenchus; species Pratylenchus scribneri. The sequence goes on along the minus strand of JAQSEB010000198.1, from coordinate 423,053 downwards.
CATTCATCATAGAAATTGACAATAAATTATGATAATAAATTCAGCCATTTTGTTGTTATATCCAAGTTTAAATATAGAGTAAAATCGATGAAAATATGACAATCATAATAATTATAAAACATCGGTTCTAATTTTAATCCTTTCAAAAATTTTATTAAAAATTCCCGATCATAAATATATAAACAAACACGACTGTTAAGAAGTGTGGCAAAGGGAACTATATCTAATATTACTTTAAAAAATGTAAATAAAACTATGATTTAAATTTTGGTAAAATTCATCCTTAAATTCTATAGAAAAAATTATATAACGATTAATATTTATGAGGATACATTCTTATATATTATTCATTTCTTATTTTGAAATAAAATTTGTAAAAAATTTTATATTAAAAATTAAAATTTGCTTTATGACAATCTCAAGTTTGAGAATGGTAAACATCATCATTAGGTGAAAAAACAAATAAAATAATATTATTATTAAAGAAAATATAATGTAAAATTGAAAAATGATTATTGATAATATATTTTTTAAAATAAAATTTGAATAATTATAAAATTTTATGTGATATATATTAAATGATAAAAATTTATTCCAATAAAAACAAAGTTTAACGAAATAATTAAATTAAAAAATTGTGTTGTTTGCTAAAGTATTAAAGATTTTTATATTATAAAATTGAAAAAGATTTATTTCAAAAAATTTTCTTATATAAATTTTCATGAGCAAGGAAAAATTAGAAAAATCAAATTAATTTGAATTTGACTAACATTAGAGTTAAGGAATTTTCAAATTGTACGAAAATAATATTTATAATTTTCAAATTGTAAAAAAAATAATATTTATTAGATTTCAACATAATTATTGAATAACACTACTATTAAAAAATATAAAATTTTAAAATAACAATCAAAAAATTCATTTTCCAATTTAATTCAATCTATAGAGTAAATAATTAGAAATCAAATTTATCAATGCATATAAATAATAATAAAAATTTTATTCAATGAAATATGAAAAATGAGGAGATGGAAACCGAGGAAGAATCGAAAAAAATGAGGAAGGAAAAAATGAGGAACGGTGCATTATATTTAAATATATAATTTATTAAATATATTACAAAATTTTTACAATATCCACTTTTAGAATATTCCATATCTAATTATATCTCTGTCAAGAGATTATGCTTTTTAATTATAAAAAAATCCTGTCAGAATATTAGAAAATAAATTATAAATTATAATTATAGATTAATATTTTTTCAATTATCATTGGGAAGATTTACTGAGATCATTTATAGCAAAATGAGAAAAAAATAATTTTGAACCCAAATTTTATTATTATCAATGAATATTAAAATAGAAAAATGAATACCTTCAAATAATATTCTTTTTTATTATGTATTTAAAAAAGAAATTTCTGTTCATATAAGAATCATTTTGAATTATGATAATAAAAATTCTTGCAGAATGTCCAAATTAATTCATATGAGTATGATATAGATCTGTTATAAAATTAGATTGAAATTATATTTGCTTTATGATTTCAACAATATATTATAAGATTAAAATATAATTCTTGAAATTTGGTATAGAATTAAAATGATAATAAAGATACTTAATATTTTAATATTAATAATAAAGAAAAATTAAATTTAAATTTAAGAATAAAAAAAAAGATTTAAAATAGTTAAGATTAATTTGCATTTTCAACAATTAATGTAGCAAAAAAAGGCTATAAAAGATTTTTAAATGGACAATTGGAATCAAATTTAGGCGGAAAATTATTGTAATTTTTTAAATTTTATTCTTTTATTAAAATTAATTTAATTCGTTTTTCTAGCATATTTGTCCCAATCGGATCGACAAAAAAGAATCCAGCCAAATTTAACCGAATTATAAAATATTAATAAAATTTATAAATATCATATTATTAAATAAATATAAAAAATGCAAAATGTTTTAATTTAATAAAATCAAAATAATTAATTTTTTTGAATTAATTTTTCCATAATTTTTTGAAATAAAAAAATACTCAAAAGTAATTTTAACAATATTTGAAATTAATTAGAAACGCATATACGTATTGATAAAATTTTTGAAAAATTATCTTATATTTATTTCAATAAAAGGAAATCCTTACTCTATTAAATTAAAATGATTCAACCATAATGCGAAAAGTGTTCACACGTTTAATTATAAAAATTTTAAAAATTACGACAATTTAAACTTTTAATCTTTTTTAAGTAATTGCAAAATTTGATCATCAATGATATGTGGTGTTTTGTTCTGATATGTCTTGTTAAAGAAAAATATAAATAAGAAATTAAATCCTTTTTTTTTAATAAAAATTAAATAATATTAAATGAATTATTTATAATTATCATTTAAAATATGAAATTATTAATTAAATAAAGATTCAAAAAAAACTAAATATATTTAAAAAAATCAAAAATTAAATTTTGAGAAAAAAGAATGAAAAGAATAAAAAATAATATTTTTAATAATAATAATAAAGTTGATAGGATGGTAAATTGGAAGTATACTCTAACCGAATTATATAATAGATTAAAAAAATCACATTCTAAAAATCATTTTTGAAAATTTAAGAAATTTGTAAACGAATTATTAAAATTTCTTTTTAAAAAATATTCAAAGATCCGGAGTTGATCCCGGAGGCGGTTTGCTGCACATGTTGGGCGGCCAAACCCATTATGTATAATTTTTGTGGGCATCTTTGCTTGTGTGCAATTTGCTGTCTAATAAAAATTAAAAAATAAAACGTATAATAAAAGAAATACTATTTAAAAATTCGGCCGTTGAATTCAATGAAATAAATTTTTAAAATTAAATTACATCTATTAAAAAATTTTCTAGCAAAAATTATAGATTAAGCAAAGCAACAAAATACTTTTTTCGCATAATCATCGCTTTATTCTTATTCTTTCAAGAGAAGTCTATAAGAGAGAAAAAAAGTAATATATTTATAAAAACATATTTTCCATTAAAGACATAAAATATGTCATTTGCCTGTATGATTTAAGAAACGCTCTTCTCATATAGGTAATCTAATGCAAACTGAATTGCTTAATCCAGTTTAAAATATTGCTAAAAATTATAAAGAAATTCAATTTTATATTAATAGTTATTATTAAATTTTATAGATTATTTATTAAATAAAATAATATTTTATTCATTATTTAATAATTAAAATTAGATCGGAAAAATATATTGAAAAATTTGAAAAATTTAAATACATAGATAAAATTATTTAATTTTAAATTTTAATTGAATTTAAATATTTATTATAACACTAACATTTGAGATGATCATGTTGAAAAAGGAATAATAAAGCTTAAATCGAATCGCATACACTAGAATAACTTTTATCGAGCGCATATTTGAGGATATCATTTATAGAAGAAAATTTTAAAAATTAAATTAATTAAAGACCAAAAACTTATGAATGTGGACTGTTGAATCCCAATTGACTCAACAATAATCCAAATTACTCTTTTTACTGAGTCCAATAAATTGTATTTTTATCCAAGCAATTTATTTATGAATATAAATTCGTTACTTTTGTGAATGATCAGTGGGAATGGAATCAAATGGGGGAACAAGCCAAACATTAAATAAAACTACAATGACAAAGCTTTTGGGGGCCAAAAACGAGCACAAAAGACGTTGGTGTAGGCCAATGACAAAGCAAAATTGGGGAATTGGAATGGAAATCAAATGTAAATGGAAAGGACAAAATTAATAAATGTGAATTAAATGTAAAAATCCAAAAACGTAAAAATGTCAATCATCAAATCATCATCAAACAATCTTTGAATGAACATCGGTCACGACACTCCGGGGGACAAAAGGTGCCATCAGCAACCGAAGAAACAGCCGAAGAATGATTGGCGCGGAGCAATAGAAGATTGCAAACATTCCGAAAATTGTCGCCAACCAAATTATTAATTGTTTGGGGTCCAACAAATATTTCAACAAATTTTTAAAATCAAATCCTTTAAATTCATTTATAAAATTGATGGGGCCAACGGCCATTTTCCATTCACTTTCATCCTTCATTTCTGGAAATGCCAATGTTCCTTTCAATTCAAATTTTGTCGAAGTGCTTCCACAAAAAACTTCGCATTCTTCATCAATTTGTGCAGCGGAAAAATGGACAGAATGGATTTTCCTTGACCCTTTTGGGGAACAAGTGGTTAATAATTTTGCCGATGGGCACACAATATTTGCCAATGATTTTCCAAAGTCCGTTTCACAAATTATATCCAATTGTGCGCCTTTTTCGCATTCATAGCATCCCGTTAAATTTGCATTACTTATTTTACATGTGTTCAGTTCAACTTCCGTTTTCAATTTCATCCCAGAAATTTTTAATTGTAAAATGGCCGAAGTAAAATCGGGGGATGCCACTACTTTTCCATTTTCATTTTTTATCATCAAACCATTATGATTGAAGGGAAGAACATTATCCTCTTTGAAAATTTGTCCTCCTGAGGACACCTCCGGGCAAAGGCATTTTACTGTGCCGTCGGCCGGATGGCAATTGCAGCTTTGAACATCAACTGTACAATTTGTAAATTCCATCGCTTCTTTTTTGCTTTTGCACTTGAATTTTTTCAAATTGTTTTCCATTTCCAAATCCAATGTTGCACACCGCTTTCCGTCCGTCACAAAATTTGTTGCCAACAACGGAATATTTGACACGGAAATTTCTTTGGCTGTGATTTCCAATTCTTTGAAATTTTGCTTTTCTCCTGGTGCCAATTCAATCAATTTAGTTGCATTTTGCTCTCCATTTTTTATAATCGACACATTTACTTTTATTAATCGTTCCCAAATTGTGGGACAATTAAAAACTTCTAAAATTTCACTTTCGGCTGGGGTCATAAAAATTCGATAAAATAAACAAGCTGGGGTAAAATAAAAGCATCCAACGCCCCAGCCGCCCGGCGTTTCCATGCATTGTGTTATTCCGGGGTAATCATTTCCAACTTTTAATTCTTTAATTTTTTCATCCAAATTTAATTTTGAACATTTTTGATTTCGGCAACTTCCGGCATCATCGCAACTTTTTGCCGAAGTTACCTCAATATTCACTGTCCTTGAAAAAAATTTCCAATTTTTTGGACAAATCAAATCAACTCTGGGAACATTCAATTGAATTCCTCCAGCAATTTTTCCCCTATTATCTGTCATCATAATTTGAATTTCTTGCTCCTCTGCTGTGAGGGCTATTTCCAAAACATGGTCAAATAGGCAATGCCTTTCGCCATTCTTTTTAATAATGCAGTTTTCTTCACTTGCTGTTAATGTTGTGAGCCCGATTGTAGTTTCAAACGAGGAAACAAACAGAATTATTGCGAACATGGCATATTTGGTGCCAACCGGACTTCGGTTGGATGGATTGAGTGGGCTGACAATTGATGCCCAACTTCTCCTTTCTTCTTCAACGGGCACTGCCTCTGGTGGGAATTCATCAATCAAATCCACATTTCTTTTCTTTTTCTTCATTTTTCTTAATTTTCTTGCTGTCCATAAAATACAGTTTACTTTGGCTCTTCCAATTATATTTAATAATTTTAAAATCCAAATTATAATTTTTCCAATCATGTAAAGTGTGTTCATAGCCAAATAAAAAATTATTCCAAATAAAAACATAGCCAATTCGGGAAAACAATGGGGATTCTTTAGATAATTCCAACAGATTCGGCATGTAATGATTTCGCAAATATCCCTTGCTTCGCATTTTATTCCCATTTCTTTTATCATTTCGCCTTCTTTAAAAATTTTTCCAATGGCTTCAAAGCCTGATATGATTTTTTCCTGTGGCATTGTTATATTTTCAATTTTTTCAGGATGGGCAATATAAAAACATTCGCCACTACAAATTTCAATTCCGCCCAACTTAATTTCAGATTTTAATTGAACTCCTTCTTTTGTGCATTCCAATTGGCATGGGCATTCCAATTTTTTCATTTTGAAATCAAAAACTTTTAATTTTGCCTTGCCCCATGCCTTGATCGGAATTCTTCCATCAGGGGTCACCAAAAAACTTAATTCCTTTCGTGGGAAATAGCAGAATTTTGTGCCCTTTTCAGAGCATGTGTGCTCGGCACAATATTTTGGGGATCCTGTTGCCACACCTTCGCCGATGCACTCAAAGCCATTTTTATTCACATCTTCTATTTCCAAATTTATTTCTTTTACTAAAAATTTTTCGCCATCAAATAATTCAATTTGATTAAATTCTTTCCAGTTGGCCACTTTATTGCATTCTTCTGTGGCCTCAAGCGAACAATAATTTGGCTTTAAATTTTTCAAAATTTCCATTGTTTTTTCATTTTTCTTTGTCGAATTTTGGACTGCTGGGCCATCAAAAAATGTACATTGGTCGGTCCATTGTGGACATTCGCATTTGGGCCCACAGTATCCTTTTGCGGCAAATTCTCTTCTCAAATGTGTTCCGTTGCATTCAATTTTTGCCCAACATAAACTTCCATCTTCTCTTTCATTTATAATCAAGCCATTGGAAATGCATTCATCCATGTGCCGATATTTCATATTTTCATTTTTTGCGCATGGAGAAGCGAAAATTGGGTTAAATAAAAAGAAAATAATCATCAAAATTGCCATTGAAATGGCTCCAATTGTGTTTGCTTTTCCCTTTTTTGGCTTATTCTTTTGTTTATTTTTTGGCCGAGGATATTCTGCACCATCAGGCAGGCCTTCTCCTCTAGAGAAAAGTTCATTTTGCATTCGCATTAAACCGTTTTTGGCCGAACCGGCCTCCTCTTCCACTTTTGCCAATTTATTTTCCATCTTTTTTATTTCCTCAACCACATTCATAAATTCCATCTTAACCGCTGTTAATTCTTTATTATTAATTTCTAATAATTTCTTCAAATTTTCAATTTTTTCATCGCTATCTCCAACTTTCTTCACACAAAATTCAATTTTTTCATTTGGAGTAAATTTTTTGCACTCTCTTTCAAAGTGTAATTCTCCACAAAATATACAATTTCTACGGGGGCGCTGTTTCCTTGATGAATTTTGCCGTGGTCGGCTTATATCGAATACGCCCTCCTCCAAATATTCATCTGGTGGATTTTGACGCGGCCGGCTTCTTTCAAATACCAATGGGCACATTATCACTTCCTCCAAATTCTCACTTCCCAACTCCATTGCTTCTGGTTCCGGCTCATCATCAGAATCCTTTTTTATTTTTTCTAACATTTCTTTACACTTTTTATTTTTCTTTTTGCCCTTATTAGGTTGGCATAAACACGGTTTGAGGGAAGATTTGCAAATGCATTCAATTGGGGTCGATCTGCCTGTTCCAAATGCAACTGGACAAGTGCACCAATATACCCCAGAACCTGATTCGGTTTCGGATTCATAAAAAATTTCCTCTTCATCCTCAGTTAAAGAATTTGATGAATTTGCAACTTCTTCGCGCATTTGTGCGCAATATATGCATTCATGTATTTCAGAGTCATTCTCATTTTGTAATTCATCCTCATTTTCTTCATCGATTACAAACAATTCTTCCTCTGAATCACTCGGAGGATTATTCAAAACAAATGCGCCAAAATTCAAATCTTCATCATCCGAATATTCTTTATAATTTTTTACTTTTTTTCTTTCCCTTAATTTCATTGGGTGCTTTGTATTTTGTTTATTTTCTTCAATTTCTTCATGTATTTCTGCTCTCAATTCCAAGGGATACAGAAGGGTAATTGCCCTTGTTAAAATTTTTCCTTTGCATTTTACTTTTGCCACCCTTATTAATCCATCTTTACTCTTAATTAATTCAACAATTTTTCCTAAATTCCATGCAAATTTGGGACAATTCTCTTGATGGACGAGTACAATTTCTCCAATTTGTGGCAAATAATTCTTTTTGGCAATTTTTTGGCGGTGCCGATCCGCCCTTTCTTTCAATTCATTCAAATATTCTTTTTCCCATTTTTTGCAAAAATAATTCAACATATCATTTGCGTTTTTCCAATTTTTAATCAATTCATCTCGTTGGGTTTCTTTTAATTTAAATTCGTCAATTTCCAAACGATCCAAATCAATTATTTTTTCGTTCCTTTTTGGGAACATTAAATCAATTGGCCTCAAAATTTCCAAATTTTCTTCAACATTTTCATAAACATATGTTAATGGCCTACTATTCATTACCAATTTTACTTCCGGCAAAATTGTCCGCAATTCTTCAAAAAATAAAAATTTTCTTCCGACAGCTGCCCTTAAGGCCTTTTTCATAATTTTAACCATTGCTTCGTAGAATCCGCCAAACCATGGCGAGACCGAAGGAATAAATGTCCATTTAATTTTTTCCAATTCCATCTTCTTTTCAATTTCATTAACTACTTTATAGGTCAATCGATATTGTGTGCCATTATCACTAATTAAATATTTAGGTTTTCCATATTCGGCAATGAATCTTCTCAAAGCATTGATGCAGGATTTGGCCGATAAATCCGGAATTAATTCCAAATGTGTGAATCTAGTTGCCATACATGTGAAAATTTCGATCCAAACTTTCATAATTTCTCCTTTAAAATTTTTCACTTCAAATGGCCCGGCATAATCCATTCCACAATTTGTGAAGGGAATGGAGACATTTGTCCTTTCTGCAGGCAAATGTGGCATTTTTGGGAAGGCAATTGGCTCCAATTTTGCCTTACGGCAATAAAAGCATTTATTAATTGTCATTTTCATTTTCTTTCTTCCCATTGGGATCCAAAATGTTTTTTTCAATTCGGTCAAACTTTGCCGGAGACCACTGTGAAGAGTGCGTAAATGCGCTTCACTACAAATAATTTCAGCTAATGGCGATTCATATGAAATAAAAATTTGAGCTTTTTGTCCGGAATTGCCCAATCGGCCAGGGCATGTCCAAATTCCATATTTTGTTTTTTCCATAAATAAATTTTTCATTTCTTTTTCATTTGGAGGATATTTATGCTGATCCTGACTTATTAACAAAATTTCAGCCAATTTTCTTATTTCAATTGCATTCTTAGCCTTTTGCAGATCATTCATAAAATCCGATTCAAATTTGATTTTTCGACCAAAATTTTTAATTGCCTTACAAGTGGCCGCTGAAATATTCACCAATTTTGGCCATTCATTCCGCACATCCATTTTAATTATTTCATTTGCCAACATGTTCATATTTATTTCTTCCAATTTTTTATCCCATTCTTTTTCATTTTTAATCAATTCTGGAGCTTTTGGCCATTCATTTTCATCAAATTTTAGGAAATTTGGTCCTTCCCACCAAATCAAATTGGCTTTTAATTCTGCACAACTGCAACCACGGCTTGCCAAGTCAGCCGGGTTCACATCTGTGGGCACATATTTCCATTTTATTTTCATATCCTTTCTCAATTCCAGAACTCTATTTTTCACAAATTTTGGCAATTTCTCAACATTGGAAATGAGTACCCAACTCAAGACCACTTTTGAATCGGACCATATATAATAATTTTGAATTTTCAAGTCAATTTCCTTTTTTATAAATTCGAGCATTTTGCAACCAGAAACGGCAGCCATTAATTCCAGCCGCGGAATTGTCAATTTTGATTTGATAGGGGCCAACTTGCCTTTGGCATATATTATTGAAGAATTAGTCATTTTATTCATTTTTTCCACAATATATGCAACCGATGCGTATGCTTTGGCCGATGCGTCCACAAAAATATGTAGTTCCATTTCGGCCTCTGGATTTTTGACTGCCCTTCTTCTAATTAAAAATTTTCCAGAATCACCAATTATATTTCTCCATTCTTCCAAATAGGCTTCTTCAATTTGATCATCCCAGCCATATTTATTTTCTTTCCATAGGCTTTGAAAAAATAATTTTCTGGGCAAATTTGCTGGAATCGTCAATCCGGGCGGGTCAAAAGTTTTGGCTGTACCCTTTGCCACTTTTCGTTTTGTCCATTTCACTTCATTTTTTATTTCTTTTATTTCAATGATTATGGCATCTTTTTCAATGTCCCAGCCAATTCCGAGAATTTTTATTGAATTTTTTCTTTCTTTGTCGCCGAATTTTTCCATTACTAATTTATCATTACTAACAAATTCATGCAATTTCATTTTTGCCTCATCAAATATTTTAATAATTTCCTGGCATTTTTCAATGGCTTCCATTGTATTTTTCGCCCCAAATCCAGGATTATCGGCATATATTCCTTTTCTCAACTTTTCGGCAAATTCAGTGCCGTAATTTGCCAAGTGATAATCCGTCACTTCACCCAGCAGTGATGGAGCCGCTATGATGCCGAAGGGCATACATGTGAACCGCATTTCTTCAATATTGTTCAAAGATGGGGGCTTTTTCGGGTCTTTAAACCATAAAAATCGTGCCAAATTTCTTTGATTCTCCTTTACTTTTATCTGATGAAATGCACTTTTTACGTCACAAAAGATGGCGATAGGAAAATTACGAAAACGGAGAATCATTCCACAAATGTCAGCCAACATGACGCGACCCCTCAAAATAAAATCATTGACACTAATCCCTTCTGCTGTTTTGCAGCTGAAGTCAAAGACGGGCCGAATCTTCTTCTTTTCTTCATTAATAACGGCATGGTGCGGTGTATACATTATTATTCCATTATCGTCATTGCATTTTTCAATTATTCCTTTTTCAATTTGTTCATTAAATGGGGCACAATATTTTTCCAAAAGCCCATTTTTATTTAATTTATTCCAAACAGCTTGAAGCCTTTTAAAGCAAATCCAAAAATTGTTTGAAATTTTTTCCGGTGGGTTTTTGATTGGCCATTCAATAACATATCGTCCATCGGCATCTCTTTTGACCGTATTCAAAAAATGATTATGAGCAAAAATGTCATTTTCTAATTGTTTAGGCTCATTAATTCCACATTCTTCAATTTCCCAAAATTTTTCCTGCTCAATCATTTGACATAAAATTGGTTCCGTTTCTGTTTTCCAAATGTGGCTTCTCCCAGTTAAAATTTTTCCAATTTTTGTTTCCAAAATTGAAAAGCCTGATTTTGTTTTTGGCAATCCCAAAATTTCTGAATAAAAGTCGGAACCAATCAAAATTTCAGGCATAACCTCCAAAATATTTTCTTCACTGGTTATATCATCTTTTAAAAAATCTTTGAATGTTTTTGGGTCTGCCATTTTTAATCGTTCAACCATTTGTCTTTTTTCAACACCTCTTGCAATAACATTTATCGCCTCATTATTTTTTGACATAATTTGGAAAATATAAATTGGAGAATGAATAATAATTGTTTTATTGAAAAGGCCGCTTCCGCGGAATTGTTTTTCTCCAATAATGTGAAGGTCCAATTTCTTTGCGAGCACATTTAATATGAGGCTGATTTCACATCCAGAATCCAAAAAGATTGCCGCTTCCGATTTCTGTCCCATTGCATATGGATTGCGGATTGGGGCCACGGTGACCTGCATTAATGTAATGTCTTTTTCCTTTTTCTTTTTTCCAATTAAATTGTTCATTAGGACATTTTCCAAACTTTTATTCTCTTTTTCCTCATTAATTTCTGTGGCCATGCACATTTTTTCATTCTTTATTTTATTGTGCTCTTTATAATTTTTCTTCTCGTCTGCCACTTTTTTGGCTTTTTGACGGCAAAAGGCTGCATTGTGGCCATCTTTCTTGCATGTGAAACATTTAACACTCTTTTTGCATTCTTTTGAAATGTGGCCTTTTCCCAAACATTTCAAACAAATTTTTAGTTCTTTTGCCTTGGCCAATCTTTCATCATTTGTTTTATATTTGGGGCATTTATCCTCCCAATGTTCATCGCCACAAAATTTACAATTTCTTTTTTGCATATTTGCCATTGTTTTATTTTCATACTTATTTGGGCCTTTCCAATGGCCCTTTTTGAAACCATTGTATTTATCATATTTTTCAAATTTGCCATATTTCTTTTCATATTTTTCATTTCCAAAATCAAATTCGCGATGAACGCGGTAAATATCCTCTTCTAATTTTAGATAATCGTCTAAAAATTCCAAAATACCTTTTGTTCCCAAATCAGGGGTGGCTTTCTTTCTTTCATAAATTTTTCGGAGGATATTTTGGGGGTATTTGCTTTCCACTTCAAAAATTAATTGGGCATTTTCAATGTTTTCCCCCGCATTTTCCAATTGGTTAAGTATTGCCCGAATTTCCCGATGTGTTTTTTTGATTTCAGGCATAAAATTGTTTGCTTTTTTCAATCTTCGTAAAGCACTATGCAAACTGTTTTTAATGTTTTGTGTGTCTCCAAATTGTTTTTTCAAAAGCTTCAAAACGGTTTGATAATTTTTTGCCTCAAGCGGATATGCTTCGACAATTTCCAAAGGTTCGCCCTTTAGGGCACTTTTTAGGTATTGCATTTTCCGCTTTTCTGGTATGTCTTGATCGTCAACTGCTGCCGAAAATTCTTCGAAAAAACTTGACCAACTTTTTAGGTCGCCGGAAAATTCAGGGAGTTTAATTTCAGGTAATTTCACATTTAAATTCTCCCTAAAGGCCATTCGGCTCATTTCAAATACTTCATTTTGGGCAGGAATTATTTTATCGAAAAATCGTTCATTTTTGTTTAAAACATCCATTACTCCTCTGCCCTTATTCATAACTGTCAGAAATCCTGAATCGCCTGTGGCGAGTCCTCGGTAAATGGCCAATTCCGCCTCCCTTATTTCCCCTTTTAAATTTGCCAAAAATTTGCCATAATTTGTGTTTTGTTCATCCAAATCTTTTAGGGAATTTTTAATCTTTTCTCTTTGTTCAATGCATTTTTCTTTCAATTCATTTGCCTTTTTAATTTTATCCCCTTCACCTGCATCAATGACAAAGTCTATCTCGTTGGTGTCCATAATGAGCCCTTGAAGCCGATCGCGGAGTGACTTGATGGTGATTTGCAGGACGTCCGCCATAGCCACGCCTCACAAAAGTTCGTCGATTGTGTTGATGTCGTTGGCTAGTGCTGGGTCGTTGCCGATCAAAATTACGTTGCCTTTGATTCGGACGCTGATGTCGACTTTGCTGCTGCTGATGTTGATGGGCTTGGTGGATGGCCTGTGGGCGTTGTTGAAAATTTGCGTTCCAGAAGACCCTTGGTTGCAATGGGGGTCTGGGCCAAAAAGGTTGATGCGGTGGAAATTGGGGAACGGGCACTTGGATGACGACCGGTTGAATTTGAGGTGGCGGTGCTTGTTGTTGGATTTGCGGAGATTGTCGTCGTTCTCTGTTGTTATTTGGCCGACGATTCGCAATTCTCCGACTTCTTTCGATCAAAATCTGAGCCGGTGTTGGTCGTCGATGAGCTGGTCGATCGTCTCGTCTTCTGTTGTCGGGCGATCGTTCAATTTGCGGTCTTCTTGATGAGACACGTTCCACTCGATTGAAGATTGAAGCCAGTTTTTCCTTAGGCAGGGGAATTCAAATTAATTTTATTTTTGACCAAAAACCAAAACCAATTATTTTTGCCCCAATGGCAAACCAGTTTTTGCCCCAATGGCAAACCAAAATTTATGCCCCAATGGCTCGAATTCCAAATTTGTCGTGGCACCACTTTGTTGAATCCCAATTGACTCAACAATAATCCAAATTACTCTTTTTACTGAGTCCAATAAATTGTATTTTTATCCAAGCAATTTATTTATGAATATAAATTCGTTACTTTTGTGAATGATCAGTGGGAATGGAATCAAATGGGGGAACAAGCCAAACATTAAATAAAACTACAATGACAAAGCTTTTGGGGGCCAAAAACGAGCACAAAAGACGTTGGTGTAGGCCAATGACAAAGCAAAATTGGGGAATTGGAATGGAAATCAAATGTAAATGGAAAGGACAAAATTAATAAATGTGAATTAAATGTAAAAATCCAAAAACGTAAAAATGTCAATCATCAAATCATCATCAAACAATCTTTGAATGAACATCGGTCACGACATGGACTCTGCAATTTTTCAATTGATATTTATTTAGTCAATTTGGAAATCGACCAAATAATTTTTAAAAAAAGATAAAAAGAGAATAAATTAAAATTGAAATTATATTTCTACATGAAATTAATAATAAAAAATTGTTCAAATAAATACAATTTAAAAAATAATGAATATTTAATCTAATAATTTTATTTAGTATAAATATAGTTAAAAAATGAATTTAAAACGAAAAATTTAAAATGAAAATAAAATATTTTAATTAAATCAAATATGTGAAAAAAAAGAAAAATGAAATTAATTTATATCTTAAAAAAATATAAATGTAATTTAAGAGAATTAATATTTAAATTTATAAATATTTCTGTCAAAGACTAACACTCAACGACAAAATCAACAATCGATTATGGTTTAAAATATTCAATAGAATTCTAGAAGAATTTTAAGAAATTTATAAAATTTATTTTTAAATTGGAATATTATAGTGGATTTGAATTTGAAAAATATTAAAAGAATGATAATTGAATAGAATCGAAATAATCAAAGGTTGATTAAGAAAAAATGATTGGACAATATTCTTTATAACTATTATTCAATCTTTACTATAAATATAAAGTAAAATCAGAAACAATATTAGAAAAAAAATAAAATTAATTAAAAAATGATTACGAAAGAGATTATAAAAATAAAATTGTTTAAATTTTTCATAATTTATTATGAAATTTCAAGCAGAATATAATAATAAGTGAAAAGAATTTAAATAAAATATAATGAAAATAAAGAAAAAATAATTATTTAGAAAGATAGATATAAATATAATAATGAAAATTTTAAATTTTTTTTTATTAGAATTGATTTCAAATAAAGTGAACCTGATTTGACCGAATGATATTTTAAATATTATTTTACTGTATCAAAAAAAGGATTTTGAATTTTAATCTCCCATTTGAATATGTGATAAAACATCGTAAAAATCAGTATCATTTTAAAATTGCATCTTTAAAAAATAAAATTTTTTAAAAACAGTTAAATTAAAAAAATTTAAAATAATGTTTCAAACTTAAATTAGCGGAAATTTTTTTTTCAATTTTAATTTCTTAATATTATATAAATCTCTAAAATTAAATAAAAATTAATTAATCAAATTAAAATAATACATTAATAAGAATAAATTTGCAAAGTGAAAATAAATAATCCATCGTCTCTTTCATTTAATATTTCGGAAAAAAATAATATAATTTATTTACATAATTTTGTAATGAAGTTAAAAAATTTTATCTAAAATATGATAGTTCTATTAAAAATGAAATTTCAAAAAATATAAATTATATAAACTTTTATAAAAAGTAGACCTATTTATATTAAGGCGGGCAAATTAGTTTTTTTTACTTAACAATTTTTCCAAAAAGATTTTCATTTTTCTAATCAATAGATATTGTGCATACTGAATGCAATTAAATATAAAATATATTAATATTTAAATAATACGAAATGTAATTATATAATAATTTTAAAAAAATAAAAATGAAAATAGATTATATATAAGAGAAAATTCTTAATAATAATAAAATTTGATTTTTATATTTCATAAATTAATTTAATTTACATTTTACGAAAGGGAAAAATAGAAGAAAAAAGGAATCTTCCTCACATTGGAATTTAGGCAAAAAGTTTTCATCAAATCAAAATTTTTCTTTAGCACACTCTTTTTTTCATTTGCTTTTCTCCTATCATTTCTCAGAATCCTTTCATTTTCCATCGAAACTCAGAATATAATTAGTTCAGATCATTCGAGATGCAAAGGCCTGTACAAAATTATTTAGAAAACAATTCAAGCTATAATTTAACAAATTTAAAAAAAAAATTATTCAGCAGCAGAGGAACAACAACAGCAGCAGTAACAATAGGCTCTTCTAAGAAAATTTTAAGAAAATTAAATTAAAATAATTAAATAAAGAAGAATTTATTCGTTAATTTTTAATAAAAGCAATTTGATCTTATAAAGATCTCATTAAGAGAAATAAAAATTTTTCTTTTGTAAAACAATAATATCACAATAATTGCAGAATAAAACAGAAAATAGATTACAGAACAGATTGTTAAAAAATATGAAATAGATTGGTTAAAAAATAAAATATGTATTAAATTGATAAAATTTTAGTGTTATCTAAAATCTAAAAAAATTATAATTTTATTTTTTTATTGAATAATTTTATTTTAATAATTTTTAATAATAAATTTAAATTCTTCTCTCATCTTCAAATGAATTGTGAAATAAAAAAAACACTCAATATATTTTCGGAATAATAGGAATATAGCAAGAAATAAAAAAAATATTTATGAATAAAATAAATAAAATATTTATAAATTATAATAGAAATTTAGTAAAATCATTTTATATTGTTTTCGAAAAATTTCTCAAAAAAAGAATATTAAATATATCTAACATTTTTTGCTAAATATCTAAAACAAATCTTCACCGAATATGAACCTTTCAATTACAACTAAAATTGATTAAAAAATTTGCTAATTCATAGGAATAAAAATTTCTCGAAATTAAAAAAATTAATATCAATTTAGGCAGTAGAAATACATAAAGTAAAAATTTTTTCTATTGAAAAAATAATTATTTTACAAGATTAAAATATTTTTCAATCACATAAATTATTAAAATAAATATCTTTGTTTTAATTAAAAATTCAATGTTACAAATTTAAAATATTTATTTAAAATTAGAAATTCTGATCTAATTTAAATATTTTCTATTTTGTTGCAGGATGGAAGATAAAAGTTTCTTGCTGAAAGAAAATATCAATATAATATTTGGAAAGGATGTTTAACTTTATATGATTAATTGTGACATATAAGAAGCAGAAATAAAATAAATAAATTTTAAATAATAATTTTCAAAATTTATTATTCAAAAGGCATTGAAAATATTTTATTTTAAAAAATAATAATATATATTTAAAAGTGCATTATTTTTAAAGTAAAATTCAAAATTAGAGCAAAAACAATGAAGAATATGTTAATTTATTCTACAATAAAAATTAATCGAATTTATTTATTTAAGAAAAAATACTTCAAAATATAATAGATATATTTTAGAATAAAATTTTATTAATATGTATCAAAGAATGAGTTAAATTTTAAATAAATGTATTTATATCAAGATATATAAGCAAGTTAAACCTAATTGAAATTTTTTTACATTGTAAATTCGGAAAAAAATATATTTGATACGAAAAAAAATATTAAAAAACAAGAGAAGAAAAAGCTTTAATTTAAAAAACATATATAATTTACAAATCATATACCGACGGAATACTAGTATGTGCGGAATATTAAACATCCATTTCGTAATATTTATCATTTTATGTATTAATCATTATTGCATTTTTGTTGGAATAATTTAATAAAAATAATTTTTTTTTAAAAAAATAAATAATTTTAAAATGATGTATATTTAAATAAAAATATAAAAAATAAAAAAGAATAAAATCAAAAGGTATAGATGAATCTTCAAGCTTTAGATAATTGTTCAAGACAGACATCATCTCTTTTTTCTATATTCAAAAGAAATCTTTCTAAATAAATCATTTTTTAGCATCCACGTTATGGTACCATAATTCGGAAGGGCGACCATATTTTGCTAAGGCAATTCCGACATGATTTCTGAAAATATTCATCATTGGCCAAGAGAAAGCCTAAATCCCCCTCAATGGCCATATTTATAAGGTGAAGTCAAGCAAATGAGCTTTCTCTTGAAAGCGTTTGCATAAAATTGGAAACGAGATATATAAAATTGTATAAATTTAAAAAATTATAATAAAATTAAAATAAGATAAAAGGAAAATATCTACTTTTAAATTTTATTAACAAAAATATAATGAAATATTTAAATCTTAATAATTGTACAATAATTAAAATCAAAAAAAAATATATAAATTAATTTTATACTTCTTATTTCAAAAAAAAAATTTAAAATATTTATGATAAATTATAAAATATTTTAAAATTATTCTTAATGTAATTATTTAAGTTCCAAAATGTCAAAAATGAGCAAAATAGTGGCCCTTTTTAGTTTTTATTAATATCCTCCTTTTCGGCACATATTTCAAAGATGTAAAATTTATTTTAGTCGCTTTTGGCATCGCTGTGTGGATAATAATTTTTGCCATTAGTTGAATAACTTATTCTAAAAAAATATAAAATTAAAAAAATTATTTAGTTAATATATTGAAGTTTATTAATTATAGTTAATTAACTTAATTTTAGCTAATATAATAATAATGGATAAAATAAAACATTTGTTGTATATTATTGAAATCAAATAATTTGATTTCTCAACAAAAATTGATTTGATTTTATTTAACTCTTGATAAAATATGATGACTTTTTTTATTTATAAAACTTTTTAAAAATATTTAATTAGACTGAGGAATTAAAAAATAATATTTTTAAAATTTTTATTAAATTATTTTATTTGGAATAAATAAAGTATTATCGAAGAAAAATAAATGAGATACAGGATATTGAGTGTAAAAATTATAAATTTTGAATAAAAATAATTAATAAACCTTGAGAATGGACAAAAGTTACAATATTAAATAAACTTCAAATAAACTTTATATTTTTATAATTATATTATTATTATTTTAAAATTCAATAAATTGCTTAATGTTATCATTTGCAAAAATATTTGAAAAATTTAAAAATATATAAATTTTTAATTTAAAAATTTAAAATAATTGTATAAATTTATTTTAAAAATTATTTTAAATTATCAAATTGAATGGAGCTACCTTCTCTAAATCATCACGAAATATATTGAAAAGAACCAAAATTATATAGAAATAAAAAGAAATAAATAACATTGTAAAATATCCGAAAAATATAAAATTATAATTTAAAAAGATGTGAAATGAATTTTAGATATTGAACCATAATCGCATGGATAGCCTACTATTTTGAATTGCAAATAGAACCCTTATTTGGTTCTGGTGCTGATTTTTCAATTGGATTCTCTGACAATTATTCTAAATAATTTAAATATATAAACAAATACTCTCTAAAATTCCTTCGATCGTTTTAAATATAATTAAAAATTATTTTTTTAATTTTCTTAAATTAATTACATAATAGGCGTGATTATGAAAAGTATAAAATATTTTATTTGCAAAATTTAAAAAATTTTCAAATAAAAATTTATTTAATTAATAAAATAATTATCAAAAAATTTAAATGGAAATTGAAATTATTTTCTCTGGATTTCTTAATAAAATAATTATCAAAAAAATTTAAATGGAAATTAAAATTATTTTTCTGGATTTCTTATTAAAAATTATTTTATAAATTTTTTTTGTAATTTTACATTTAATTTTTAATAAAATGATTTTCAATAATTATCTTAAATATTATTTTTAAATAAAATGACTTTATTAATAAAATTTTTAAAATTTTTTTTATCTATAATTTATAGATTTATATTAAAAATGAAATAATTTATAAATATTTCATAAACTATCATCCGAATTAATGTATAATTATATTAGTAGTATTTTTTGTATAATTAATGAAATTAATTAAATAAAAAATAAAAATAAAGGAAAAAGAAAAAAGGAAAATTCTGTTATTTCTTTTAAAAATAATTCATTTAAAATAGAAAAAAATAATTAAAGCTCCTTATAAACATCTTAATTTTCCAATAAATTCCAAATTAATTATAAATTTTTAATATTTTTCATTTCAATGCCTTTTAAAAATTTTTTTGAAAAAATTATTTTTTTATTAAATTTTTTCATTAATAATTTTGATACGATTTAATTTATAATATTAATTTATTTAAATAAAATTCGTTTCTATTTCAAATGGCGCAGCGATTTCGCTCCGAGATGGATCGACATACCGATCCCCCTCCCCATGGGGAAATAATGGTTTTGAAAGGTGTGACCCTGCAAGAAAAAGGAGAGACTGAAAAAAATATTATTAATAATAAATATATGAATATAAAGATAATAATATAGATTTTTACTTCTTAAGAATAAAAAGGCTATAATTGAATAAATTATTAAATTTGTGACCAATAATTAAATTTTTTAAAATTTTTAAAAATAATAATAAAAAAATTTTATAGGAAAAAAATAAATTAAATTAAATTATAATTTCTTTGATTTCAATTTGGAGATAACGTATCTAGAATTTTAAAAAAATTAATTATATTTTAATATTTATTTAATAAAATATAAATCCTAAAAAATTGATTTAAGTACATATTATTTATTATAAAAATATATTTAAAAAGTCATTTATAAAATGGATTTTCGATTATCATCCAAATTTTTAAAGTATGTGAGGAAATTGCTTGCATCATTTCCAATAAATTTTAAAAATTGTACAAATAAGATATTATTAAAATAAGAAAAAAACAAATTTTAGGAAATAATTTAAAAAAAGGACAATTTAAAAATTATTTTGTTACCATTTGGAGTTGTTAATTAAAAAAACCAAGAAAGAAAAAAAAATAAAAATGAATAACCGTATAAAAAATAACATAAAATATTATTTAAATAAAATGAAAATAATTAAATATATAAATAATGAAAAGTTATTACCTAATATTCAACTTAAATGATTGAAGATAAAATAATAATTGATAAAAATAATTCAAAAATTAATGAAATGAAAATAATATGATAAATATTTTATGGCGATATAAAGGATAAAGTCAGCTTTTAATTTTCAAAAATATATTTTTATTTTAAAAGTATAAAAGCCGAAATAAAATTAATTCAAATTATATTTATGCCATTTAATTTTGATATATTTTTTGATAAGTTCGAATAAATCTGAATCTATAAAATATTATAATAAAATGGATTTTTATAAAATTTTAAAAAAATTTTTTAAAATCAAAATTTTAAAAAATTTCTGAATAATAACCAAATAATAATTCACTTAAAAATTATAAATAAAATTAAAAATTTTTATATTTTAAATAATAAAAGTGAAAATAAATTGATCACAATATAATTTGTGAGATGATTCTCTACATTCAAAATAAATAAGAAAATTCAAACTAATTCATGATTTAAACTTGATTATATTTAAATGAAAAATGGATTTGTAAGCCTGTTAAATAAAGCAAAGCAGAAAGTAATTTATGCAAAAAAAGGTGTGTTAGAAATTACAATTTAAGGAAAAAAAATTATTTGAATATCTCTATAAAATAATAAAAAACAAGAAAAATGTTTAGGATAAATGAAAAAATTCAAGTTAATTTATGTAATTAATTCTATTGATCTTATACCTAGCATTGAGAAATCAAAAAAATAAAAGACAGAAAAAAAGTTTAATATGCATATGAATTTGAAATTAATACCAACGATTAAAAATTTCTATTTTCAAATAATGAATTTTTTGTCGAGCCAGCGAATCGACATGGACGCAACATCAACACATTAATGAGTTTTGATATTGCTCAATTATAAAATTGTAATGGTGAACTTTATTATTTAAATTTTAATAATGTGAAAAATATAAGAATAAAATTATTATTTAGTTTTTTAAGACAATTCACGCATGAAGAACTTAATTAAGATCAATAAAAACAATGGAGTTAGCATGGTGAATGATATTTAAACCTTGATTTAAATTAAGAACTTGAAAATGAAATATAAACTGGATTTATAAAAAATTTTATTTAAAATCGAATCAGGCAAAAGTTCAATTTATCCGGAAAAGAATTGCAGATGTAAAAAAATTTTTAAATTCTGAAAATTAAATATAAAAATTTAAATATATTCTTAAAGATTAAAAATAATTAACCAAAGCAATAAATAATAAAATTTTTTAAAATAAAATCAGAGAAAATGAGAAATTCTTTGTTTAGATTTTCAATATCAATTACAAAATCTGTTTTTTTTAGACTAACATAAATTGCAAATCCCATTTACCATTTATTTATTGATATATTTCTTATAATCCTAAATGAGAGGCAAACGTTTTTAATAAATTATTAATTAATGCCACCTTTTATGGAAAATAATTATAATGTAATATAATTTATACTGGAATTTTTAATTTAATATTTCTCTTATATAATTAATAATAAAATAAAATATTTTTTTAAATATTTAAAAAATAAAAAAAAGAAAATAAAAGTTATTATTTCGTTTTAAAACTCTGAAAAAAATTAATTAATAAAGGAAATTATGCAAATTAATCCTTTCTAGGATAAAAAATTAGATATCTTAATAGAAAAAATTTTTAGAGTAATTAAAAAGCAATCGATACCATTCGTATAGAGTTGTAAAATTTATTATGCCGATATTATTTTCTACAAAATGATAAAATATTGAATTTTTTCAACAATGCTATACATTGTGCAAGGAATATAATGTATAAAAATTTTGGACAATAAAAATGGCAAGAAGTTTATAGTGTCGTTTGATTTTCTATTTTTTAAAATTATTTTTAATAGAAATATAATTAAATAAAATTATATTATTTTAAAAATATATATTTATCAAATAAAAAAGAAAAATTTGTGCAGTCCATAGCTATTCTAATTCTTTCATCAAATAGATCAATAATTATTATTAATTGAATGAAAATTATATTAAAAAAGATATTTTGAAATAAAAACTAATATTTTGCTAATAATTCGAACATCATAATAAATTAGAAAATTTTAAAAATTAAATTTAATCACATTAAAATTTAAAATTTTATAAATTAAAGTAAATCGTAATAAAAAATTAATATAATCAATTGTATTAAAAAATATAATAATTAAATTGAAAAAAAAAAATATAAAAATATAAAATCAGATTAAAGTCCAAATATTTCCATTTGAATTTTGAAAAAATAATCTCTTTTAGAAATATAAATAATGAATTCTTATGATGAAAATTGCTAGGTTAAAATTTTTGTCCATGAATCAGGCCAACAAATAGAATAATATAATATCATTTAGAATTTTCCTTCCTTAAATATTTCGGATAAAAATAATATTTTAAAATCAATTCAGATTGTATAATTATTAAAATATATTTTATAAATCAAATTTTAATGCTGAGGCTTATTAATAATTATCGATAAATTGTTCTTATTATTTATATAAATAGAGAGAGATAATAAATGAAAACGAGATTGAAAACAATGATTATGCGGTCGTTGGCGTGCCTAAATTAAATGACATTCTTGTGGCAAGGGCGGGTAATGATAAAGGTTAAAAAAACCAATCAAACTGGTGTGGTTAAATATTGATAAAGAAAAGTTTATCATTTATTTATTTCCTTTAAAAAAACCATCCGAAAATGCAATTCATAAAAATAATTATAGAAAAATGAATGAATCCTCTATATAAAATAAACCAAGTTAAATAATAAATTAAAAAATAATATAATCAAAATAATAATATATCGGAAAAAAACATTACAAAAATTTATTTAAAATCGTTATATTAAAGAAATTGATTAATAAAATAAAAATAAAAGAGATGGTGAATATAACCTTCAAAATGATACTAGTTTAGAATAATTATATGATATCAAAAAATACTATATACAATAAAATATTCAGGAATTCAATTAAATTAAAATAATAAATAAATTCCGATTATAAAAATATTAAGGATTTTATTCATCGATCTAAAGATTATATTTGATCTTCAAATTTTAAAATATAAAAATTTTAAATGAAAAATTTTGATGTCTAAAACTGATTGCTCTATTTTCAAATGCTTAGTAAATACAGAGAAATAAAATTGAAAAAATATAAATAAAATCCTACATAATTAAATAAAAATAAATAAAGAAAAAGAGTTAAAAAAAAAGTAAAAATAATGCTCATTCCATAAAGAATTATCATTATCATAAATTTTAAAAAATTCTATTAATATGATTTTCTCGATAGTTTTACATATATTAAATATAAATAAAAATGTTAAAAATTATGGCTGATCTAAATAAAAAGCCGTGATAGCAACAATGGAATATAATTAAAAAAGAAGAAATGATATACATATAATAAGATTAATATTTAAATGTAAAATAAATTTAATAATTATTTTTTGCCTTGTTTTGCCTTGCCTAGATTAATGTTATTTTAAGCCTTTTATTGATAGATGAATCTTAATAATTTTTTTTATTTTGTCTACAGATATAAGATAAATTTATTTATTTGATATAATCATATTCAATATAATATAAAAAATCTTTAATATTTTCATTTTTGAATTTTAAACAAAAACTTAGAGAATAATTAGATATAGATGAAAAAATGCCTCAATCTTTTATTAGTTTTTTTTATATTAATTTTTATTAATAATAATTATACAATTGAATTTTATCAAAATATACAATCGGTGGCCCATTAATGGATTTTTATACCTATTATTTTAAGTAATAAAAAAATATTATACGAAAATAAATAAATAAAAATTTTCTAAAAATTTTAGAATGAAAGTAAATTTATTAAATCAATTAAATAAATAAATAATCGAAATAAAATGTATACAATAATGAATCAATAAAAAATTTAATATTATGAATATTATGAAATTACAACAGATTAAATAACAATCCATTGAAATTATTTCAAAAGTAGCGCTCGAATTATTGTTTCATGATTAAATAAAATAATCATTAAAATACAATCAAATACTATATTATCTTTAATAGGAGATAAAATACATAAATTTTTTAAAATACACATTCGTTCAAATTAGAAATACGAAAAAAAAATTAATTTAAAAATTCATTATATTTTTTATATAATTTTATTGAAATATTCAAATAAATTTTATTAATAAATTTAGGATAATCAGGATTGATGAATCATGTCAAAATCAGGTGAAGAAAATGAGCAGGATTATATTTATACAATAAAATTATATGAATTTTATTTAAATAAATAATTAAAATTTTTCTATAAAAACATGAATAATTAAATAAAATGCCGATGTTTTTAAAATAATGCTAATTAAAAAATTTATAATATAAAAACCAATTAATTAAAACAAAAAAATAGAGAAATAAAATAAATAATATTTTAAAAATTTAAATAAATTCTAAAAAAATTTTATATATTGACTTCAAGATAATTCAGCTCCCACTCACAGGTAAAAATTTATTATTATAACATTATATAGATGTTTTAAGTTATGAAAATTGGAATAAAAGAAGGGCTAAATAAAGTCGAGAAAACAAAAGGAATTGCAAAAATGAACTAAAAAAACACCTTGTAAAAATGTTGGAACGATAAGAATTTTATATGGATATTGCAATAAATGTTGCGGATTTAAAAAAGGAAATTAATAAAACTTATCTATTCATTATTATATTATATTTAAATAATAATAATATAAATTTTTTAAATTAAATAATTATGAATTTCATTAAATAAATAGATCGTTAGGAAAAATTTATCTTCTGAGTATGAAAATATATAATATAGTCTAACGATTAAATAAAATTATATTAAAATTAAAATATTTTATATAATGATTTTTAAAAAAAATGACACTAATTATCATTAATCTATTTTGATATTTCAAAAGAAATTTATTTAAAAAAGAATGAATGATTATATTATTTTATTATACATATTTATCAAATGAAATAGTATCTTACAATCATTATAGTGAATTAGCATATGAATCAAATTCGATGATTATTTCTCTACAGTAGCTTATACAAAGCAAAAATAGTTTTTTTATAGATCTAAGATTAGTCAGGAAAAGAAATTAAACTAAAATTTTTATTATAATAAAAAAGTAATTAATATTAATAAAAAATTTAATTTATAAAAATATTTTAAGACAATTGAAAGTAAAAATTGTGATAAAAAAAGGCCGTAAAACAGAAAATATAAGAAAAAATTATAATAAGACACATATGAAAAAAATAAAAAAATTATATTTAAAATATATTTTTAAATATTGAATAATTTTAAAAAAATATATGAAAATTTTAATTAACCAATAATATAACTTCCGGCTTTCAAACACATTCCGCTTTGTTCTCAAAATTTTATGGGATTAATATTTCAAAATATCATCATCCGATTCCAAGAGTAGAATTGATCCAGGATTCGAAAGTCGCACATAAAATGAGTAAAAAATTTTAAATAAAAAATAATATTTATAAATTTAAAAAAATTACAATATTATTTCTTAAATAATAAAAATTTTATAAAATTATAATAATTAAACCATTTGAAAAGGAATAAAGAATAAATTTTAAAATACTTACCATATATTCTTAAAATTAATTTTATACTAGGTTATTTTTATTTTTCTAAAATAATTATCAAAAGATTGCTTTCCTTTTTGTGGATTGAATACTTAATGAAAGTGTTGGATAATAATTCATGGGCATGATGGATGACATATATATATAAGATATTTGTGAGACGGCACAACTGACAAATTTTTGTCATGTTGAATCAAAATTATGATAAATGAAATAATAATATAATTTAAAATAGAATAATTCATTATAAAAAATGTAATAGAAATTGTCATATATGAATAGATCAAGTATTGTAAATAAAATCAATTTTTAAAATTAAAATTAAAAATAATAAACTCTTAGATACAGTTATTAATTAAAAAATGAATTATAAAAAAACGAATAAATTAAAAATTAGTCATTTTATTTATAAAAAAATTTTTTTAAAATTAATTAAATTTCTATAGAATTTTAAAATAATATCAAAATCTTCAAGAAAAATAAGAAAAATTATACCATTTTTATATAATTTAAGCAATTGTGTTAATTATTCAAATTATCATTAATACCATTTAAAAGCCAATTATTATGTAATTAAAATCACTTATTAATAATATATTATTGATAAAAAAAATTCATTTAGGGTAAAAAATTTGCAAAAATATGTACTGCAAGGCTGCGTGATTTGCATAAAATATATGCACGATGGACAAGGTCGGTGTTTCTAGAAATATTGTGAAGTAGTTAAATAAATATTAATTTATTATTTATTCATTTTTAATAAAACAAAATAAAAGTGGAAATTTTATAAAAAAAATTAAATAAAGGAAAAAAAATTTAATAATTTCATTTATTATTTTATCTTGAGATATTAAATAATAATTAAATCTAAAATGAATATTATTTTACAATGATATTTTATTTAAAATAAATAGTTTTTAAATAATAATGATTGGGGAAAATTATTTATGAATTGATTAATAATGAATTAAAAAATTAAGTCTAGAATGAAAAATAATATTATGTGGGCTAACAAAGTCAAAAATTAAATATAGTATTATAAGATTATTAGTAATAATATCCTTATAAATACATAATAATTTCCAAATTTATTAACGAAATTAAAAATCTTCTAGAAAAATAAAATTAAAAAAAAATTAAATTTTTTCTGGGGGTGAAATTTTATGGCAACCTTTTATGAGACACCTCGCCGACGGCAAGTCAAACTCCCACAAGTTTTACAGCCACGATACACAAGGATCCGATCCTCCAATTCTTAAAATTTCTATTAAAAAAAATATTTTAAAACGATATTAAACAAAAGAACATGACAATTTGGATGGATGACAACTCACAAAAATCCCCAATCTTCCACTCATTCTTTAATCTTTGTTTTTAATTTTAATCTGTTTCTTTTTCCACAAATTCCTCTCTGATGGATAAAAATGCAAAAGGAATTTTAATCACAATGACTTTAAAATAAATTATTAAATATCATGAATTAAAGAAATTTATAAAAAATAATTCTTTAAATTTTAATTTTCAAATAAATGATTATTTTATTTTCTTTTATCATTAATTAAGAAATCTATAAATTTTTTGTAGAAATGTCATTAAATTTTCCATCATATTTTCAGGGAATAAAACATAATATTTTAGAGATAATTAAAAATACCTACTTTAAATATATTAAATTCTATATCTCGTCATTATTGCAAATGAAATAATCATTATTTATTTGATAAAAAAGAAACGAAAAAATATTTCAATTTCATTAGCATAAAAATTGCTTAAATAAAAGAATTATAATTTGAAAAATAATTTTATTGATTGCTAAATGTCTATTTGTATCTATTGTATCAAAATTAACTCGCCATCAAAATGTTAAAAAAATGCTAAATCCAATAAAAATATCTTCTAGAAATTGGATGAATAGGGTGTACAAATATTCTAACAATCTATGAGATATGAAATTAAAAAAAATTAATATTTAATTAAATTCATAAATTAAAAAATCAACTTTTCAATAATAAAAATTTCAAAAAAAAATAATTATTAAATCAAAATTTATTTTTTTATTAAAATTTGAAATTGAAATTTGATTTTATAGAAATTTATATAATGGATATAATTTTAATTAAATATTAAAAGAAGGCAATAACAATTAAGCTAAAATATGAAATATATACAAATGTAATAAGCTAAAATTCTTTAAAAAGAATTAAAAATTATTCAAAATTAAATTTTTCATGATATATTATAAAGAATTTAATATCGATTAAAAAACTCTCTTTAAACATATGCTGATAGAATATGAACAAAAGAAGAAAATAATCTATAATCTAGATTTCATGATGCAGGCTTCAGTACAAAATTTATTTAATTAATTAATATATATTAATATATATGAATAAAAAATTTAATTAAATTAATAAAAAAACAAATAATATATATAGCTTTTAAAAAGCAATTGTATTTTCGAAATTATATCAACATCAAAAAAAAGCTAGGAATTCATTTTTTAATTAAACATCAAATGAATTTCAAAAATGAATTTTTCAAAATTATGAAATTAGATAATAATTTTAAAAAAAAATATTAAATTAAATTGTATTCGTGATGTTAATTTTAAATGTAAAAATTAATGATGAAATAAATTAAAACGATTGTACTTTAAAGATATGTATTAATTGAAAACTTAATATAGAAATAAATAGTAATAAATTTAAAATATAATAAAAATTAAATAATAAATATATTGCGCCGACAATATTAAGACAGAATTTTCCCTTCGAAAGCATATGATAATAATTATTATTATTTTAGAACAATTATTCGATTAAAAGAGTAAAAGAATTCTTTTGAGGATTGTTTAAATGTTTCTCAAAAATTTTTTAAAATTAATTATTTGCGGATTCCATAATAAAATTTCACTAAACCAAAATCATTAAATTAAAAATAATTTCATTAAAATTATTAAAAAGAAAATTATTATTATTATGCAATGCACATTAATCAAAATAATTATATAAAGAAAATTTTTACAAATATATTACGAATATTATCAAAATATAAATATAAAATATAATTAGATGGAATTATTAAAAAACGAATAATATTTAATTTATTGTAATAAATTTTTCTTGGAATATATATTGATATTAATTATATAAAATATTTTATATAATTAATTGTAAAAGAAAATAATTTTATATTTATAAAAATTTAATAATTAAAAATTTATTTTGCTTCGTCTATATTTTAATTTAATAAATGTTTTTAACCTTATTAAAAATAATATTTTCTTATATATTCTAAATTTAAAAATAATCAAAATAAAAAAATATTTTTTGCAAAATAAATTAAAAATTTAAAAGATTAGAAACATGAAATAACAATATATTTTTCCTGCAAAATAAGGAGGACAAAATACTATTTTTTAAATAAATTAAAAATAATATATGAGATATATAAAAGGATAAATTTTAAAACAAAAATTTGAATAAAATTTTGAAAATAAATAATATAAATTTAAATTAAACGAATATTTATTCATGTTATCATGGTCCGAAATAGACCTTAAACTACAAATAAATCATAATATAATCATAATCATTATTATTTAAATGAATGAAAAAATCTTAATAAAAAATGAAGAATCAAAAAAAAGAAAATTTTTTATAAATATAAGTCTTTTCCTAATTATCTATAAATAAATATTTAATAAATAAAAATTTCTTTTTATTTAATGAGAGAGAAATAGAAAAAATAATTTTTATAAATTCTTTTAGTGGAAAATTCAAATTTTTATAAAATTAAATATTCAATTTGCAAAAAATATGAGGAAATATCAAGATTATAATGTTGAACAATGGATTTTTGTAATATCAAATAATTATCTCAAAATATAAACAATCTTAAATAAAATAAGGAAAAATAAAATCTTACACTTTATTCAATTCATCTTGGAGTTGAAACAATTAAGGAAAAAAATTTGCATTATTAAAGAAAAAAAAATATATATTAAGCTAAATTTAATGAAATTTATTATTATTTAAAATAAATAAAATAATGACAAAATATTTCATTTATCAGAGAATAAGTGGAAGAAGGAAGAAAAGTTCTAAAAGAACGAAAAATGCTACAATTAAAGCGTTTATGGGGCGACATATTTTTAAATTTAAAAAATTTTAAATTAAACAAACCAGAAAGATAAGATCGCAATAAATTATAACCACTTTTATCAAAAGAACAAAAATAAAAATGATCACAATTGATCAATCCTGTTGTTTTGCATCAATAAATTTAAAAATCTTTTTATAGGAGATTCGAAAATCTTTGATATATAAAATAATTTTAATAATTTTATCTAAATAATAGTTTTATAAAAAAAATTAAAAATAATTGAGTTATTTATTATAAATGAAAATATTTTATTGTGATGAAGATTAAAATAAAATAATATTATTTTCAAATAATTTTTTATACGAAATATATTAATTTTGAAAAAAACAAACTAATAATTTTTGAGTTTTATGAAAACTCTCGTTGTGATAAATTTAAAGAATAGGATCCAATTAAATGAGCAAATATACAATGCATTGATGATTTCAATAAATTTAAAATTTTCATATTACCAACATTAGAAAAATTGTTTTTACAAAAAAAATTTAGAGATATATATAATAAAGGAAAAACTATTTGCTATCAGATATTTTTAATTATCTAATTATTAATTTTTTATAATGATAGAAATTTATTAATATATGTATATATTTTACTATTTAGAAATAATAATATTTAAAATAACACAACTGCAAATTAATATATTTTTAAATATATTTTGAAAATGCCTATATAAAAAATATTTAAAAAAATTTCAAAATTAATATTTTTATTAAATTAATAATTTGTAAATTGATAAATAATAAAAATAATGACCAAAAAAATTTTACAAAGAAAAAAATTTAGAAATATTTTGAATAAAAAATTTGTTAAAAAATAATTTGAATTTTTATTAACTAATAAAAATAAAAACAAGATTTGGGAATTAAAAAATATTAAATTCAAATAATTTTTTTTTAATTTATGATAAAAATAAATAAAATATGAAATATTTTTTTATAATTTTTAAAAATTTCAAGGAAAGACATTGATTTTTATTTAGTTACTCAATTATAGCAATATCTTAGCTAATTGCAAATTATTATTTTTTAAAAAAACTTACAAATCAAGGGTGGTCATTATTTTGCGATTATGGTACAATCGGGAAGGGTTCAACAATGTAATTTGCTTCCCAGAACGGTTGGGTAGGAGAACATGGTTATTCGAAGATCCGATTTTGGTCCATTATAGAAACATCATCTCTTTTTTTATATTCAGAAGAAATCATATATAAAATTGTATAAATTTAAAAAAATAATAAGACGAAAATTAGATAAATGAAAAACTTCTACTTCTATAAATTATTTAAAAAAAATACAATGAAATATTTAAATTTTAATAATTTTACAATAATTAAAAACAAAAAGGAAAATATATAAATTAATTTTTTATACTTCTTATTTAATAATTTTTGAAATACAATAAAGATATAGTAGACGACGGATTTAAATAAAATATTCATTAGAGATAATTATGTAAAAAAATTATTTAAATTAGAATAAATTTAATTTTATGAAGTATGATAAAAAAAAATGTAAACGATATGATTGTAAATTTTAAATCAGAAATATAGTCACAATAATTTTAATTAAAAATAATATAATTATTAGATATACTACTCTCATACATAATATAATTTTATTAAAAACAAATTTAAAAATAATTTAAGAATGGCTCTTGGGAAACGATAAATTATAAATTTAAATATTCAAACTTATGCCAGCATAATTTATATAATTTTAAAAAGAATCTATTCGTTCTCCGAGATTTTATAACATTTAAATTTTTTGACCTAATAAAAATACATAAAATTATTAATATCTATGATAAAAAAAGCTATTTATAAAATATTTTATTAAATAATCTCTTTTATTAATAAAAGGCTTAAAATAATTAATGGTAATTTATGTAATTCCATTTTTCCATTTGGAATAAAAATTGGAGTAAAAACAACGTATACCTAGTAGAATTTTATCCGATGCAAAAGCAAATGAAAATTATTCTTATATCATATCAATATGGTAAGAATTATATTTATAAAATTTTTATAATAATTGTTTAAATTTTTTGTTTATAAAAATAAAATATTATTGATAAATTTATAATTATTTATTATAATTATTATAATATAAAATGAGATGTATATCAAGAATTTATTTTTTTTAATTTCATGAGATAATTATTCATTATAATTTTAAAAGTATAATTCAAAAAATTCATATAAATTGTATTTTATAAAATCGAACCTAAATTGGTTTTTTAATTGACCAATTCTTATTGCTAAATCAACATCAAATTTATTTCAAAAATATTCTTAAAATGTGGAAAAATGCTTTTAAAAATTACTTTTTTATTTTTAAAAATGGCTTTGCAGCGGAAGCTATGGCCAAATTTTTAAAAATGACAAATAAACTTGCAATTTTTTACTTCATTTTTCCACTTTGCCGGACTAAATTTCAAGCCAAATAATAGTTAATTTTGCTTTTTGAATTGGTCAATTGTATTGATTTGTTCTTCGAGACTATCTTCGGGAGTTCGTCTACATGATCGTCGGGAAAATATTCTAAAATTAATAAATCAAAATAAATCTTAAAAATAGAAATCATAAAAAATTTAAAAAAAAATTATATTTTTATGGAAAATAATTTATGTAAAATTAATAAAATCATAAAAATTAAACAAAAAAAAAGGAATTTTCGATATATAAAAATCAAATAAAAACATTATGAATTATATAAACTAAATATATAATAAATTTTATTTAAAAATATAAAACAGTCTACTAAATCGAATCGAATCCGACAAAAGTTCAAATGAGCTGGAAAAGTATTATGGGTGTAAAATAATTTTTTTATTCAGAAAATTAAATATAAAAATATAAATATATTCTTAAAGATTAAAAAAATTAACCAAAGCAATAAAAAATTAAAAATTTTAAACAGGGAAAATTAGAAATTCTTTGTTTAATTTTTCAATATCAATTAAAAAATCTACTTTTTTAATCCAATATAAATTTCATATCCCATTATTCATTAATATATTTCTTATTATCTTAAATGAGAGAGGCAACCGTTTTAAAATAAATTTTTAACTAATGCCACCTTATATGAAAAATAATTATAAAGCAATATAATTCATACTAAAATTTTTAATTTAATATTTCTATTATTTAATTAAAAGTAAAATAAAATAATATTTTAAAAATATTTAAAAAATAAATAAAAGGAAATAAAAGTGAATTATTCCGTTTAAAAATTCGGAAAAAAATAATTAATAAAGATAAAAAATATGCAAATTAATCCTTTAAAGAATAAAAAATTAGTTAATAGAAAAATTATTTAGAGAATATTAAAAAAAACCTCGATACTATCCGTATAAAGTTTTAAAATTTATTATGACGTTATTATTTTCTAAGAAATGATAAAATATTGAATTTTATCAACTATGCTATAAATTGTACAAGGAATCAAACTTATTGTTTGCCAAACATTACAGAATTATTGGATACAAATGGGGCAAAAACTTTTATTCAACCTTCGATTTGGCTGCAGGATATCATCAAATCCAATAAGGGAAGAGGATATTCCAAAAACCACCTTTGGAAAAAAATTTTGGACAATAATAATGGCAAGAATTTTATAGTGCCGTTTGATTTTCTCTAATTTTTAAAATTATTTTTAATAGAAATATTCTTAAATCAAATTATATTATTTTAAAAATATATATTTATCAAATAAAAAAGAAAATATATGCAATCGAAACAAAATCGAAGAATAAGTTAAAGCTTTGGTCGGAACAGTTTTGTCAAATGCACATCTTGCATTTACCCCCAAAATGGTATGTTTTAATTTTAGAAATTATTTTCATTTTCCTATTTTTAATCAAAATTAAAAAATCAAGGAAAATGAATAATAGAATGAAATGAATAATTAAAATCTCTTTTAAAATTAATAAAAATTATTTTAATCCTTTAATAAAAAATTAAATTAAAATTGTTCAATTTTTTAAATTATTTATTAACAATTTAATGATGTAATAAACTTAAATATTTTTAAATAGAAATCTATAATAAATTAAAGAAAAATCTAAATAAATTAAAATTTTTTTAACTTAGATATGATAGCGGCTCAGAAAAATCTAAATTAATCCTATTTTAGAATGATTATATTTTGAAAAAAGCATCTTTTATTATCTTTCGCGTCATTGAACGAAAAGTAATTTTTATATTCTTGTGTGATTATTTGAAAATATAAAATTTATTAATTAAAAATAATAATTCACTGATTTATATTTCAGTTAAATAAAATAAAAAATTTTAATATTAATATTATACTTTAAATAATAAACGATGAGCATCAATACAAAGGTGAAAAAAAAAGACATTTTCAAAAGAGATCAAAAATAAATCAAACAATTAATAAATCAAAAATTATGCTCACAAATTGAATACATATTAACAAACATTTTTTTAGATCAAACAAAAAAAGTAATAAATATTTTCATATATACAAATTAGAAAAAATTAAGAAAAATATATTAAAGTTTTCTATAAATGATGAGAGGAAAAATTTTAGAATACCAAATTTCAATTTTAATAGAAAATTAATTAAATTACTAAATAAAAAATGCCTTTCGAATTTTATATACTTTTTTTAAAGTAATGAATATTTTAATTATTTTTGACTTTATTAAATGGATCGTTCTAACTTCTAAAATTTAAGTTTTTAAAATATAAAAAATAAATGAAATTTGCTTATAATATATAAAAAGTTACTGAAAAAATAAAAAAATATTTGAATTATTTTCAATTTTATTATATAAATAGAAAAAATCGATAAAATAAGTAAAATCTAGATCCAAAATGACTTAAATAAAAAAATTAAATGATAAATTAAAAAAAAAAAATTAATATAAATTTCATTAAAAATTTTAGTTAAATTAAATTAAAATCATATCTTAAGGTTGCTCCTTTTTATCACAACAAATATCATTTGCTTAATATTCATATTTAATTAATAATTTTAATTTTTTATTCCAATATATACAATAGAAATGGCATTTTCAAATTAATTTTTTTAACATTAATATTAAAAAAATAAATCAAATTAACAAAAAATAGTATTATTTATAGCATTTTTAATTTTAAAAAAAATAAAAAAATAATGTGGAAGATATTTAATTTAAATAAAATAGATCAATTAGTGATTAAATAAATTGTTTTAACAATCTAAATTTTATTATATATAAATCCAATAAAGCAAAATCCTAATACGTTTAAATTTGAAATTATGAAAAAACCCATGGAATTATTAAAAAATAATTAATGAAAATATAAAAATAATTTAAATTCTATATAAAATTTAAGATTAGTTACCGAAAAATATCATGATTTTTAAGAATTAGTAATATTTTTAGAATCATATAATTGACAAATATTTTAATTATTAATGGATAATGGATATTAAATATGATATAATTGTTGATAATTTATTTTAAATAGTAAAATATTTATAATAATTTTAGAATAATTCTTATTGTAATTATTTAAGTTACAAAATGTCAAAAATGAGCAAAATAGTGGCCTTTTTTTTTTATTAATATCCTCCTTTTCGGCACATATTTCTCAACGATGTAAGCTAATGATATGAGTTAAAATTATTTTAGGCGCTTGTGGCATCGTTGTGTGGAAAATAATTTTTGGCATTAGTTGAATAATTTATTCTTAGATATTATAAAATTAAAATTAAAAATAAAAATTATTTAATTAATAAATTGAAATTAATTAAATATAGTTAATTAACTTAATTAATTATAATAATAATGGATGAAATAGTTTGAGGTACGAGACTGAAATCAAATAATTTGATTTGTCAAAAAAATTGATTTAATTTTATTTAATTCTTGATAAAATAAGATGACCTTTTTTTATCTATAAAACTTTACAAATATTTATTTAGACTGAGGAATTAAAAAAATATTATTTCTTTTTTTAAATTTTTATTAAATCATTTTATTTTTAATATAAAGAATCGAAATATTACAACTATAATATTTAAAAAAGAAAAAATTAATATTATTTAAGATAATAAAAATTAGAATTTTTAAAATATCAATTTATGAAAATTAATTTTGCTGAAAATACCAATTTATTTATAATAATGATGTATTATTTTTTAAAATTAAATTATTATTTATTAAAAAATATTTGAAATAACCAGATTGATCATTTTGCCACAGTCCTGATCAAAATTAATAGTAATTGGTCTGAAAATAAATTCATAATTTTATAAATTCAATTATATAAATTTTTGCGATATTTAAAAGGAAAAAATGATAAAATCCAAAAAAATTAAAAAAGGAATTTAACGAATTGATTTTATTTTGTTAATTTATTATATATAAAGAAAATAATAATTACAATAACATAGGTAAAAATCATTATAAAAAACATAAAATACTTGAACAAAAATTTTATTTAAATTGTAATTATATCTAAAATAATTTTCTTAAAAGTAATTAAAAAAAATTTTTTATTAATAATACTAAATTAAAATTTAAAAATTAGAATTAAAAACTAATTAATTTGATTAATTTAATGAATTATTATACGGAAGTTGTTTTAAATCATTAAAGCAAGAAAAGCAGATGAAAATTTAATCTAAAATTTATACATAACTATAAAATTTTTTTCTTCTGATATTGAAGAAAATTGGAGAATATGAGTCGAAGATTGCCGAACAAACAAATTGATTGGATCATATGAGATAAAATAGCGACAGGTTCGAGAAACCATCCAATAAAATTCGGATGGATATCATGAAGAAATATGATAAGGAGCGAGCCGAGGTAAAAATGAGGAAAATTATTTTTTTAAGGAAAATTTTTACTACTTATACTAATAGATTATCAATCAAGCTGATAAAATTTTTTAAAAAAATCTATTACATCTGTTTAATTTAGTTATAATATTATCTGAAATATGTTGTTCATTAAATTAAAAATGATTATTGAAACAAGATTGAATGGCACTATAAATTTAATTTACCATCATACGTTTTAAACCCAAATAAACATGAAATGCGTAGAGAGCGAGTTGAACCATTCATCTTTTAGAAATAAGATGATCAGATTATCAAATTAATTATTTGAAATTTTTTTTATATATTAAATATTTAAAATTAATTATATATAAATTCTTTCGAATTATATTTAAAAAAGTATCCGCAGAATTTTATATCAATATAAAATAAAGAGAAAAATTAAAATTAAATTAATAAATTTTAAAGTGAATTTAAATCAAGGAAGAATAGCCATTTTAATTGCCAATGGACACAGAAAATTTGGAGAAATCTCTATTATTATCTGATTAATATAAACATAAGAAACAAGGTAAGAATGGACTCAATTTCCATAATATTTCATCATATTTTTTTACAAATATTTTTCGAATTGATCATTCTTCAATAAGTATTGAAAAGACAATTTTTAAAATAATCCAAATCCATCAATTTTTTAACAGTCAAATTCTATTAATTTTATTTTTTAAAATAAAATTTATATTTATAAAAATATTAATATAAAAATAAAAATCATACAAAGTGAAACTAATAAAATTTTAGAGTAAATCACAACGATAGATAAATGAGTCATAAATGAGTATAATAATCATTTTAGTATTAAATTTAATTAAAAAATTATAAAATATTTAAATTTAAATTATCATAAAAATAAGTTCAAATTGATGATACGCAAAATGTTTGAAAATTATGCTAGATGCTTCTTTTTTGCATTTGATTATTTGCGTGTTCAAGAATATCCAGAAAATAAAATAATGCAACTTTAAGTGACAATAATATATTGTCCGTAATGATATTAAAATATAAAGAATAAAAAATTCTAATTATATAAACAAGAAAAAAAAATAAAAGAAAAAAAATTTTATAAAAAAATTTAAATTTTATATTGAAATGAATTAAGAAGTTGAATAAACTTTTAAAAAAATATTTATATATATAAATTAATTAATCATTTTAATCCTCATGATTCGAAAGCGTTCACCTCGACCAAAAGTAGCTAAAGAATTTCATTTAATTGTATAGGAAAAAATAATTAATAATTCTGTAAATATAATGTATAATGAGAGAAAAATCGATTGATGTTATGTTGTTTATTTCAACATATGATATCTAATGAAAAAAAAAATATAAAATTTGATTTATTTTTGCTGATTAATCAAAATGAAATTTTAATACAAATTAATAAATAAATAATATAATTATTTTTTAAAATTTAAAAAAAGATAATTAAAAACCTTAAAAATTATTTAGCTGAAATAGAATTTAAAAATGCTGTTTAAATTTAAATTATGTA
Organism: Pratylenchus scribneri; assembly: GCA_030063045.1. Taxonomy (NCBI): domain Eukaryota; kingdom Metazoa; phylum Nematoda; class Chromadorea; order Rhabditida; family Pratylenchidae; genus Pratylenchus; species Pratylenchus scribneri. The sequence goes on along the minus strand of JAQSEB010000198.1, from coordinate 384,313 downwards.
TAAAGATTGTGGAATTAAAAACTTAACAGAGAATAAAAATTGGATCATCAAATCAAAAAACAAGATAGTATTTTTCAAAATTACTTATGGAATTTTGGTGCTTTCCCAGAATCGATGACGCAAATGATAATTATATAATAGATTTAGAGAAATTCAAATTTATTTAAAAGCATGGCTATTCTAATTCTTTCATCAAATAGATCAATAATTATTATTAATTGAATGAAAATTATATTAAAAAGGATATTTTGAAATAAAAACTTTGCTAATAATTCGAACATCATAATAAATTAGAAAATGTTAAAAATTAAATTTAATCACATTAAAATTTAAAATTTTATATATTAAAGTAAATCGTAATAAAAAATTAATATAATCAATTGTAATAAAAAATATAATGATTAAATTGAAAAAAAAATTATAAAAATATAAAATAAGATTAAAGTTCAAATATTTGCATTTGAATTTTGAAAAATTAATATCTTTTAGAAATATAAATAATGAATTCTTGTGATGAAGATTGCTAGGTTAAAATTTTTGTCCATGAATCAGGCCAACAAATAGAATAATACAATCTAGAATTTTCCTTCCTTAAATAATTCGGAAAAAAAATAATTTTATAATTATTTTAAAATCAATTTAGATAATTTTTTTTATAATTATTAAAATATATTTTAAAAATCAAATTTTATTGCTGAAGCTTATTAATAATTATCGGTAAATTGTTCTTATTATTTATAAAATAGAGAGAGATAATAAATGAAAACGAGATTGAAAACAATGATTATTATGCATATTTGCTGAGGTATTTTGCGGTCGCTGGCGTGCCTAAATTAAATGCTATTCCTGTGGCAAGGGTGGGCAATGATAAACGTTAAAAAAACCAATCAAACTGGTGAGGTAAAATATTGACCTTATATATAATAATTTTTAATTTAAGAAAATTTTATCATTTATTCTCTAAAAAACCCATCCCAAAATGTAATTCATAAAAATAATTATATAAAAATGAATGAATCCTCTATATAAAATAGACCAAGTTAAATAATAAATTAAAAAATAATATAATCAAAGTAATAATATATCGGAAAAAAACATTACAAAAATTTATTTAGTTAAAAAGTCGTTATATTAAAGAAATTGATTAATGAAAATAAAAATAAAAGAGATGGTGAATATTAACAGTCTTCAAAATGATATTAGATTAGAATAATTATATGATTTCAAAAAATAGTATATACATTAAAATATTCAGGAATTCAATTAAATTTAAATAATAAATAAATTCAGATTTTAAAATTATTAAGGATTTTATTCATCGACCTAAAATTTATATTTGATCATCAAATTTTAAAATATAAAAATTTAAATGAAAAATTTTGATGTCTAAAACGGATTGCTCTATTTTCAAATACTTAGTAAAATAATTAAAATTTATAAGCTTCGGCAAAGAATTCGAATGAAATAAAAAACAGGTAATAAACAAAAAAGAAAAATATAATAAAGAATAATAATAAAGAAATAAATAAATAATTAAATATTGAAGAAATTAATAAAGAAGGAATATTTAAAAAGAATTGAATACATTAGAAAATAATAAAGATAAAATAAATAGAAACTAAATAAAGAAAAAGGATTTTTTGTTAAAAATCATTGAATGGGTATATAATTCTAATAATAAAATAATGAAAATATAATTTTAAAAAATATAAAAATAACATTAATAATATTCTTAAATATTATTTTTAAATTTATCTAAAAATTGGAAATGATCAGTGATTATAATTTAGCTTGTTCTTAATAGCATTATGGAAAAATATAGAGAGAAAAATTATTATGCTGTAGAAATCGAAAAAATATCAAAACCATATTTTTGTGAAAATTTTTGTTTTTTAACATCCCAATCCAGTGTTATATAACTTAATCAAAGAAAATATTAAATTAAAAAATTTATTAAATAGTTGATATTCCTTCTTAGAATTTGACTAATTGAAGTAAATTTTAAAAATTTTTTATTTTAAAATGAAAATAATAATTAATAACATATAATGAATTAAATAATTTTAAAATTATGGTATATTAATAGATATGAAAGTAATAATAATAAAATATAAATTAAAAACAATATGGCAAATACTATAGCAAATAACGATTATATCTTAACTGATAAAATTATAATAAAATTTTATCAATAATGTCGAAATAAGAATAATGGTAAAAAATAAAAATCTGTTTCTGAACATGAATTTATTTTAGTCACATTACTAATATTGTAAAATAAAATTAATTTTTAACGGAGAAAATAAAAATGATATTATTAAATTTGATAAAGAAAATGTAATTCGTTGGAATTCTTTCAAAAATAGAGGAGAAAAGAATGATTTCTTAAAATTTTTTTCATTGATAATTTTGGAAGATTTGGATAGACAAATTCGAAACATAAAATAATACTTTAAAAGAAAATTGTTCAATTTTCAAAAATAATAAATATAAATATATTAATTTTTATTACTTTAATAAAAAGAAAAATTAAAATTTGTAATGATAAATATTAGATTTATATAAAAATGATTTTTTTTAAATAAAAAAAACGAAATATTTTTAATTTTTTTTTTAAATAAAAAAAAGGATGATAATAAAAAAAGGTGAGATCTAAAAGATTGGTTTCCGTAACCCGAATCCCTAATTTTTTGATATAAATTTATGAATTTTTTCAAATTTCCAGAAATATAATATATATAATAATAATAAAAGAATAAATAATATAAAAAAATATTATTCAAAATATTTTTAAAATTCCAAATAAATAATAAATTTAAAATTTGTTGGAAAAAATTATATTATTAATACCAAGTAAAATTTATCCAAAAAAATACAAAACCTTATTAGAAACAACTCCCAAAACTATAAAAGAAAATTTTGAAAAATTTAAAAAATGACATTTCCGATAAAAATAATATTAATGTAAAAATTCTAAATAATTGCCAATGAATTTAAATAATAAATTAAAAAATTTTAATTTACAGAATATTCTAAATGAAAATGAATTTTGAAATTATTTTTATTTAAAAAGCGAGACCTCTCAAGAATTTGAAAAATAAAATTAAATAAATAAAAATTATTTTTGATTTATATGAAAAATTTTTTAAATGAATTTATTGATAATGGAGTAAAATTTTATTGTTAATTGATTTTTAAAATTTTACTTGGTCAATTAAAATAAAAGAAACTCAAATTTAATTTGAATAAAAAAACTAAAAATCTCAAATTTAATTTGAATAAATAAATATAATTTCAAGCTAAGAAATCACTATAAATAAATAAATTTAAGAAAATCAAGCCCATCAGTATTGAATTTTATTTGCTAATGCATTAAGCCGAATTTAAGAAATTTTAGCCTCTTCAATTAAAGGCGCGACCTTCCTTCAATTTGCACGATCCTATCCATCCTCACCTTTTGTTTTACATTTTCGCTTTTTCCCGTCCCTCAAAATTCCATTTCATTTCTTTCACCTCAATTCCATTATTCAAATAAATAATGCAGGTGAAGCAAAAGGATGTAGAAGGGAAAGGAGGCGGCCTTTTCATTTTTGTGACGATCTTTTGGAGGAGGAAAAGAAGGCAAAAGAGGACAGGACGAAAAGAAGGTGAGGAGGACTGAGGACCGACCAATGCTTACTTTGTGCTGTGTCATTCTCGCCCACCTTTTGCACAATCTTATATTAGCCCATTCTGTGCTGGTGCTGTCCCGAAAGGGCGTAAGGGGCCCTTTCACCGTCAAAGGCTGGCAGCAACAATCCCAAAAACACAACATCATCATTCCCTCCCTCCCTATGTTGGTTTTTATTTCCCACTTTTTTTTTGCTAATGAAGCAACAATTCCCAATTCATTTGTTTCTTTCTTCCATTTCTACCTATATACATATTCACTTTTTTGGCCCATTCCATTCCCCAGCCCTTTGTCTAAAATGGAATATTAGATTAGGAGGAAGGGGGAGAAGCGACAAATTTCCGGACTTATATCGATGAATGTGCAATGGAACGCACCTTTCTCTTCAGCATCACATTGAATATATTTTTTATAATAAAATCCATAATTTAAATTTATTCTTAAAATCATATAGAATTTTCCCAACATTTTTTTATCAACAAATATTTTTCGGGGCCTTATAACTTGGCTATAATAAAAAAGTTATAACATATCGAATTAGGTTTAATATTTTTTTTAAATTAGAGATTTTTTTTTATTAGGCCGGATATGATTCTGAAATGGAGTTAGAATTTATCGTTTTAATATTTCAAAAAATATTCCTTTTTTCGATATGCCAAATTTTATTTAAAATTTAAATTTAGTGATTTTATGCGCAAATTAATTTGAATTCGTTATAAAAATTTCACATTTAATTTAAAGATGTTCCGGTGATTTACTCATTTCTTTTATTCTCTTTTTTCCTCTGGGATAATTCAAGATGAGCGAATCCGACTCTTTTATGAATTTCAAAAATGCATTCCATGGTGGAAAAAGAAGGACTACAATTCATGGCCAAAAATACCTCATCATTCTTTGCAGCTTCCTGCCAATTTTTATTGTTTCATTCTTTCCACAACAAATCAATACTTTTTGGGTTTGTTTAATGGCCCTTGGGGATGCTTGATTTATTTAAATTTCAGCTGCCTCCTGATTATTGGATCACAATTTACAGGGATGGCCAAATTGAGCCATTCAGATCGCAACATGATTTTATCCAATTTCCACCAACAAATGGCGCAGAATACATTGGCTATTGGTAATAACGATATTTTATATTTTTCATAAATTTTTTGGATCAATATAGAAAAAAAAACGAAATGTTAATTCAGTTTTTGGTAGGTAAATAAGCTCCAATTTGCTGCGAGTATTTATTTATAACTCACAAACAGCAGTATCATCAATGGCTGAATCGTTTTTTATGGTTTTAGATAATTAAAAATAACAAACGGGCACAGCTATCTAATGATATTTATTTAATTAAGGATTTTAAGAATTGATCGAGTTATACTCAAAAATGATTTTTCTGGACAAGGAAAATTTTTTGGAAGTATTTTTTGAGTATAATTCCATTTTTTCTAAACTATCTTGATAAAATTATCTAATATAATTTAGTTAATTCTCTAATTAGATAACAAAATTATTCAAAATCAGATATTTCTTGATGAGTTAAAAGCGCTAGTTTGACTGCTCCAATAATAATTTAACTAGATAAATTAATAAGTGTTAAATTCCATATAATTTAAATTCTTTATGAAATATATTTAAATTTCATTAATCTTTTTTAGGATAAACAGTTCTCAAATTCACCAAGAAGCATATGGTCATGTGACCATCAACAGTGTCAATCCAAATTCTCAACGATCATCGCGAAATTCTCCTCAATTTTGTGGCCATTTCTTGGATTCCTCATCAAATCAAAATCGATACCTTTGCGGTGGATTTCGTGTTCTGGCATACAAAAGAAATACAATACAGCCTTGTCCAAATCCGTATGTTAAAATAAAATATTTTTTTGGCTATATTAAAATTTAAACTTGATTTTGAATATTTGTGGATAATATTTGATTTTCAAATAAAAACCCTTAAAACCCGTTAAAAAATTATATTTTCACCATCAAAAAATTATTTAAATTCAGTTTTACATTCGTTGCCGCCCCAGTGGCCAATCCATTTTTGGCAGTGGAATATTTGGATACACAAATTGCCCGAATCCAATTGGATAACGGCGAATGGATATTTGGTGGTGCAAAAATTGCAGAGAGAAGGGCATTTGCTTTTGATCCTAGGCGGCAAATACCGATTGAGGTTGTAAAAAATTATACTTTTATTTGTTGCAGTCGATTTTGATTTTCGGCAAATTTTGTATTGGCTTGAAAATTTTGACTTATTAGAAGATTGACCAAAAACAAAAAATTGTATAATGCCTGGCATTATAATTATTAATCGAAATTCATATTTAAGTTTGTAAGACATTCTAGTTCCTAAAGCATTAATGTGATCGAGTCGATTAAATAGGGAAGTGCTAATTCAGACCAGATTTGATTTGTTGCAGAAAACTTAAAAAATTTTAAAACACGAAATTTCAGATGGCCATCCATGATTAGGTTCAAACTTCAAACCACTTAAATCTATTTGAAATTCATATCTTATAAATAAAAGCAACATTACAGAATGGATCATAAATTAAGTTATATGATAATTAGAATATGCCAAAATAAAAATGAATTGAAAATCAAGAATCGATTGAAATTTATATAAAAAGAATAGCAAAAATTATCCACAATTTTACACAGATTTCCTATGCACAAAATCCACGCGCTTTTGCAGAACGAGTGGAAATTTTACAACGATCAGCGGCATTCCCGGTTGAGGACTTGTTGGATGACAGCAGTTTACCATCACGACCTCAGCCATTGCCGCCAATTGTTGAACCACAAATACCAGTGCCCTTGCCAACTACGATGATGACAACAACGGAAGTAACAGAAGAGACAACAACGACCACAATGACAACAACAATAATGTTTAGTGAACCGGAGGAAATGTTACAAGAGGTTTTCATAAAAGAAACAATTTATTGTATTTGACGACCCATATTGTCGCTATTTATAATAATTCATCAAGTACTGAACCAATTTTGATAATAAATTAAGGAGGAGAGTGTTGACTATCTAATAAAATTTATTTTTGGTTCCGAATTGGAGTGCCAAAAATCTAATTAAAATTTTTCAAGCCCATACTAAATATCATTTAAATAATTTTTTTTAGATAATTCTAATTCAATTTTAATAAATTAATATAATTTTATACAAACATTCGGTGTTTAATTTGATTCTAAAATCATCAAAATTCGTTCAGTCCTTATAGATAGTGAGTGTATTATAAATGTAGAAATATTGGCTATGTTATAAATTGGGGCTTATCCGATTATAATGTTTCCTCTTTTCTACTCGCCATCTAGTTATTTCTTTCTAAATAATGAATAACTTTTAAAAGATTAATCACTTAACAAAAAATTTTAAAATATAATATTAGGTCCTGAATAGACAAAGGGCAATGGGTCATGTCCTGAATTGAATAGTGCAAATGTGGGCGTTTTCGATTTCTAATTAAACAGAAACAAGTTTTAGACCCCACAAAGCTTATAAAATTTTGTAGATCTCATCGTGACGCATCGATTGCTATATAATTTGTTATGGTTTGGCCAAAATAAAAGAGTTTAAAACCAAAAACTTAAAAATGGTTTAATACTATTTAATTTTGGGCCAAATCGCGGCAATTTATATACCAATCGATGCGTCTCGATGAGATCTGCAAAATGGTATAATTTATATGGTCTAAGACTGGTTTCTGTTTTATTAGAAATCGAAAACGCCTACATTTGCACTATTCAGTGAGGAGTTGACATAGCACCAATTAGTAATTTAATTTCCCCTCACCAGATTGCCGACACCACAACGACTATAATAATATTGCCAGAGGTTAGTCCTAAATATTTGGACATAGAAAAACTAATAATTTTAGACAACACCGATTCCACCAGCCGCCGGTATTGAAGACTACAATGACGAAGGGCTGAGCGGTGCCGGCATTGAATGGGGCGCACTTGAAAATGGCAATGGAATCGAGGAGGTGGAAAAAATGAAAAAGAAGAAGAGGGAATTGCCTTCATCCAAGAAAAATGTGCCAATTCGGAGTCATCGTCACCGACGTCGACGACGTCATTTCAAACACAAATGGATGAACCATGCTGGTTCAGCATAAGGAAAGAAGCTACCTATTGATGTTGGCAATAGAATGATAAAAATGTCTCGTAAATTAATAATTTCTTTTAACTGCCATTTTCTTATTAATTAATTAAACTGCCATTTTCCTCATTAAATATAAATTGCTTTTGTTTAATTTTTTCATTGGTAAATTTCTGATTATGAGTTGGAAATTCGGAAGATTCTGAAAAAGAAAACGAGTCAACAATAAATGCAGAATTCGACAGAACAAAAGAAATGAATTCATCATATATAAAATCCAAAATCTTAAAAAATACCAATCAACACATGGATTCTGAATTTCTAGAAGAGATCGATTCCATAATGATCTAAATGCAATAAATTTTTATTTTAAATTTAAAAAATTATATTAAAAATAAAATTAACTATTTATCTAAAACTTTTCGTGTTTTATTTTTCCGATATTGTTTGTTTTGTTTTCCAAAACATTTATCCTTTTCTTTCTTTTTTTCTCGAACATTTTGAGTTTCACCAAAACATTTTTTGATGATTCGTATTTTGGTTTTGACTTTTGACTTTTGATTACAACTAATTAATTTTCCTCTCAATTTCTCCCAACCTATTATTTATTATTTTCATGAACAATGACGTTGCCTCTATAAATTTTTTGGGGCGGCTCACTCGCCCATTCAGCATTAGCCGGAGGCAAAATGGTCCACAATTGGTTCTTTGACTTATATTTTGGCGAATATGAGAAAAAATTTCGCAAAAATCTCTGCGCAACTTATGCTCTATGAATGACTAACCCATTCTTTCGTGAATTGTGCGTCAGCAGAGAGAAATGAGAAATCAAACAAAGTGGTTACTGGTTATAATATGTAGTCATTCTTTCTCAGTCAGCATAATTCTCAGCGCTCAAAGTCATTCCATTCACCGCAACTCAATTTCCCGAGCCACGGGCTCACGCGAGTCAATCACATATATAAGAGAGCAATCAAAATTGAATATGACGAATTTAGGATTAATACTTTTATATGCGCAATGCACACAAAATAATCCCAATTCTCACAAAAAAATTCTCCCCATTTCCCATCATTCCCACCAAATTTTATTTGTTAACTCCTCTCCTCTGCATTTTCCAATCCTAGATTTTTATCTCCAATATTGTTGTTGTAAATATTTTGTTTTGATATTTTTTGAAATTTTACATTTGTCAATCGGGTTGCGAAGACATTTTTAAATTAGGATTTTCGCAAAATCCAATTTTCGGTTTTTCAAAAAGGTCAGCTTTCTATCTTAGTTACACCAATTTTCGATTATTTTAAGACAAAAATTAACATTTACAGTTTTTAATTGCATCGATATTTTTGAAATTTAAACTAAACAGTCTAGGAGAAACGATTCTACCTACCAATTTAGAAAAAAAATTATTAAATAAAAAATATACGGCGGAGACCGGAGATTTTAATCTTGGGCCCGCTTGAGCAAGCCTCTGGCTCTCTTCCAAAAAAATAGGAAACAATGACAATGACCCAAGGTCATTCTCAGTGCATAGTCCAACCATACATTTACATTCCATTTCATAGGATCTTATTTAGAGGTCAAATTTTGACCAAAGTAAACATTCTTCAGTGCAATAAAATCAATGGATACCCCAAAATGCCCAATGCAAATATCGAGTTTTTTTTTAAATTAAATTAAATTTATCCCCAAATTTACCATCGCGGAATAGAAAAATTTATTTGCTCTTTAATATTTTCCAATAATTTAAGAAAAAATTTGCAAAAATAACTTAGATTCTTTATCTAGAGTGTTCATCATCATCATTATGTGCGCGCAAACCGCAAACCTTTGCATTTGCCCTTCTCATAAACTAATAGGAGTAAAGAAAAGAGAAAAAGACCCAAAGACTTTCCTAGTGCATAGTTCGATTTTCGATAGCATCTTATAATAATTTGCACTCTGCGTCTGCTTCCAAAAAACAATTTTATACTACAAAATCAACAAATACACCAATATTGAGTTTTTTTTAATTAATTTAAAATTAGATTTGGACAGAGTCGGTTTCGGTTTGAGAAAATCAATGAAATTTCAAACCGAAATTTGCAAATTTTGCTATTTTAGACCGAAAGTAGGAGAAACCGAAAACTGACTTTTTTCAATTACCGAAAACCGGGTTTTCAAACCGAGACCGTCCAAAAACCGACTCTGTCCAACTCTATTTAAAATTTAAATCACAAATTTATTATTCCCCAGTTAACCATTGGCAAAACAAAAATTGTTTTTGCCATAATTATTGTAGTTCCACGTAACTCCAATAACCAACACATCACCAATCCAAACACACGATCAAAACTATCCGCCGAACAATTTCACGTGATCATTCATTCATTTCCGCACCAACTATAATTCATTGAAAAGAAAACCAAATTAATCATCCTCATTTCCCCTTTCTTTGTTTGATCATTCATTCATGATTATTGATTAATAGTCAAGTTTTTGGGACCAATTGAGAATTATTCTCCCATTCATTCCATTCTATACACAACCTTTGTGCTCAGTCAAAAAAAATCAAAGTTTCATATTAAACAGTACAAACTATTTTTTGATACCATTTTTTGATAAATGTAATATTAAAGATTTCAGAAAATTTTTCATTTTTAATTTTAATCAAAGTTTCTTTTCCCCATATCCGGCCTAACATATTATAATTTATTATGCCCAAAATTTTTAAATGCTCCCAATTAAATATTAATTAATTCGCTGTTTTATTTTATTTTATTTTTATACAAGGCTAAAAATCATTTATACTTAAATATATTAGCATAGCACCAAAAAGCTAATCGATAAATCAAAATTACTCGTCGGAATCGGAAATGGGTTTTTCAACAAAGCGTTTTATCTTAGAATAGACCGCCGAATTGCATTGATCGATATTCGCAATGATAGTGATCTTTCTTTCAATTTTCGCGCAAACCCAAAAAAGTTAAACTATGAATGTGTATTTTGACTCTTAGTTTTTACTCTAAAAACTTTTTTAAAAATTTGTATTTTTTTTATTTACTAAAATTAAAATAATCTTTCGACTATCCCATTCAATTATCACGTGAAATTTTTGCCATAAACAAATTGCATCATAATAAATTTTTAAGGTATTTTTCCGCAATTTGTCCATCTTTTTTATAAAATCACCTTTAATTTTCATCAGAATAAGGAACACAAAGTTTGAAAAACGTTTTAGAATTTTTGCGGAAATGCAAAATACTCATTAGAGTAAAAATTGGGAGATTTTTCTTTATAATCGCGTGATTTTAATTTGCAAATCTCCTAATGCGATTAAATAAATAGGAATAACTTAACTTTGAGATTTTATTTTTAAAGTCCAAACAAAAATTCTAAAAATATATTTTAGTGCGCTTTTGAACATTCATTCAAATTTAAACCACTGCTTATAAAATGGTTAATTTTTGGATAAGAAGGATTTAAAAAAGACATTGGCATTAGATATTCCCAATATTTCATAAATGACAATTCATCCAAATTCCAACCGCCAAACCCGCCCAATCAATTTGCTTTGTCCTATTTCACATAAATTTCATCCAAATTATTTATTTTATAATCATTTTTTTGCAGATAAATAACAAAAATTATTCCAAAACTTTTCTAACATTTTACTCATAAAAAATACCGCACTGAAACAATGCCAAATTTGAATAATTTTTTCCGTCGTTTACGCGATTACAATATGGAAAAAGCCGAAAAGCATCAACAACGTAAACAACAACCATTGCAACAATTTTCAATCAATACATTGGATTTGAGCTCAAATATTTCTTCTTCTGCTGGAACGAGCAGTAATGGAATTATTGTTGGATGTTGTTCCAGAAAAACATCCTCAACATTGTCAAGGGGAGAAAATCAACCGCCATCCCATTCTCGATTGCATCTTCCAATTCCAAACAGCAGAAAGGTGGGTAAAAATTCAAGAAAATTTGGTGTTTTATAAGGGAAATATTTAAAATTGCGAAAAAAAACATTGAAAATTGTGAAAAGTTTATAACGGTTTAATCTTATGTCCAAAATTCACAAACCATATACCATTGGATAGAGCTCGTCAAGACGCATCGAATGGTATATAATTTGTCATTGTTTTGAACCAAAACCCACAAGATTGTTTAAGTGGTTTAAAACCTTTAATTTTTTTTATTAAACCTCGACAAAATATATATCAATCGACGCATCTTGAAGATCTATCGAATGGGTATAAGATTTGGTGGTTAGTAAAAATCGTTAAATCGTTATAAACTTTTCGCAATTTTCAATGTTTTTTTCGCAAAATTAAATAAATACCATCCTTTTTTATTGCATTATTGAATTTTACTTATGTTAGACCAAATTATTGGGTGCAGATTTGGATACTTATCGGTTATCTACCTAGCAGTAGGAGATTTTTTCTCTCTTAAAATTACCCCAAAAATTGGTTGGTCATTATATTTTGTCCAAACTTGGCCCTGTTAAATATTTTAAAATTTGCCTATCCGACTATTCCCGCATAAAATCTAAATTTATCATCTAAATCCCAAGATTATGCCAATTTCGTCTAAATATATTAGGCATTTATGTATAATAAATATTTAATTATATTAAAATTGTGTTTTCCAGACTTCATCCTCTTCAAATATTACCAAATCGCACAACAATTTTGCTGCCATTGAACAACAATTATTGCCGGATGCAATCCTTTTCCGCATTTTTGACTCCATTCAAAGTCCATTTGATTTACTTCGATTGCGCCATTTGAACAAATCCATCGAGGAATATTGTCGGTCAAAAATCCAAGTAAGTTTGCAATTTATGATGAGTCCAAAAATTCAATTTAATAAGAAAATTTTTACATTTTGCCTAAATTTATTGGAATTTATTTAAATTTTTTAGCGCGTTGTCGAGTTGGATCTTCGTCGAGTTCAATTTGAGACGCTGTCCTCTGCTTCGGCCAATTCAAATTCATCCAATCAGCAACCGGAAACATCCATTGTAATTGGCGGCGAAGTTTGGTAAATTAATTCAGCCAAATCTGGCAAATTTATTAAGCTTAAACCTATTTGTTCCAACAAATATTAAAATTTTGTTGAAAGGAATCTAAGAATTCTAATAAAATAAAAAATTTTATACTTTTATTTTGGGTGCAAAGTGCAAACTTTTCCAAAAGGAAGAAAGTGAAGGGTCCCTCCTCTCTCCCCTATGGGTCATCTAGGCGGTTGGATTCGGGTTAGGGGATAATACAGGGGGATATTATCTCATACTTCCTTAATCCTACTAATTTATAGAGTGACCGGACTCATTTACTTTCTCACTTTCGAAAACACTGCAGACAAAGTGCCTAAGAAGGGTTGGACAAAGTCGGTTTTTAGACGGTATCGGTTTGGAAAACCCGGTTTTCGATTTTTGAAAAAAGTCGGTTTCGGTTTCTCCTATTTTCGGTTTAAAAGAGCAAAAATTGCCAATTTCGGTTTGAAATTTCATTAATTTTCTCAAACCGAAACCGACTTTGTCCAACCCAATAAACTTAAGTGCCCAAAAATTCAAAAAAAATTTTGATAAGCCAAATACCAACGTTTACCATTAATTGAATGAATCACACATATTTGTAAATCTTTATATTGTTCTTAAAAATATTTATTGAAAAATTTGTTTAAAAATAATAAAACTTTTTTAGGCACGTCCATCCCAGCGGCTATAATGTCCTTTGCCGAGTTGTCACTGCCAATGATGATGAGCAAAAATCGACAAATAAGCAGAAGAAGAATGCCGAAAGGACAAAAAGCGACGACGATAAAAGCGAAGAAAATTTGCCAAAATTCCGTTTGGAGGTTCTCGTGGATGAACAGTGGACAAGCCGCGAAATTGTTGTCCTCTGCTCCTTGGTCAATGCATTCCGGCATGTGCGCCGGATTGATTTGGATGCACCCATTTTTGAGCTGGTAAATAAATATTTAATTAAAAATATTTTCATTGGGAATAAAAATTTTAAATAAAAATTTTTTTTATTTTTCATTTCTGAAAATTTTTTTATTTAGCCTTAATCTCTTATTTGATGAAAATTATTTGCTAAGCAAATCAATATTCTTAGTGAATTTTAATTTTGGCAAATTTGGCTCCATATAGTCCTGATTTTATTGATTTTTTTGATTTGATTAGAGTAAAATTTATCAATTTAATTGGAAGTAATTAGAAAAAAATTATGTCAAAAGCAGCAAAATTGCTTAAAATCGGCCATAGTTTTTGTTTATTTTTGGCCAATCTTTTCTGCCAAATTAAATTTTGATAAATCATTTTGATATAAAAATGCTCTATAGAAAGTGATCAATACGATGGCAATAAAAGATTAATTAATAGTTGAGAAAATTGCTAAAATATTAGCCAAAATTATTCATATTCAAATTTCATAGATTGTCGCAAATTTGGCCGCCATTGATTTGGACCGTTGGTTTGCCTATCAATGCTTTGTGAAGGCCTGGGATGATGGAGGCCAAATGAATGTGGCATTGAACAAATTGGCCGCACAACTTCAACAGGAGGAATTGATGGCCGCAGATGACTCGGATCCGGACAAATTGTATTGGCCAAATGCAAAAATCATTCAAATTCGAACCACAGAACTCGAATCCATCACATTGGCACGGTATGTTAAATTATTAAGAATTGAATTTATTAAAACAATCTATTTGAATGTCTCCCAATTAACACTTTTTTGAGCATTAAAATTTGGCAAAATCCAACTTTATGTTTAAACCTTCTCTAGCTTAAAGGTTAAAGCCAAGTCATAATTTGTAATTTACCCCAAAAACTAATATTAAGACTCAAATTTTATTTTTTTTTATATTTTATGGCCTTAAAGAGATTATTTTGCGATAAGAAAAATTTTAGATACTTTTAATGATTTTATGGGTAAAAAAAAAAATTACCCATTCTAATTTGCCTTTTTTCCTGAGGGCAATTTTAATTCGTAATTTAATACATTTCCGGAATTCTCTTCCCCCATTCTTTTATCCATTCCTTTTTTGGCTTTTTAAAAAACACAAGAATTTCGGTAAATCAAAATATTTATATAATTTTTCGGATTTTTAAAATTTTAATTTTCAGCGTACTCAATTATGGCGTTCGTTCAAATTTGCTCATTGACCGTCAACGACTCGACCGATTGAGCCTTCAAGTTTGTGTGAAAGAGGCAAATGAGGAAAGGCCAAAGCAGTTGGTTCGAAATCTTTACCATTTTCGGTTGGTTTTACTTTTTTAAAAATTATTTTTACTTTTAAAATATTCAAAAAAATTTTTAGGGTAATTTTGGCTTAAAAAATACTTAATTAAATTTTTTCTAATTAAAATCCCAAAACATAAATTATTGTTTTTATTTCAGTTGTTGGGCCGGTTCCCTTGGCTTTGATGAGCGATTCTCACAACATTGGCGAGTTGGAAGCAAAGTTGTCTAAGACGCATAAATAAAATGCCCGAAGGATGGATCAATGTCGGAAATTCACTCAAATTTCATTAATTTAATGCATAATTCCCTTTTCCTTTTTTCATATTCACCAAATTTAACTATTTTAATCTCTTCAAAATATTCACTTTGCATAATTCACTTAAATTATTCCATTTAATTTAAATTTCTTTTATTCCTTGTAATTTTTTTGCTTCCATCCTTCTAAATTTTTATTGTAGCACAATGAATTTAATTTTAAAAGCATAACATTTTTTCATCCTTTTTATTGTATTAATTTCATATAAAGGAAAGGTTGTTCATTTCTTTTTTAAACACAATTTTGTCTTTTTTAGAATTTTTAAAAAATAAATATTTTATAAAAATTGTTGATTTTTAAAGCATTTGGGTTATAAGAGAGTAAAGCAACTTTTAACTTCTACATAAATCAATCGGCGGGGCGAGTGTAGCACATTCGAAAGAGCTAGCCATCTGAGAAAAAAAGATAGGCCTGTATTTTAGGATAGAGAATCCAGATTTTTTAAAGAAATTCATAAAAATTGTCATATTTGAAAAAATCTGTCGAAAAATACTCATTGCCTGATTAATTAGGTATAATTTTTCAAAAATTTGTTAAAAATATAGTTTGGAGTATAAATATAGGATGGTTGATTTAAATTTTATGAAAAGCTCCTTCGCCTATAATTTTGGATGTGGAAAATATTTTTATAAAAAATCAAGGTTAATTAAAAATTGATAAAAAATTTCGTATCTTTTGATCATATGCGTGTGTATTTTAGTTCAAGATGGATGATCCAGGTTGAATTAGAAATAATAAATATATATTGAAATATTTTAATGAACATTTATTGATGAATTTTAAATTAAATTGGTTGTAAACTAAAAATGAATAAAATTACAAATTTGTTTGATTTTTTATTCACATTTCTTTTAAGCACCACCCAACAAAATCGGGCAATGCAATTCCAAAATTTATTTCAAACCACTCTTTGGATGTTAAAAGAGGGCAGGAAACACCAAGTACCTCAAACTTGGGTAATTAAACCGAAGATAGAAGGGAAAAGAGGGAATTTGAAGGGGAAATGGGGTCAAATTGCAGATGCGTTGGAAGGGTGCAAGAAGGCCCCAATTTCTCCACTCTTTCCGACCAAATAAACAGCCACCTCCTCCACTTTTACACTGACTTCCTTATTCCTCTTTTCTTTTTCTGTGAATTTTCCCATGTAATATTTCGTTCATTTATTCCCCCAACAGCTGCAATCAGCAGAAAAGTGTCTACCCTAAGGAACATAGAACAAAAAGATAGTGTGTGAGCCAATGTCAAATAGGCTGCAATCTCACTCACAGACTCTCCTTTATTTTCCCATTCAAACCACCAAAATTTTTAATAGAATTAAAAATTGTTCCAATTCACTCATCTTTAACGGTAAAAATTTTCGGAATGAAAGAATTCCGAATCCCCTTTTTTGAAAGTTTACGCACATTTGATAATTCTTCAGAGAAATATAAAATCCATAATTAATTAGTCTGATGAAAATAAAATAAATCAGCATTCTACAAAGAATTTGTGAATAACAAAAAACATAAATGAATGGTTACGAATAAATTTAACAACAGCCAAGATGATAATTATAAAAAATGGCAATTTTTTCTAAATTTTTTTTTGTAGGAATGTTGATGAGATATTTAAATAGCTTAAAATTAAATAATGAATGATTGAAACACTAACAATTTTTAATTGTGGAAAAAAACATATCAAATGGAAATAAAATAAAAAGAATTTTAAAAAATATTCATAAAATTTACGGATATTTTTGATTTCTTGTTCTTATCTTGGACTTTTTTTCTAAACAATTTTATCCATCCCCTACAGAATTTCGCCGAATTGACAGCAACAATGATGATGCATTGACTTTTGCGGAATATTTGCAAAGCGATCGTATGTAAATTTTTTAATGAAAAAAATTAAACTTTAAAAAGGTCCCTGGATGGAAACACTCTCTCGTCGTTACCATCAACTGGATTTGAATTCGGATGGCCGAGTGACCCGAAAAGAGTTTGAGGCATTCTTCCGAGGACGAGAGGAGGCCGAAGAACGGAAACGGGCACAGGCCGACAATTTCTTCAAGCAATTGGTTAGTCAAGGCTGCCTTCCATTATTCCCTCTTTCTTTTTCTGTGAATTCCCCCATGTAATATTTTTGTTCATTTATTCCCTCTAAGCGTATGGCGAAAAGTGACAACCCAAAAACACAGGCAGAATAGAGCAATGAATACATATCAATAAAGAATAAAATAAACTGGCATCTCACCGACTATGTCGCTGCTTCTCATTCATTTTTCACCAAATTTATTAAATTACCAGCAGATTAATGAAATTTTTGGAGTTAAAAAACAAAATAATAAATTTCTTGAGCCTTGCTGTGAGTTAGGGACATGTATGATATACCATTCGATTTTTTCGACGAGCTATATTCTGAAAATAATTATTTGTCTTTTTCGAAATTTTTTCGAAACGACGCTTTTCGAAATCGAAATTGTTATTTTATTCTACCATTGTTATCTTTTTTATTCATTTTTAATTTTAAAATAACATCCATGAATATATAGAATTTTTAAATAACAAAAATAAATTATTTGAACAAATTTTAAATGGAAACAGTGAATTCATAAATTATGGTTTTAAAATTTTGAACGGATGAGTAATTTGGAATTGGAGGAGAAAAAATTGGTTCAAAATGTCGGTTATTATCTTCGCTAGTTATAGTTTTGCTGGATGCTTGAACACGCACAAATGAATGTTGATATTTTTGATATTCATCATGCCACAACACTCGATGTTCCCATTTGGCTTTGATGATTAATCCATATTGATCTGATTAAATTTGGGAAATTAAATAATGAAATTATCCATATGCTTTTAACGGTTCAGAAATCTATCTTAATTCCAAAAATTATATCATTCGATAGATCCGGTCAAAATCAAGACTAAAATCATTGGATTATGTTTTGGCTTATGGGTTTAATTTAAGCTATTCGAACTTAATTTTCAAATAAAACAAAATAGGTTTAAACAGTTTAAAAATAGTAATTTTGACCAATATAAAAAATTATATATCATTAATGGATTTCGACCAATTCTATCCAATAATAATATGGTTTGTGAATGTAAAATAAACCCTTAAACCATTTAATTGTTTGTCAACTTTTTTTTTCGTTAAATGCTTATCGCCAAATTAAATTCTATCCTATTAGAATGATTTTTTAAGGCTTTATTTTTCGATAAACCTATGCATTGTAAAAATGCTGCGAGGGTACTGGGGTCACGGCATGTGCAGGCAAAATAGGCGATTGGATTTATTTGAGAAACTCCGCCGTAACTTTTTGGAAGGAGTAAATGATGAAGGAGGCGAACCAGTAATGGGAATAATATCGGATCGTAGACAACATCTGCATGAATTTTGGAGATTTTTCATAATTTCGAAACCAAAGTCCTCAATCAAATTAATTTACAATAAAATATATTATTTAGCTAATTAAATTATTAGAAATAAATTTTGCTAATTAAATTTGATTATTTAAATTTTTTAAACAATTAAAGAAATATTTTTTATTTCTATAGATTTAATAGAGAGCAGAATATTATCTATTCTAGTGCGCAAATTAATATGAAAAATTTGAGAAATTTGGGAATTTTTTGCATCCTGCAAACCTGCGGCCAATATTAAATCCGCCGTCGGCAATTCATCTGTTCGATAATTTGTCCAGTCCAAATGTTTAATTTCAACTTAAAATTTTAAAATCAATTTAATCCGCATTTTTGTTTAATTTTGAAACCATTGTTTTTCTCTCCAAAATTCAATTTCACATTTTCGCTCAATCGACAAAGCACTTGGTCGGCCAAATCGGTGAGCACAATTTTTGATGAATTTTTACTCAAACATTTATTTGCTGTAATTCCTGCAAGCCCACAGCCGGCACCCAATTCCAGAATGCATTTGAATTGGTTTAGAGAATCGGATTGGGAAAGGAGAAAATCGGCCAGAACAAATGAAGCCTAAAATGGAAATGGAATTTTAATATTGAAATTCATAAAATTTTTAAATTTAAATTTTCAATAAAATTCAAATTTTTTAATTCAAAAAAAGTAAGTACTGATCATTAGCAGCGGATACTAATCAATTATGCGTTTGACCCCATTTTGTTAAGCCAATAATTATTGTCAATTTTATTAATTCAAATGTCTATTTTATAATAGAATAGGTTATAAATGTTGGCATTAACCGTTTTATTAAAATGATCTAAATATGAGGCTGAAATAAATGGCACTTTTATTTGGGAAGCCAAAATACCATACAAAAACCTAATAAATTCTTTGTTGTATTTTTTAATAACCTGCCAACAACTAAGTCCCGTTGTTCCTTGCGAAATTTGTTGCATTTCCTCCTGAATTACAATGTAATCATCACTGCATAGATCGCCAAAGTTGAGAGGAAAAATTCGATAGAAATATTCATCACTTTCACTGGCCATTGTTTGGCAAAGACATTCATAGACAATATCCGACGGTTCCATATGAAGAGTTTCCAGCTAACGAAAGAAATTTATATATATATTTTCGGTATCAATGCTATTTGTTTAATCTCAAAGTTTTTGGGTTATGAATTTTGTATATGGTTGATAACAAATTCGAAATATCATTTCAAAATACAGAAAATGGCAAATGATTTAATTTTTTGGTCTAATTGAAAAGCATCATAAAAATTTGTTTTTACGAATTAAATTTTGAGTAGTAGTCGATTATCTGTGTCAAGAGTTTTGAACATCCTAAAGAATTGACTCTCATATTGGGTGGTTCTATTCCAGAGTTCCTAGAGCTAGCGCCTAAACCTAATGAGAAACTTATATTAAGGTAATATTTAGCCAAAAAGACTAATTTTTTAAATCATAGGGAAAATGTTGGATTATTTCTGGACAGAGGAAACGCACAAATTACAAATTTATTCATAATTTTTCGTAATGCTTTGTCAAATTGGCCAACCATTAAAAATTTGATTGATCATTTATTGATGATTTAGATTGATCACAATATATGCAAATATTTTGGCCCAGAAAACTTGAAATTAACCGAATTCCAAGCTCCAAATTTATTTTTTTTTTTAAATTAAAATTTCAAACTTTTTGAATGAGTTGTTTGCATAGTTCTCGTTGCCTTTTCCCATTTTCAGGAAATGCTTTTCTAGCCGGTGAACCAAACACAATTGAATCTAATTCTGGATTCTTCTTAAGACATTCCACAAATTGATCAAGGCATTCTGATGAAATTGTTGAGCCAGTGAAAAATGAATGCAGAAATGGACGAATTGATTCAATAATGACTGAAGAAAGTTTTATTTCCAAAAGATGAGGTTTTGGAGGAATTGTTGTTATTCCCTGAGCATTAATTTGTTGTTTTTCCATGGATTAAACTCTTTATTCTGTTAAAATTTTAAGTCAATAAAAATTCTGTTTGGATTGCATTATTAATATTTTTCAAATATAAAAGAAATATTCCCCTTTTTTGCTTTTTATTATCTTAAATTTAATTACTTAACATTGAATTAATCGAAAGACGACACCTAGATAGTGTTGCAAAAATCAATGTTTTTTAATAAAAATATTGAAATGAAAATAATTTCAATGTTACAGTAAAAAATATTGATATCAATGTTTTTATTAATTGGCATTATGTTATTTCAATGTTTTCAAATTTCTCATGCTTATAACTCTGGAAAATGAAATGGATTATGCAAAATAAATAGCATATTATTATTCTGCGCATTTTTCTCTACAAAATGAGCTATAATTTGTTAGGGTTGAAAATCACTCTCAAAACTTAACTTTTCTCTTTCGTTTTTTCCATTAAAATGGCAACTTTTCCTGCTTATAGCTCTGGAAATTGAAATGGATTAAACTAAATTGCTTATTATTATTCTATAAATTTTTCTGAACAAAATGAGATAAAATTTTTATTCAGAATAAATAAAATAAGACAACAAATATTATTAAAACAAGTGAATAACATTTAAAAATCTTTATAAATCGATTGCAAAGTGATCATTTTTGAAACAGTGAATGCATCAAGGCGGTTGCGATGATAGTCGGTCACCAATTGGGCAAAACGCGAGAAAATTCGTTCGCACGATGTTTGACTGGCGGCTATTGAAAGCATTTCTCTGGCCAACGTTGATAAATAAGGGAAATTCTTCTCATTTTCTTTTCACATCAATTTTTTTGCCCATAAATTAATGAACAATGTTGTCGATATTTCTCCATTTCAATTTCATATTTCCTTTTTGGCGTTCGGCAAAAAGTTGAAAGGCTTGACGATGAACATTCCTGTGGCGATATTTGCACACATCGGGGAAAGCGATTTTTGATCTCGATTTGGACTGTTTCGATTATCTAATATAAAACAGAAAATATTAATCCTAATTTTATTCTTACTTGCTCGTATGTTCCCCATCGCTGATTTGAAGTGCAAATTTTGTCCAGAAAAGAACAAACTGACGGATCGAGATAAGCGGCACATCGAATAATAATTAGGGGAGTTTGTCCATAGATGGAGTTCATTTTATAATCAAATGAAATAATTGCACTTTGGGCCATTGCCGATACATATTGGTCTTGTAATTCCATAAGAGTGCGCCATTTATTTTCGAGATTAACTATTTCAATCAAAGCACGGTTGATTGTTGTTTTGTTTTCCGACTGAAATATTTTATCTTACTTCCAGTTTTTTAAAGCCACTTCAATTTGAGAAAAAACCTTCAGTTATGCATTGAACAAGCCTTTCTTCCTGAAAATATTTGCCACTGCTGGGCTCAGTTGGTTAGCATTTTTTTGTCCAAGTTCTTCCTATTTTGATTGAAGTTCATTTAAAACTTTATTGCCAATAATTGTACGGGAGGGCAGCAAATCTTTTGCAAAATGGGGCCTTTTATTGTTATTTCTCAAAATGCTGAAAAAATTATGTTTTAAAATATACAAATTTTTCATACGCCAATTCTGTATAAGCATCAAGAAAATGCTTAAAGCCTTCGCTGGAAACAACGGTGAATGGTCGGCCATCATTGACGCAAAATTCGACAAGAGAACTGACCATTAATTCCTTTTTTTGCTCATCACCAAATTTGATTAAGCGGTCTTTTTCCGAATGGTGTCTTCAATTTTTGAAATTTTTTTGGGAAATTTGCAAAGAAAAACCTGAGATTAGCTGTTCCAGCAAAATGGAAAACATGTGGTTTTATTGTCGGATGGCATTTTTTGTAGACAACATAATTTGTTAATTCGCCGTTGTTGTTCAGAATTATTTCATAAAATTCTCGAAAATTACGGCTCTGCGTCCATTCACGTCGATTTGTGGATGGTTTAAGTCAATATTCGCAAGTATTTCTGCTTTTCTTGTTTTGCGAAGTTCGGCCAAATCACCTTCATCGTAGTCAATTGATAGTTCTAATTGTTCTTCTGGTTGAAATTGAGACATATTTTTTCTAAACAAGTTTTATTTATCAATAATTTGAATGAAATAATGAGAGAAAATTTAATGGAAAAAACGAAGGAGAAAAGTTAAGTTTTGAGAGTGATTTTCAACCCTAACAAATTATAGCTCATTTTGTAGAGAAAAATGCGCAGAATAATAATATGCAATTTATTTTGCATAATCCATTTCATTTTCCAGAGTTATAAGCATGAAAAGTTTAAAAATATTGAAATACAAAATGCCAAATTTAAAAATATTGATGTCAATATTTTTTTCGAAGGGAATTGAATTTATTTTTATTTCAATAAAAAGATTGATTTTTGCAACACTACACCTAGAACACCATTCGTGAAAAATCTTTAAATAAAAATCAGCCCAAAATTATACTGTTAAAACAAAAATTGAAAAATAGGATTTAAACGGTTTAACTTGTAAAAAATATATATACTATTCCATGCGTCTCGATGAGATCTACAAATTCGTATAAGGTTTAAGTGTTTAGAATAACCAAATTATGTAAAATTTTCGTATGCATAAAATTTAGTTAAATCAATCAATTTTTATATAAATTATTTGAATTAATAAAAAATGTTCAGCAAGCACAAAAACCTAAAGGCACTCTTCCATATTGTGATGTGATGAAAAAAGTGCTCGATCATATATGGTTGACAAAGTAAAATTAATCACAACAAAATTTGCATATTTTTTAACATACGCCACAGCACCCTTTTATGTTTATGATGAAGAATGCGAATAAAAGGATGGGAGAATAGAAACTAGAAACCATTTTGAAGGAATTTTCCCCAAAAGAAACAACAAAACAAAAACAAAACAATTTTATAAAAAAAAGCGACAAAATAATTAATAAAACAAAATGCCAATTTAAAAAATGTTAAATTCCAGATTCCCGCATCCCGATTCCCGAACAAAAATTACACAGATTTTGCAACAGATTTAGCTAAAGAAGATTACTAAAAGAGTTTTTCTTGGCCAATATTTTCTTAATTTTTCTAATAAATTTATCATCTAAAAAATCTCTTCAAGCTATTTTACTAGTTTTCCAATTCCAAATTGGTTTTACGCCCCCAACTGCTCCAAAGAGAGCCCATTAATCTTCTCTTGATAGTGGCTCAATTTAGCCATTGGGTGGGGTGAATGAGCCGCCTGACTCTCACTCAAATGTAGGAGGGAAACATTTGCCAAAAATCGGCGGAATTGAGGACCAAAAAATATTCCATAAACAAAAAGTGGATCTGCGGATCTCATTACCGATACCAGCAGTTGTTGGCCATTCCAATAGCTAGAATGTCCCATTTATTTGTCCATATTTTAATGCGTCCCGTCCATTTTTTCATAGGAATTTGCCGTCAATATAATCGTTAATTTTAGCCAATCTCATTTTGAATTTCTACATCCTAAAATTCACCTCCCCACCTATGGATTTTGACCCGGACAACACGAAATGGCAATGTTGCTGTTGCCGAATTCCAACAGGATTGAAAATTATGGGTCTTGTGGAGGCAGTTTTTGCCGTAGGAGTTATGGCAATTGCACTTCATCTGTTGAATCAACAGGCACAAATAGAAAAGGTAGGATTATTTCTTCATTCATCCATATACGATTCCAAATTTTGTAGCAAAACGACGAAGAAGGAAATCCTTTCTTCGCCTTCTACTTATGCATGGCGATAATTGCCTTCCTAATCGCTTCAACCTCGCTTTTGATGGTCCTTGGCGTTAGGAGACGAAAAGATAAATGGCTCTACCCAACTCTGTTGGCTCGACTTCTGCTTGTCATTTTTGTCACGGTAAAACAGACGAAATAATACATTTTAAATAAATCATCTTCTCAAGGTGTTCGGCGTCAGTATTGGTGTAGTTCAACGAGGAAATGACAATGCGACGAATGATGAACTTGTTAAACCGACCCGACCTCCAAAACGAGGAGCACGTGTGAAATTGGGAAGCAAAAAACTGGTTAATCAGGTCAGGATGATTCATAATTCAGATTCTTAAATTTCCAAAATAAATTTCAAGGAAGAACCATCGACGGCGTTGAGACTAGGTCAGTTATTACCTCAATTATATTTCATTCATCCTTTTAAAATATAGTCTTCCTCATCTTCCTTATGATCTGTGTCAGCATTACTGTTTTTTATACAGTCTTTTTGGTGGTCAAAGGAATCAATTACATCCAGTCATATAACCGGCTGAAGAGGAGGCGAAGTTCCTTCATGGTTGTGGCTCAATTGGGTGAGTTAAGCAAAAATTATCGATTAGATTATTGCATATTATTTTCAGATCCAGGTTTGATGGCACCAAAAAGGCCTTCTCAATGCAGCCAAAGCCTGTTGGCAGAACAACAACAACAATTTTTGGCAGAACACCAACAACAAAAGCAAAGAATGATGGAAAATGATCAATATTATTGATGGGATGGTTTGAAATGATTTTCATCAATTTTAATATTTACAATTTGTGTCAAATTTTTATTTTTAATTGTATATGTAAAGATAGTAAAATGTGAATAAATAAAAATTATTTGTGTCATTCAACAAATCATTCTCGAGATTCTTTGATAGTTCGATCCTCTTCTAATTTTCCACCCAATCATTGCTTCTGGGTACTGATGTAAAGTACGTTGTTGCCTCGGATGAATGCATCGCCATATTTGGCCTTCAATTGTCCGCCATGATATTCCTCGGTCTGCTCCAGAGCAATGTTCATGAAGCCGTCCAAGCAAGAAAGTATACCTTAATTATTTGACATGAGCATCTCTGATTTACTAATTCAAAAATTACCTCTATAATCGACACCAGAATTCAATTTGACCACCACTGGTTTGCCGAAGATTTTTTTCAAAAATTCATTAGGCGTTTGACGTCTGCTTACGGATTGCATTTTCTCTGTTATAAAATTTGAATATGATTATAGCTAATTATTGTCAATAAATATTAAAGACCGAAAAACGAATTATTCAAATTCGAAAACAAAAATTTATTTGATACAAGCTTTAGGATTGAAAAAGAAACATTTGAAGTTTTATTAGGAACTAGCTCAGGAACGCGCGCTATCGCGCGCGTCCCTTAGCTAGTTACTTTTTAAATTGAACCAATATTTGAAATAATTAAATATAATAAAAAAAATTAATAATAAATGAATAATTTTATGCTAAAAAAATAAATAGTAAAAAAATTCAATTTAAATATTTTATTCATCTCTCATCAACTTCATTAATTCTTATTCCCTATACTCATAACTCATTATCATCTTCATTCATCCCTTAATATTTTTTAGCACTATAATTTCCCTCCCTTTATTCTTTTTAATTCTTCTTTTCTCTTCTTTATGCTTCAACCTCTCCTCCAACTTTTATCTTCTAATTTATCTTTTCTCATCTTTATTCTCATTTATCTCTTTCATTCCCTTTCATTCTTATGTTCATCCTTTCTAATCATTTCATTCATCTCTTTTCATCCTATTCATCGCTCGCATTCTCCCATTCATATCTTCTCATCCTCACATTCATCCCTCTCATCCTCACACTAACATCTCTCTTCCTCTTATTCTTCTCTTCTCATCCTCCCATTCATCCCTCACATTCTCCCATTCATCCCTCTCATCCTCCCTTTCATCTCTTCTCATCCTCTCAGTCATATTTTCTCATCCTCCCATTCATCCCTCTCTTCCTCTCATTCATCTCTTCTCATCTTCTCGTTCATATTTTCTCATCCTCCCATTAAAACCTCTCTTCCTCTCATTCATCCCTATCATCCTCCCATTCATCTCTTCTCTTCCCCCATTTATATCTTCTCATCCACCCATTAAACTCTTTCTTCCTACCATTCATCTCTTCTCATCCTCCCATTCATCCCGATCATTCATCTCTTCTCATCCTCCTATTTTCATTCATCCCTATTCATCTTCCTATTAATCTCTTTTCATTCCCATTCATTCTTATTTTCCTATTCATCCATTCTCATCTTCCTATTAATCTCTTCTTTCATATTCATCCCTATTCTTCTTCCTATTCATCCTTTTTTTTCGCATTCATCTCTTCTTATTTTTCCATTCATCCTTTTTTATCTTCTCGTTCATTCTTCTCATATTCCCATTCATCCCTTTTCATTTTCACATTCATCACTATTCATTTTCTCATTCATCTTTTTCATCTTCCCATTCATCACTATTCATCTTCTCATTCAACTTTTTCATCTTCCCATTCATCACTAATACATTTTTATAAGAATAAATTGCAATTCAAAGAATTTCGACATCTTCTTGAATAAAAAATTGGGGAATGATGAATGAAGGTGAATTCTTTCAACCATTTTTTGTTAAAGAAATTGTTGATATTAAAAATGAAAATTGCAATTTTATAATTAAAAAAAAACAATAAATTTAATTGTCGCTATCATTTAATTGCCATTAAAATAATTCTCGGCTATTGCAAACAGTTAAAAAATATTTTTTCTCATTTAATTTGTTGAAATTTTTCTCAAATTGCAGCTTATTTCATTCTAATTTCCTTTATTTCTTTATTCCTTATCCTATTTATTAAGATTGAGTGGATGTGTGAAGATTGAAAAAAGGAATTAAAAATTGTATTGTTTTCTGTCATTAAAATTAAGATAAAAATGATGCATTTTATTCTTTTCCTTTTTTGTGTTCCGAATTGACCCTGCTGTTTCAGAAAAATAAAAAGAAAATAAATCTATTTAATTAATTCTAAAGAAACTTTCCAAGGTCCTTTTAAGTTTTAATCTTTGGGAAATTTCAGAACTGTTGCAGGCAGTAGAAGTAAATAAAAATAAATAACTGAAAACAAATTTCATAATCAAAGATTAGTTGCAGTATGGATTAGAAATAAAAATTAATAAAGAACTGAAAAAGAATATGCACATTTTTTATTTCTTTATCCTATTTTTTCTTTCTTTTTTATACTTTATGTCTAAAAAATGTTTTTCTCTGTTTCTTCTAAAAAAAAACAAAACGCCAAGTTCAAAATAATTTTTTATAACAAACCAACAGAAAATTATATATAGGACGAGCGCTGGGATGCCGCTGCGCGGCATCCCAGCGCTCGTCAAAACGTTTTAAAATTAAAATAATGGAAAGTTAAATTCTCAGTTTCAATTTTATTTAAATGAAAAAAATAAAAAACACAAATTCCATTCGTTCGCTTGATTAATTAATGTTAATGATCATCATCTCCATCTATATCTCTAATTCATTATTTATAGTTCTATTCATTCATTATCCAATTTCCCCTTAATTCAATCCAAAAATTCTCGATCATTCCCGGCACAATTCTATTTATTCTCGAGCATTTCCGAATTTTTGCCTTTCATTCTCGACAATTCCCAGTTTTTACCCTTCATTCTCGACCATTCCACGCTTTATACCATTCATTCTCGACCGTTCCCAACTTTTTAACCTTTATTCTCGACTATTCCCGACTTTTTACCCTTCAATCTCGACCATTCTCGGTTTCTTACTCGTCATTCTCGACCATTCCCGGCTCTCTATGCTTCAATCTCGACCATTCCCGGCTTTTTACCATTCATTCTCGACCGTTCCCGGCTCTCTATGCTTCATTCTCGACCATTCCCGGCTCTCTATGCTTCAATCTCGACCATTCCCGGCTCTCTATGCTTCAATCTCGACCATTCCTGGCTCTCTATGCTTCATTCTCGACCATTCCTGGCTCTCTATGCTTCATTCTCGACCATTCCCGGCTCTCTATGCTTCAATCTCGACCATTCCCGGCTCTCTATGCTTCAATCTCGACCATTCCTGGCTCTCTATGCTTGATTCTCGACCATTCTCGGTTTCTTACTCGTCATTCTCGACCATTCCCGGCTCTCTATGCTTCAATCTCGACCATTCCTGGCTC
This sequence comes from Pratylenchus scribneri, assembly GCA_030063045.1. Classification (NCBI taxonomy): domain Eukaryota; kingdom Metazoa; phylum Nematoda; class Chromadorea; order Rhabditida; family Pratylenchidae; genus Pratylenchus; species Pratylenchus scribneri. The sequence continues at coordinate 355,641 of JAQSEB010000198.1, read as the reverse complement.
TCTATGCTTCATTCTCGACAATTCCCAGCTTTCTACCCTTCATTCTCGATCATTCCCAGCTTTCTACCCTTCAATCTCGACCATTCCCGGCTTTTTACCATTCATTCTCGACCGTTCCCAGCTTTCTACCATTCATTCTCGACCATTCCCGGTTTCTTACTCGTCATTCTCGATCATTCTCGGCTTTTTACCTTTCATTTTTTCGACCATTGCCGGCTTTTTACTCTTCATTCTCGACTATTCTCGGCTCTCTATGCTTCATTCTCGACAATTCCCAGCTTTCTACCCTTCATTCTCGATCATTCCCAGCTTTCTACCCTTCAATCTCGACCATTCCCGGCTTTTTACCATTCATTCTCGACCGTTCCCAACTTTTTAACCTTTATTCTCGATCATTCCCAGCTTTCTACCCTTCATTCTCGGTTATTCTCAATTTTTTAACCATCATTATCGATTACTTCTGGTGCTTATACTTCATTCATGAACTCATTCATGGCATGGCATTTCTAACTCATTTCCTCACTTATACATATTAATTTTCGGCTTTTTATATCAAATCTCGATAAATATTAATTAAGTATTATCTTATTTAATTCATAAACCTTTAATACTTGATTCATACTATTTACCTATTCCCGGATTTGCTATTACATTATTCCAATGATTTAAATGCTTAAAGGAGCGCCCGGTCGCCGCTACGCGGCTCCCGGCCGCTCCAATTGGTTCAAAATAATTATCTCAATATTTTCTTAGCATTTTACAATTATTTACAAAATTTGGCAAATATTTACATTTTTTTAATAATTCTCGACTATTTCATTAAAATAATTAAAAATTTTTCTCAATTTTTTTAATATATATTGCTTTCATTCTAAAATATTTATTTTTCTTTATTTCTTTATATTTTGTGTTTAAAAGTTCTTTTCTTTATTCCTTAACTATTTCATTTATTTTTGGATTTTATTCATAATACAAAACGCCAAAGGAAAAAATTTCAAAGCTGCATTTATTGCGGATTAGTATATTAGATTGTATTACATATTACATGATCAAAAAAAAAAATGAAAATGACACGAACACATAAATGAGTAAATGATGATATGAGGATGAATGTAATTTTATTACAGAGGTGAAAAAAACATCCAAAATCCAAATGAGTAAAACATAATTTGAAATAAGTGTTGTGAGGGATGTGGTGTGGTTCATGTGTCTTGGTTTCTTCGGGCTTTTCGCACATCCATTTCAACCGCCACCATCGTCATTGTTGGATGTTGTAGTCAACTTTCATCATTTTTTGTGGCTTTAATGGATGGAAATGATGGACAGACTTTAATAATTTAGCATTTCTTCAGTTTGCAAAAATTCATGTGTTTCTTCCCGGGATGCCAGCAGATGGATTATCAGGGGCATTTTGGTTAAAAAAAGGGGGCATTTGGAGGGGGGGGGGGGGGGCATTTTCAGTAAAAAGGGGACATTTTGGGGGCAGTTTTAAAAATTGCTAAAAAATGCGAAAATTTTTGTCAATAATGGCCACGCAGCGAAAAATTTTAACGAAAAATGACCCATTTTGTGAAAATTTTAACAAAAAATCAAAAGGGGGCATTTGGGGGTCAACTCGGCTCGGGGGGCAAAATTTCAAAAAGGGGGCAAATGCCCCCGTAGGGGTACATTCTGGTATCCCTGTTCCTTCTGATTAATCACTGAATGGAAACAAAATAACTAATAAAATAGGAAATGGACCAATTCATTAAAATAAATAAAAAAGAGCAGACATTCTATGATGATTTATAAATAAGACAATCAAAAACATATCAGAAAATTTTATATAATCTTCAATCCAGAGTGATTGGACAATTAACCATTTCGAACGCTTTGAGTTCATTGCTTTTCCCCATAATTTTTGCTGCATTAATTAAATCGTCATGGCTTAATTTTATGACGTTAATTTTGTCTCTTAAAAAAATAATTAAAATTGCATTTAAATAAGATTTGATTTTATTACTGAAGATTTCCAGCAGATCTTTTGTGCGAATTAAATGCATCTCTGTATTTATGAAGACAGGCAAGTCGAACACATTCCTTCAGGTCTGAACCACTCATTGATTCGGTGTTTTTGGCAACCTTGGTTTTTAATTAATTATTTTGATGATGAATAATAAAATCGATTACCTCCAAATAATCAAAAGCTGGATCAATTTGTTCGGATCTTAGAAGAGCGCGAATGATTTCCTCACGAGATTTTATGTCTAAAATTAATATAAAATATTCAATTTATATTAAAAAATATAACCAGGTTTTGGCACATGAATTTTGAAGGGCAATCTTCTTAATATGGCCGGATCCACATCCTGAGGCCGATTTGTTGCACCAATTATCAGAACTGCGGAATTGGTTTGAGAGAATCCATCCCAAAGTGCCATAAATTGAGTTTTCATTGTTGTAGTGGCCTCATGGTCATTTGATGATCTATTGCGAAGAACAGCATCAATTTCTGAAAGATAATAATCATAAATTGATTTTTGCAATATGTACGTTATAGGACGTTAAGAAGATGTACATTTGGTGATTCTTTGATCTCTTAATAATTAGCCAATCCTAGTGACTAATTTTTGGAAACTATTCGAAAATATAGGGAATTTGTTCATCAAAATAATTTAATAAATTTGGATTGAGTAATTATTTTTTAACCAAGAATAATTTTCAATAAATCAGCAGGAATAGTTTTTAAACCGTATAAACATTATATCGGTTTATAGATCTCAACGAGATGTATTGAGTGAAGTGATATATTTTTCTTAGTTAATTCGAAACTGAGTGAGTTAAATCGGTTAAACACCCTTTTAAAGACTAATTTTGGGGAAAAACCTGGGCCCGTATGCAAAGAGAATTGTAAGGTTATTTGACAACGGGTTCGTTGTCATTTAACAACGAACCTTGGTCCGAGGCATCGTAAGAGTTGGTTGTCAGTTGACAATCAACTTTCCCTTGTATTCATTGTTAACAATGTTCTTTGCATTTACAACGGGTTCTATTCTCTATTCACATTGTTGGAACCCGTTGTTAAAATTTTCTTTGCATACCGGCCCTGATATTTTATAAACCAATCAAGGCATTTCGATGAGATCTACAAATTGTTATTATAATTGTATGGTCTAAAATCGTTTTCTGTTTATTAGAAATCAGACGGAGCAGGACTGTTGGCGGCCGGCCGATTGGCGGCGGCCGTTTGGCGGCGGCTAGTTGGCGGCCGGCCGATTGGCGGCGGGCCATTTGGCGGCGGCCGGTTGGCGGCGAACAGTTTTTGCTTTACATCTTATCCTAATCTAAGCTGTTTTGTCTAATTTTTTATACAATTTAATAGAGAAAAAAATTCTCTGTCAGATAATTCAAAAATTAATTTATAAAAATGTATTTATATACTTTTTAATATTCAAAAACCTCCAAATTTGCCAATATTTTGCCCTATTTTATTTAAAACATTATAACTTTCTTTATTCACAATAATATAAAATGATTTTTGTACTATTCGATAGATAATGCGTTTCTCTATCGAACTCATTTTAAAACTTTTGAAACGGTTTAGTTTTGGACAAGTTATAAAAAAAAAAACTATTCGCCGCCAACCGGCCGCCGCCAAATGGCCCGCCGCCAACTAGCCGCCGCCAAACGGCCGCCGCCAACCGGCCGGCCGCCAAGTGGGGTGTACCGAAATCAGAAACTTTGTAAAAATTTAGCGAAAAATAGTATTATCCAATTTCGATTTGGACTTACCATCGATAAAGATGATGCAAGGTTGGATTTTTTGACTCTTAAATTATAAATATTCATATTATCCAATGGAATAAATTTAAATATGGTCTCACGAGAGTGAACAATGCTTTTGTTAATTTCGAAGTTTCACCGTACCACATGTCTTAAAAGTAAAATTATTCCGTTTGATTTTCTATTATGAATTTAAGGCTCAATTGCAGTATGCAGTCTAGCATACCTTAAGCGACCTTATTCGCGATTTTTAAACGTCCAATCAAAAATTTTGGCGACCATTCACCATTTAAGAGACCAATGAAAATTTTTAGGCATATTAGCTTTAAAATCAATCATAAAAGCCAGTTTCGTCGAGGGTGACCTTTATTTCACTTCTATATGCTTCAGACCATACCTGACTTAACTAGTAAGAATGCCATGCTCCAAATTCTAAACCTAGCCTACCCAACGTAAGATCTGTGAACTGAATCTTGAATCTTTTAGTTTTAGTCAAGTATTTTGCTTAATTTGATGAATTTAGATTATGCTAGCCATCAGAATTGGTGCTGGCTTTAGCTGGGTTAAGGAAATAGTATTTTTGATTAATTTTGCATACTTTGAAAGAGGATCGCCTAAACTTTTAATGGTCACTTTAACTGCGAATGATCGACTAAACTGCAATTGAACCAATTTTAAAAATAATACCATTGAGAGTGGATATATCGAAATTAATGAAAAAAGCGTCGACTTCTTTTGCTATTGCTCTAGCAATTAATGTTTTTCCGCATCCTGGTGGTCCATACATTAAAATCCCTTAAATTTCGGTTAAAAATAAATTATAAACCGATATTATAAAAACCTTTAGGAGAACTATAATAAGCAGAAGGGAAATTGATTTTCAATTTAAGTAATCGCAAAGGAACAATTACATTATCCGTAATTTGTTTCAGAATGTCGGAATAACCTCCAACTTCATCCAAATCCGTACCATCGTCTGGAAAAACTGTAAAAATTATAATTAGTAAACCAAAATCCAAAAGTTAAATATTTTTCCAAAAAAAATGTTTTTTTTTTGCCACAAAAATAATTTTTGATTTCTAATAAATCAGAAGCCGGTTTTATATCATATAAACATCTTATCGAGAAGCGCCTTTTGACATAAATATTTCTTTGTTTTTAAATAGAAATTGAACGAGCTAAACTGTTTTAACCAATTTTCAAATTTTTGGTTTTAAACTCTTTAATTCTGGATCAAAATCTGACATTTTATATACCATTCGATGCGTCTTTATGAAATCTACAAACTGGTAAAAGGTTTGTGTGGTCTAAAACCGGTTTCTGAATCATTAGCTCAAAAATTCTTTTTGTGGCAAAAAATAGTAATCAATCCAAAATATCAAAAAAATCAAACCAAGTTGTGATGCCATTCGTACTTCATATGAATTAAATGAAATGTTGGAATCTAATTGAAGTTTCTTGCGTAATTCTTCCAACTAAATTAATTTATTAATATTTGTTTTAAATTAAATAAAAATGAATGTGAACCCTGGCTTTGGCTTCTTTCTTCGCTTGATATGTTGGATCCATAAATTCACTTATCTTCCAAAGAACAAAACCCATAATTGCTCCTTCAATACAGACAATCACTATTCTTTTAGCCAATTCTGCTGATGTAAACAAATTATTTTTTGGTGTCAAATAATTTTTGGGTGTAGACACATTTTTTCCAAAAAAATTTCCCATTTTTTTCGATAATCTTAAAAAAATTAGTTGTTAAGAACTTATTAAAATTAAAATATTAAGCATAAATTGTTTTCAGAATGAATATTCTCTTCTCATATTTAGGTATTCATTCTCTCTAATAGACTGATGAGAATATTAATGGACGAAACATTGCTAGGCAGATTTAACAGAAAAAGTAAAAAAGGAAATGAAAGGCAGTGTGGTGGATATGTGGAGCATTCCTGCTGTTTATTTGGTTGGGAAGAGTGGGGAAATCGAGGCATTTTTTACTCTTTCAACGCATCTACAATTTGCCTCTATTCAACCATCAAATTCCCTCTTCTCTTTTTCATCTTCGGTTTAATTACCCAATTTTGAGGTAGTTTGTGTTTCCGGCTCTCTTTTGAGTGGCATGGGATAAATTTTGGAATTGCACTGCCTAACATTTTTGGGTGATGCTTAAAAGAAAAAAGTAGTACTCGATTAATATTAATTTTAAAAATCCGGATTTGCTTATTTTATAATATAACCGTCAAATGTAAAAATTGAAATATTTCTCTTAAAAATATTAAAATAGCAAAATAATATTTCCAAATTAAATTAATTTAAATTTAATTTACTACTTATATATACATATGCATAAATTATGGAATAAAAATTGTCGAAAATATTTCTATTTTGTATTCTATTTTTTATCCAATATTCCTCTATGTTCCCCCCAAAAGTTTTTGACTCCTCCCCCATCAGCAGCTCTTTTTAAAAATGTTTTTCTTTTTTCTTTCCAACAATTTTAGAAATGATAATGAAAAATCTGTCAAATGTCATTGAAATTATCAATAAATCTTTGTATTGAACAAATCAGACTTTTTCATTCTTAAAAATAAAAATTTATCACAGAAGCCAATAGGGCTAGCTCTTCAAAATTAATTTGCTTCGGGCTTAGGGGAGAATAGCAGAAATTGAAAGCCAGAATCCTTCCTTGGAAGATTTGTCCTTTTGCAAACTATCATCTTTTTCCTTTATTCCTCGAGGAAAGGGCGGGAAAAAATTATATTTTTTCAATTTTAAAATCAATTATTATTTAAAATAAAATGAAAAACAGAAAAGTCGTAATGAATAAAGTAATATGGTCATTAATCAAATTTGCCCCGAACGTGCCTCAAAACTCAATTTCCAAGGCAAATATCCCAAGATTCGGATTCGTCCTTATTTTATAAGAAAAGTCCTTACAAATTGACCCCCGTCCTAGAAAAATGGAAATGTCCTTATGTCCTTAAATGTCCTTATAAATCCAGATTGTCCTTATTGCCCTTATATTGTCCTTATAAATGGAAATTTTGATTAAAATTTTCCGCTACCGGGCCATTTTTGGCTAAATTTTCCCCTACCGGGCAATCTTTGGTTAAAATTTTTCCTGAAGGAATAATTCATTCAGAAGGAAAAAATTCCTAAAAGGATAAAATGAATTTTTGTTTTAAAAATAAAAAAATTTAGATGTCCTTATATTTTTAATTTTTTTCCCTTTATGTCCTTATAAAACCGAAATTTTTTCCTTATAAATCATCTTGACCGGATCCGAGCCCTGAAATATCCACTCATTTTTTCTTTATTTTCATCCAAATATTCAACAATTCTTTATGATTAAATTATTGCTTTAGGCAAATTTTCAAACAGAGAGGAAAATTTTTGTCCCATTCATTTTATTTATTTTCACCCCGAATATTCAATACCAAAGAAATGTGAAGCATAAGGATAAGACAACTTTAACCGCCCAATTCCCTCATTTGGATAGACCATCCCCGACAAGAGCAACAAAAAGAAAGATCGAAAAGTACAAAAGAAACAAGCAGTTGAGGCGAAAAAAGAGCTGCTGGAAGAAGTGATGTCCCAAAGTGGTAAAAGAAAAAGAAGCCTTGAAAATTGGTTGATGAAGGATGTAAAAAACATTTTAAACCCCAAAAAAATCGTAACATATTCTCTGAACAACAATTTATAAAAAAATATTCCCATAAACCAATCGATAAATTCTGGCTAACAAAAATTTTATAACAAATTATTAAATTGGAAAACTAAAATTTGTTAACTAAATCGTCAATTTTAAATTATTGCTTTTGCCGATTTTTATTTCAAATACCTTGATTTTTTGAATCCTTTATTTTTAATTTATTTTTTAGATTCATTGGAAATATATATATGTTGGCGCTAAAAGTGGAAATCAGCTAAAAGTGAAATTTACAAACTATTTCGCCGAAGAAGCAGAGTACAAAAGTAACCCTAGCCCTTATTAGCCCCAAATCGCATGCTGCCGAGCTCCTAACCCTAAATCCCTATTTAGTTTTTATTTCTCTACTTCTCTGTCGGAAATAGTAAGATTTTTCCACTTTTAGCGGCAGTCCAATTTAGCGCCGACATATATTTATGATTATGATTAAGAAATAAAAAAACTATTTTAAAACATTAATATATGTAATTAAAATAACTCACAATTCATCCCTTTCCTTAATCCAATTTTAAGGGGGAAGCGCGAACGCTATCCCCCGCACTCAAAAATTTAGCTGTGGGCCTATCCCAGTTCGGGACCGCCCTGCGGGTCAACCCCACTCGAAAGTGCAATGAGGGAGTCTCGCCACAGATGTCCTGCCTTCTTGATCGCAGGAACATCCCAGCCAGGTAAGTTTATGACACATCGAATATTCGCCTTTTCTTCCCTCCTCCATTGAAAATTGGAATGGGATTCATTTTTACATTTGGGCAGCAATATTCGGGTGAGCGAAACAAAATGAGGAAATAGCACACGGCCTCTTCACAGTAAATGAATTTAGACAAAGAGAGTTGGAAAAGTGATGAAGAACAAGTAGTGCAAAGATAAACATGCTTCGCTAAAAGGAAGGAGAGAGTGTCGGTTCTCTGACTCTTTATAGTAGAATAGAGAAAGGGAATTTAACGATAGACGCCTTTCTCCTCTGTGCTCTGCCTAACCTATTGAGGAATGGAAAAGAAGTCAGACCAAAAGTTCTTTTCGCTCATTTCCTTATCTGCTTTCCGTAAATAATTGAGTGGGAAAATGTGGTTAAATTGACAATTTTTGTTACACAATTCATCCCTGGTCCCCTTGTATTCGGACGAAGAAATCTTTCGCCTTTTACTAAAGATTTCCGTGCAGGGGGACGCTTATGGGTTTACCCTAATTTTTGGACCGCATTCCTTCGGGAATGCTTAAAATTGCTTTTATTACTTAAGAAGAGCCTTAATTAATTGAACAATCGAATTCAATAAAATTTTATTACAAAAAATGAGAAATGCTAAAATATAAATTTCAATAAATAAAAATATAAATACGTATAATTAAATGCGTATTTTTCTATAATGTTAAGAGTCCCATATCTCTGCTAGTTTTTGGTAAAAGTGTATCATCATCGTCAACATCATCATCAGTCTGTGCCGAATCATTAATCTCATCTTGTACACTAATTTGTCGTATTCGGGTGATTTTCTCAAATAGGCCATTGGTTGTCAGGCTGGAAATTGAAATTTGAAAAATGGAGATAGGGAAGAATTCATAATCGTTTATTCATTTTTTTCAAATTGTTTAGTGAGGATGAGGAAGTAAACAATTTAGGAAATCGATAAAAAATTTGAAATTCAAATTGTAAATATAGCTTTATAAAAAAGTACATGTCTTTTAAAGTAAATCAAATTTTTAGAGGAAAATTCATTTTAAAAATTGTTTTCAAAAAAATAGAAGACCACTTTTATATCGCCTTCCTTAATGAGTGTTTGATTTTTTATTAGCTATAGCCTAAAGAATGTCTAGAGAGAGTACCAATTTAACTAAAAGATGGTTCTGTGAAAATTCTTCTAAATTGGAACTCACGCAATGCCGGACTCTGCATCAATTTGTGCATCATCCTGTGTCAACCTTAAATACGGATTGCTTTTGATGGGACGAAATTTGGAGCCAACAAGGCAGAAGAAAAATAGTGTTGAAATTTCAACAATTAATTCTGACATCCATTGATATTCTTGGGGAAGAGAGAACTAAAAAGGTGAAAATTAAATTAAAAAATGATTTTTATAAACTTCGATGAAAAATTTCGCAACACGCGTCACATAAATATATGCAATAATAATGACATAAAATTGACGGAATAGACGCAATTTTTCCAAATTGAATGCCATTTTCCCATCCGTTCTGGCGCCTTCTTCCAAATGACGAATTGACCTTTGAAATTTATGATTTAATTTAAGATAATTTTAGTATCATAATTTTAATACTTATTTTAGGCCATTATTTTGGAAAATTAGGAAGCAATCATTTCGAAAAGGAAAATGCTATTCAAAAGGCCTATAAATGTCCCCCAAAGACGGGCTTTTCTAATATTATAAAATTTAATTTAATTTGAAAAATCAGCGATTTTTTCTTAAAAATTGTTATTATATTCGAATATGTTTTACTTTTAAGAATTAAAATTTTTAAAAATATCACATATAGAGAACACTTTTTGTCTTTGCTTTCAATTAGTTTATCCTTTTTGTTGATTTGCTTTTTCCTCGTTGAACCTATATCTATATATGCAAAATTATGTTCTAGTCCTATGCTGATAATTGAAGATATCCCCAACTTTTCGTCGGATAAATTTGTTGCCGTTTATAATAACTTTATGGTTTTATTGTCCAATTAAAGAGCAGCAGATCTTCCTAATATATTAATTTTAATTAGATTGGTTCAAAATTGACGGAATTACACCTAAAAACCAATTATAATAATTTATACTAAGGATGCGAAATTTTCGATGGATTTTTCGAAGCAAATTCATCAATTTTGAACAAATTATAAATTTATATCATTTGATAGTCAAATATCTACTCTTTAAATTGTTAATAAAATCATCAAATTAGATTCAGTACTTGATGAATTATATTATAAACGGCTTATTCTAAACGCTCCACCGGGTAATTGAATCCCTCAGTTGTCCATTTTAAATTTTCCCCTTTACCAAATGATTGGCAAAAAGACGGCCATACAGCAAACCAAATCAAGGAAAACAAAAATTTCCATCCAAAAAATATATCGCTGATCGCCCAAATCCGATTCTTCCACAATGACCAATGCAACATTGTCCAAAATTTGAATGGGAAGAATGAACATGAAAAGGCGACGATCTCGATCAGTCAGAAAATTCTATAATAAATTTTTAATTTATAAAATTTGTTTCAATTTCAAACTTTGAAAAAGGTATAGCCAGTCCCAATGAGGATGATTGTTCCAAAAAGAAGTGCACCTTTGAGCCTGTAAAAAATTCAGATTTATTTTTGTTTTAGTTCGATGAAATTTACGAACCAGAATTTTCAAAATAAATAAATTTTTAAACTTAATTAATAAATTTATTACCATTGTATGTATAGCCCTCTGAGATTGATGTGAATAAACACATAGAGAAAGATTATGAGTTTGATTGAAATTAGGAAAAAGTTATAGCAAGAAAACGAAAAAAATTGGCCATAATCGGATAGTTTTTTCTTTTTTACCTTACTTTATGGCAAATTAAGCCAATCATTTGATTGATATCAAATTGCTCTAAATTTATTTATTACCAAAAATGCAAAATTCACCCGGAAAAATCATTCAAAAATTTCGAATTTGAAAAGAAAAGTAATAAATACTTTATTGTCCTTATATCTCCTATTGTAATTAAAATGCATAATTATTAAGGGAATAAAAAAACATCCCCGTTCCAAAAATTATTTTATTTTTTTTTTCTACAACCAAGTAGGATTTTTTGTCAAAATATCTGTAAAATGCTGCCATTTTCCCAATTTCTGAGGAAAAAATATTTGTGGGAAGCAAAATAGCCAGCTGATGGAGAAGAAGAGAAGAAGGGAATAGCCTCGGAGGCATTACCAATTCGCATACTCTCTCGCCAAAATTCGCATTTTCTAGCTACTCTATGCTCGTCGGAGGTCGGATAAAAAGAGCGGGGGAGAGAGGCACGAATTTGGGGGAGAGAGTAGGTGAATTGGATGCTAACCTACCCATTCCTTTGTTCTCTATTCTGCTACTGTTTGCTTCCAACAAACATTTTTCACCAACAAATTAGGAAAATGCAGCATTTGATTAAGCTTAATATTTTATTTTTTTTTAATTTTATTTTCCATTTATTTCGATAATTTTTGGAACGGGGGATTTTTATTAATCCCCCTTAAATCATTTGATATTTCATTCTTAAATTTTAGGATGATTCAATAATTTTCTACTGAAAAATGAGAATAATGAAAATAAACTAAATATAATACAAAAAAGCTTTATTGAATTTTCTAAATTTTTGAAAAATTAAATTTTGAATTTATCTTATTAGGACCTCATAAATATATCTTTGGCCAAAAAAGCGCAAAAAAATTTTCTGATCATCTAATTCGGTTTATTTTCTAATAAATAAATGTTGAGAGCAAATATTTTTACACAAAAATATTCTTATACTAAGGAAGAGCTGCTAAAAAATCCAACTTTTTTGATAAATTAGGAATGCACAAAAATTTGATTATCCATTTAATATTTATGTAAAAAACTTACAAATGGGTTAAATAGTAAAGAATTGCCCAAAGTTGTTGTTGATGGCCTTGGATGGAAACGAAATAATAATTGATGCCATGGAAAAGTAAAGACAATGTTTTCAAGAAAATCAACAACAACATTAGCCGATGAACTTTGAAAATGTTCCTTGAGTCCGATTTGCACAACAAATTTGCCCATAAAATTGTGGCCAACGCAAATAGGAAAGACATATACACATAAATTGTTGGCTTTGGCACATCCCCAATGGATAAATATGAACCAATGTTTCGTTCAAAAATGTTCGTCTTTAAAATAAATGAAATAATGGATACAGTATATTTCTGTAGGAGATAGGCATATCAACGTGTCTCGCCTTTATAATAACTCATCAAGGATTGAGATTGAGCCAATTTTGATGATTTTTATTTTAAATTGTGCAGACGGTTAGTTATACAAGGGTATTAATTTTTTGAATTGACTCAGAATTATTGGAGTTTTGCCAAAAAACCAATTGAGTTTGTGGAGTTCTTAGAAATTTTTAGAGAACAATTTTATCATTTCTGAATATTAAATTAATATCATTCAATCAATGGCCAACTGTTTAATCTATAATATAAAATGATTAAAAAACCATCAAAATTGGTTTAGTCTTGATTTAAGTATAAATGGTTACAAATTGGACGGCGTTTAGTTGGTCTATCACGTTACCGTACCATTGCTTCAATGCGAAGCCATTTTTACCTATATCTCAGAAAGAAGGTATCTTTCCGGAAAAATGATATATTTTTTGAAAATTTAAATTGTCCATGAAAACCAATATATAAAAAAATTATATCCTTCGGGTATAATAAACTCGAATTTTATATAAAAAATTGTTTATATAAAAATTAGAAGCCTCGATGATTCAAGAGATGCTTTCCTATGAGCTATGATAGAAAGAATGATGTATAGCTATATACCCAGAAAGCTTCTTCCGAACAAACCGTAAAATCAACGGCAACTCGATCCGAATAGCCATGTTCCCTATAATTAAAGCAATTGTGGTAATAAAGGTAATAATAGCCAATTTGATGGCTGTTGAAACGAATGCCGACCTTAAAATTAAAATTCAATTTAATTTTTCCATTATGTTTTACTTGAGCCGAATATTGTTCATTTTTCTCTGTTAATGGAATGTAATCAAGGTATGCAGTTTTCTTATTTTTATTTGAAGAGCCGAACAGATTTTGAAAAAATCCACCAATTTGGTTTTGAATTGCTGTGGATGAGTTACGCTGGAAAATTATTTTTTACTTTTTTTGGGTTCATTTCGGTGTCGGCCATTTCGGTTATAGGAAATTTTGTGAGGCACAATTCAACAGTTAACGAACCAATTTTAATGATCCAAAATGCATATTATTGCTATATAGGTTGGCTATTCAATGGTATATTTAACCATCTGGAACAATAATGCTTTCCCAAATTTATGGCTAAAAATTCGAAAATAGTCGGAAAATTTCTCAGTTTCAGATTAATGGCCTAATCTGGCCAAAAATTAATATTTCACGTATGAAAAATTTTTATTTGGTGCTAGGGAAGGGACAGGGGAACGATTTGGTACCAGTATAGATTTTAAATTTATATCAATAATTCAGCAAGGATTTACCAATTTCGGAAAGCCTTAAAACAATAGAAAGCCTAAAGTGCTCTCAATAATATTTTTTTAACATTAAAGTTGTTACAGGAGAAAAAGTCATATAGGTATTAATTTTTTTATAAAATTAGAAAATGTCAATTTGTAATAGGACCTTTTTTGAATTTTCTAATAGTATATCGCTTTCTCTAAATGGTTGCTTTCTTACTTTCTTTTAAGCTTATTTACAAAAAGCCTATTCCGGTACCGAACCAGAAATAAAGGATTATATCATTTAATTATCAATATATTGGACTAATAAAAATGCAATAAACCAAAAATCCAAAATGGTTCATTCGCTGCTGAATTATGACTCGCCAAAATTTCTGATGGACCAAAATTGGCCCGGGACCGAAATGTGCCCCAATCCATGCATTTCACTTACAGTTTCGCCTTCTTCCGAATAAATGCAGCTAAAAATTGGAGGATGATTTTTGATTGATTTTACAGTAAAAATTAAACTTCTTTTCCGTGCTATTGCACAATTTGATGTCTTTGATTTGGCCGGAACGAATTATCATCAACGATTTTGTGGGAAAATTGAATACGAAAAAGATGACATCAAATCCTTGATCCTGCTGTTCCAATTGGCAAATATGCGGTTTTGTCCTGATTTCCTCAGGCATTCGTTTGCCTTTACTGAATGTGAAGCCAATGCTTCCCTGAAAATAGAATTAATTTGGATAATTTTTCTATGCATATAACAGGGTTGCCACTTGCCAGCCACCTCAAAAAATCTGTGATTCACTAATAAAATCTCTGATAATTTTCCTTACATTTTCAGTGTAAAATTCCAATATAAAGCATTTTAAAATTTATATACCTCATATTCATATTAATAAATAATGATTTGGTTGTATTTACATATGGAAAATTATACGGTGTGTACTGTATACTATATTTTCTAAACAACTATCAAGAAAATTTTCCAAAAAACATTACAGAGAATTTCTAAAAAACATATGGAGTAGGAAATAAAACGGTACTTGTCGGTTATCTAAATCCAAATTTTGATCACCCTCAAAGTCATGTAATCGCTTCCCTATATTATTATTATTAGTATTGGTTAATCGTTATCATATCACCCAATAATCGCAAAACATTTAGGAATAAGTTTGAATCAATCTATGATTGATTCGATTCCAAATATCGGCAAGCACCGTAAAAACTTTGAAGTTCTCGAAAAAGTATAGTATAGCTGCCATCGGTGAAAAAATTTTGAATAATTTTGCTATTTACTTAATTTTCAACACAAAATTTGGTACTGGGATTGGCCCCCACAAGACTAAAAGGATGATGAGAGGCGAATCAAACAACTGTCAATCAAATTGTCAATATAGTGGGGAGAAGGAGGATGAAGGAAATTAATTAATTAATTTCCTTTGTTCCTTAGAAAATATGGTATTTTTTACCATCACCATTTCACATAAAATAAACATCAAAATGGAATATTTACTTGATTTTTATTTTTCTATAGAAAAAATATTTCATTATTTAATGAAAAAAGTTTTTTGTTTATAAATAGGATTCTTTTGTCCATAGAGTTATTTTTGTCCATAACATAATAGCTTTTTAATGCTTGATTTTAGACCTATATATACCCATTTAATATAGATCATCGAGACGCGTCGATTGATATAAGTTTGTCTGATGAGTTTGTTTAAACTAAAAGAGTTATAAACCCAAAAATCAACTTATGGTTTAAACGGTTTAATACTTTGAATTTTGGCCAAATCTTGAAAAATTATATATAAAAACTGTTTATGGACAAAAAACCACACCCATTATGTATTGCTGAATTCGACAATTGTATTAGTGAGCTAGTAATAATTAATAAATAAATTCTTCTTCTTTTGATAGGACTGTGAATCCTTCTCTATTATTGACATTTTGATTGAGAGTTTGATTTGTCTCCAACCATCCTTTTCCTCTTGTGCGGACCATTCTGGCCATACTCCATTAATATTAATAATAAGTACCCAAAATTTGAAAACCTCTCAATGTCAAAATCAAAAATCAGGCAAATGCCAATTTTCTGATATTATGGCAATTGGCAACCCTGCAATATATGAATTAATTAACCAATTTGTCTTGTTGATTTCCAATTTCAGTCTTCTCCAAAACGGCTTTTGGTATTGTAAAATTGCCCAATGAAAAGTCGAGAGTGCCATTTATGCCATATCCAAATTTGGATAACAAAATATTCCGTTGTGATTCATCAATGAAGTTTAATGAATGCCTTTTACAAAATCCAATTAGTTGGAAGAAAAATAGAAAAAATAAACGAATGAAAAGATGTTTTGTTGTTTTGTTATTCATTGTTTGATTATTTTTGCATTGCACTTTAATTAATTTAATATACCTAAATTATTAATTCATCTTCTTTATTAAAATCTATTAAAGCTGGAAAAGTTGTAGATTATTTTTTGATATTTTTGCTAATCTATCATTTATAAATTAATGAGATTTTAAGGATTTTCTAATCTGCTATCCGAAATCTACATTTTCTCTTTTTGGTCTAATCGCAGAAAAAAGCCCCAAACTGGATAAACTGTCTTAATCTCAAATACTTTATAGTAGCTTCATTTATTTATTAGAGTCCAACGAAAAATGGAAAATGGGTTAATAATTGGAATTTTGTTACTTCTTAAGTATCTTCGCAGAGATTTTTTGAATGGGGGTACCCATTAGGTTAGTAAATGTGCGATTATAACCTAACCCCTAAAGACCCTAACACTATACCGAATGAATCATAGGGCCATCTTCACCTCTGCCCAGCTGACCAAAAAAAATCTCCGCACTTAAGAAGTACATACAAATTGATATAGGAATTTTTTTACTTTTATTTTGTCTAGGTAATTTTTTTTCTATCTTTCAGTATTTATGCCAAAAATACAAAATGCTGATTTAAAAATTTTATTGGTTTTCACATTCTCGGCTTTGGCTTTATCAGTATCTCCTTCTGCTGCTGAAAAAAATGGCAAAATTTTAATTACATTTGCACCAAAGGCAAAAAGTCACTTCCTTTCTTTATTGCCATTTATTCGAAGGTTTTTAAATCATATCTAATTTTATACAAAATTTATCAGACTTCTTTCTGATGGGTACGATGTTCATATTTTGAATATTGTTGATAATTTTGATGAAGTAAAAATGTACAAAAATCATTTGAATTCATCCAAAAAATTACATTTCATACAATTCGGCTATCTCCATTGGTTCACGAAAAGAATGGCAAAAATATAAATAAAATTGTTCAAAATTTAATTTGGAATAAAACAATGCATTCCCATGATTTGGCCTCTGTATATCAGCAAAGAGCATTGTTATTTTCAAAAATATTCGAAAATCATTCAGATCAAGTTTTAACATATTTTCGGGCAGGAAAATAATTAATTTTAATAATTTAAGTTTGTCTCTTTGCTAAATAGTGAATGGGATTTAATTATTCTAAGTGAATTATTCAACATTCATGGCTTTGGAATTGCCCAATTGCTTCATTCAAATGCAAAAATTCCATATATTCTTTTTTATACGTCCACCGCGTTGAGTTCCACTGATTATAATCGAGCAATTGGTTAGAAATAATTTTTGAATAAAAAATTTAACAAATTGTCAGGCTCAAATTTGGTTTCAATTCCACATCGATTTACTTCAATTCCCTCAAATGTTTTTGATGGATTTCAGCCAACTAAATTTGCTCATCGATTAGAAAATATTATTGAAGCTTTGCTTGATCATGCTTCTTCCTATTATATCGGTTTCATTTTTGAAATCTTTTAAAAAATATTGTATAAGGAGGATTGGATTATACAGTGCCAAATGAAGCAAAAATTATGGATTTTGCTAATCCAAATCAACATTTTTTTTATTTTTAAGTTTAGATCGAATAAAATAATAGAATAATTGAAATTGATATTAAACTTTACATTTAAAATTAAATTTGGAAAATTTTTTCCAATGCTTTTCAATTTGAATAACAAAAATTTATTTAATTCATCCATTTTCAAATATAAACTTTGAAGTTAAACGATTTCCGATTCTGACGATCAACATTACAGTTTAGACCTAATTAAATAAATCATTATCTGTAAAATTCAGAAAAATCATATAATTTAGGGTATAAAATTTTAAAAAAATTTTTCTGACATCTTTTTGGCAATCAAATTTATTAAAAGCCTATCATAATTTTTTCATTTTAGATAATTTTGTCATTGCTCCAAAGCTGTCTGTTTTAATTGGACAAAATGCTCAATTTAGTCTTGCAAAAATTCATGCAAAAAGTGCACTCACAATCACGGATACAGTTGCCTATTTGGGTTTTCCAAAACCTGGTTATTATTAAAATATTATTAAATACATATTTTATAGCATCAAAAAATTCTAATTATTTGAATTGAAAGTTTTGGTTAAATTCAATGATTTTATGACTAATAAATTAAATAAATTCTAAATTTTCAATGGGTAAATTTTTGGCTTAAATTAATTCTTAATTTTTTAAATATCTAAAATATTAATTAAAAAATTTTTTTCCAGAAGAAAGTAGCCTTCTAAATTTGGGTGCTCATTGTGAACAAATTTTACCACTTGAAGAAGAATTAAAACATTTTGTGGATGATCCCACTTCGAAGGGTATGTTTTTAAATACAATTTATATTCCGAATTTATTTATTAGGCACCATTTTTATTGCATTTGGCACATTTATTTCGTTTGACTATGCTCCACCGAATTTTTTGGACAATTTTCTAAATGCTTTCAAACATTTTCCTGAATATCGATTCATTTTTTCAATGCCAAATTATTCAAATTTTTCCGAATTGAATGATTCCATCTCCGCTTCGACATCATCAAATATTCGTTTGGTAAAATGGGCGCCGCAATTAAATTTACTTGGACATAAAAAGACGAAATTATTTATTACTCATTGTGGGCTAAAAAGGTTAATAAATTTGGATTTTATTTATAAATAATGGTACTTATGTACTTTGGGTCCCGTCTGACCCTTAAGAAAAGAAAAAGTGAAGGGTCCCCCTTTAAATGATAGGTATAGGGTTAGGGTATTCTTAAGATGATTTTTACCCCGTCTTACCTGAAACCCATATCTGAATGACCTTAACTCTAATCCTGAAGACCCATAAGGGGGACCCTTCACTTTTTCTTTTCTTAAGGGTCAGACGGGACCCAAAGTACTTAAGTACCAAAATAATTATTAAGTATCAAGGAGGCAATTTGCACAGGAACACCAATGTTGGCTATGCCAATGTATGCAGAACAAAATCATAATGCAAAATTAATATATGAATACGGTTTGGGTTTAATGTTGAACAAGGTAAATAAATTTCGCCAGTCACTGAGGTTTTATAATTATTTAATTCCATTCTAAAAATTATAAAAAAGGGTACTTATTTGGTTTGTATCCCATTTTTGGGAAAGTGCTTGGTCCCCCTTTAGTTTTAGGATTTGAGTTAATTTTGGGTTTAGCATACACGTAAGATGATTCTCATCCCATCAAAAACTTAACACAACCCTGATTGAGCCTAACTCAAAATATGACAAACCAAAGGGGGGACCAAGCACTTTCCCAAAAATGGGATTACAAACCAAATAAGTAACAAAAAAAGGAAATAGATAATAGAGAATGCAAATCTTTAATTTTAATGAAAGAAGGATTATGCTATAGGTAGAAATCAAATAGCAGCAGAATTTAAATTATTCGTTATTATTGCAATCAACCTTTTTTTTCAGAATGAACTTTAGGAATGAAACAGGAAAAAGGAAACATTCCGGAATAAAAAAAAAACAAAATTTCCAAAAGGAAAAAAATCATTTGCGAAAATTTTCAATAATATTGAAATTAAATTTTAGTGAACATTTCTAACATGCCTTCTTTAATTAAATCAAAAAAATTCCCTTTATCTAACTTCTACATCTGTTAATTTTTCGAGAAATTATCTTTTAATGAATTTAATATTTATAGCTAATTCTAAAATATTTAGGTAATAAAATTAAATTTCCCATCAAAATTTAATATATATACCTTTATTAATCTATATATTTTATAGTTTTCGTTTTCGCACGATTCTAAATTCCTGCAAACATTGATCAGCCAAATGTTGAATGATTCTACTTATTTAAATAGAGCAAAGAAAATAAAAAGAATATTTCTGGATAGACCAGCCGAGGAACTCGATATTTTTTCATTTCATATTCGAAAATTGGTTTCAAAAGGTAAATTTTTAACTGCTGAAAAATTTACTCATTCAATGAATAAGGAATTGAATTTGATCGATTATTTCTTTTTTGTTGTAATTTTGTTATTTTGTATTTGTTTATTATCATAAATTTATCGAATATTCATTCAACTATTACAAAAACTGGATAAATTAAATCTAATTTACATTGTTTATACAAAATAAATGAACAAAATATGCGCTACTATTATAATAAATCCATTGTACACATCTTTTTCTGTTAAATAATCCTTAATCCACCAAAGAACACATAATCCCCTTTAATTGTTTGTAATTTATTTTTTAATTAATTATTTCCTCTTCCATTTTATAACCAAATTTTTGCTAAAATTCCCATTTTCCTTTCATACCATTTTGAATTTAATATTCCATATAATAAATTCCAATCAAAAATCTTTTTTTAACTGTCAATTGTCAATTCCCAATTTTCTTTTAAATAATTATTTATATTTTTTAGTAGATGAATGCCTTGTTCACATACTATTTTATTCGACTTTGATGACAAAATGATCTTTTCTTTCCTATTTTTAATAAATATTTTGATCGAAATTCGAAATATATTTGAATATAAAAATTGGACAAACTACTCGGGAATTGGATCATATTTTGGATTAGGGGATAAAAAGAGGATTTAAGAATTTTGGATTTGAAGTTTGCTTGGAAATTAAATTGTCCCAAGGATGTGCCGGAATTTTGGAGCAAATTCAATGAACAAAGTAAGGCGAAGGTTACTTTGTTTTAATTCAGAGATCGATCATATTCATTTTTATTCAGAAGGGTAATTGTAATTATTTATATAATTAAGCTATTTTTGGCATAAATTCATTCTCATAATTACCTACTTCATTTTTCTTAAATTTTTTCCTCAATGCTTAGTCATCTTCATCTTAAATTATGAAACCCATTGATTGTTGTTTGGATGACTGTGGCCATACCCATGTTGTCCTTGGCCAAATGAATTATTCGGCACGACCGTGTTATTTGATGTCAACTTTTTCAAAAAATTGAAGCAGTGCAGAAATGCCGTGCGATATTCGTGACTGGAAAAATATCGAAATTGGTCAAAATAAAATTATCAAATTATTTGTCCATTAGTTTGTAATTATTAATTTCGAACTTTGCAATATATAAAAATTATAAAACACTTTTCTTTTTTTATTTATAAAAATTCCAAATTAATTACTTAGGAATTAGTATTCAAAATATATATAAAAATATATGCCTTCTCACTTTAATATGAAGAGAACGGCGCATTCGAACTGTCGGAAATGGCATAAAGGCAACTCGAAAGAAGTTGGACCAAATATTCGGTATCCAACGAGTCGGATGGAAATGCATGAAGAATGATGCGATATACTTGGGCCTTTTAAAAATATATTTAAATTAAAAATTACCTTTTAAATTATTCCAAATTAAATTTAAATAATTTCAAATTTACCTGGATTGAGCCGAATAGGCTGATGGCCATTATGACGCTCAAGGAAATCATCAACTTTTTGGTTGTTTCCCAATTTTGAAAATTTTTTCTACGCACCAAAATTGTCGCCCAAATCGCCAAATAGCAAATGAATTCCATCCAAAAGAAGAATAATCCCTCTTGGTAAATGAATGCCCCTATTTCCGCCTGATTCATGTCACCCGGGGTGCACATTACTTTCCTTTTGTTTATAAAAAGATTAGATTAATGGATGGGAAAGAATTGTGCCAATTGTTGAAGGGAATGGAGCATTTAATTGAAATTAATTTTCAATACTTTTTAATTGACAATGGAAAAACGACCATATATTTAATGTTCCTTAATACTGTTTGTTGTGTTTGTCATTTATCATGTTCAAATCCCCGCCCGAGTACGAGTTCATTTATAGCTAGCTCCTTTTTCTCCAACAAAAAGAGAAAATCACAATTGACCTTACTTTTCAGAATAAAGGGTGACCATATAAAAATAGAGCAAATTTCGATAGATGGTCCTGATGAAGCATAATGCCAGCAAAATGTGAAAAATTCGATATTTATGGCTGCTTTTATACCTGCCAAATTAAATTCTGATCATTTTGACCTATATTCACCACTATTGAATAATACCACATTGGGAACAATACGCTGGTCAGGCGATCCAAACCGATGCAAAGCAGCGAAGTGCTCATTAGTGGGCCGCCAAGGAGGGAAACGAATATGATGATGTAGCAGGAACGGAGGGCAATGAAATTCGTTCCAGTGATAAGGACGAAGAATTTGAAGGAAATGCCGTAGAGGGTTGGGATGGCGACCAGTGAATTGAACGCTATCAACAAATTGCAACGGCCATGCAAAGAGCTGCGCAAAATGGGGAAAAAGGTAATAAAATCAAATGTCATAAATTGGGGCATATCGAACATTCTTATTAGCGATTTTTATACCCATTATTATTTGCTAACTCTCCCCTCAATATGAATGAACTGGTTTTTTATGCTATAATTTGTTAATTAATAGTTGGTTAATTGAAATTTTGTGAGCCGACTTCGACTGTCATAATAATAAAAAAGGGTCTATCCTTATCCCTTATATTGAACCGAGAACTTAGTCTTAACATTTATTTAAATGTGCTTTTAAACAGGAATGCCATTCTTGCTGGTCCATGCAAAATGTTGGCTAAAATGCGAATTTTAAAAGTGCTATTTATATATTTGTAATTAATAGCCGATTATATATGCCTCAACGGGAATTAACTAATTTAAATTTAAACCCATATATGGGTGACCAAATTGCCGCGAAAAGGAACCTCTCGCCGCATTTTTTTCCCGCATTTTTCGTGGATATTTTTCTAATGAATTTTTCTCTCGATGGCCAATTATTTATTAAAATTTTCACTCTGCAACCAATTTTAAGCAAAAATTTTTCGCTGCGCGACATTTTTGGTGTAAAAAAGGCAGCAAAAAAATATTTGGAATTTTAAAATGAATTTTTTAAATGAATTTTTAGGGAATTTTAAGCTTTTTAAAAAATGCTGCATTATATGATTCATGCCGCATTTTTTTGGTCTACTAGTGAATGGTTCAGAATTTATAATAATGCAAATATTCTGTTGCCCATCAAATAGACACCCCGCAGTTGACTTGTTTTTTGCAGTGACATAGACCAAAGCAATATTCAAAAAGATTCCAACAAGGCATATTGCCGCCACAATTCCACTGGCCAACACAATTTTTGGTGCAATTATTATCTAGAAATATTAATTAAATTAATTTCGAATTTATTCCTATGCGTTCAAAATTAAATTATGCAAATATTTTTGCAGATATAAAATTATTTTTACGATTCTCTTCTTCATAATTTTAATAAATAAATTTACCAAATTTGTTGATGAATTTGATAAATTATTCATTTTGGCAATTCGAAAAATCAGATTTGAATTAAAAAGAAAAATAAATGAAATGGGAACATTAATTAATATAAATGAGGAGAAATATGAATGGTGAGTGAATTTCGTCGCAATAAGGAATTATGGATGCATGGCATGGGGGTTAAAAACAAGAAACGCATAAATTTTTAATGATTAATTAAAAAGTGCATCACTCCAATACCATCGAAGTGAACATTTCTAGGGGTGCGCGGAAGTCTATGCAATTTTTATTTAGGGCTTTTGGCTAATGTCCTGTTAATTGTTAATATAATTTTTTAATGAGGAAAATCATATTTTGTATATCCCCCAATTCAATCAAAAAAATTGAAAACAATTTATTCATGAAAATCAGGCGTTTTTGAATATGAAAACTTTTAATTTGAAATTAATTTAATTTAATTTTTATGAATTTTTGCTTTTTGGCCTCTATTATCAGGTTGCCAAATAACGATAATAAAATTTTAAAATAATATTATAGGAGGAAAATTTATCCAGTCCCCTTCGGGAGATAATTTGGCCTAGCTGCGCAATTAGAATAATTCAATTAAAAAAGCAATATTTTAAAAAGCAATGAAAATCGATAATGAATATTTAACAATTGTATCCAATTTAAAATTCTATTTGATTGTCATTTTCAGTGAATTTTTCGATCAAATTTTAAATATAAAAAAAAAATCACAATGACAAGTGAATATGACTTGTGATGGATAGAGGAGGAAAGACAGAAAAAAATACAGAGCTTAAAATTTTAAAACAATTTTTCCATAATAAACATTTAAAAATTTCTTAAAAGGTGGAATATATTTTAAAATTCATTCAATTCTTCCCATAAAGTCCACTGGAATTGGAATCGCATTTCTCATTTCTTTTCAACATGCTCCAACAAAAATGTACCGCATAATCCAAAATGATCGGAATAATTTAAAATCTTTCCATTTTTAGCATTCACAAATGTTTCGAAACATGTTTTGAGCGTTGTTACGGCAGTAATATTTTTGACTACAAATTGAGAAAGAACTATTTTTTCTGATAATATAAAATTGGTGACAATCAAAAAATATATATTTAATTTTTATGTTTTAGTTAATACTTAATTTGTTAAAAATATTTTTTAGTATATCCTTTTATCATTTTTTACCTCTTTTCCCGTTGCGATAAAAAATGTGGTCAATGCGTTTTGCCGTGTAATTGCAAGAGTATTTATTTCCATCACAGCCATAGGTTTGTAAATCAGCAGGTACGTTTTCCTTAAAAATATAAAAAAAATTAATTTTTCTATTTAAATTTTTTCTCTCATAAATAAGTTGGATAAAAATACTAATGGATCTTCAAGATTTGCCGTTGATTTAATCAAATTGTACGGCTCCGAGTTTGGTGTTGAATTGATGTCACCAGTGAAAAATATAAAATCATATCCTTTCTGTAAAAAATCGATTTTTAAAAATATTTTTTAAATATTTTTAAAGACCTTTAATAAAATTTTACCTTTATTCCATGCATTTTCTGTACAAATTCACCAATTTCTTGGCATTGTTTTAATCGATGATTAAAATAGGTATCAACACTCATGATTTTATCTCTTCCATTGTCACTATAGTCCGCAATGGTCTGATAATGAGATGAGAGATAAAAAAATTTTTAAATAAATTAAAAATTTGTAAAAAAAATTAATATTTATCATAATTGTTTCCTAAATTTTTAAAGATAATATTTAAATTTACTAATTAAAGATTTAAAATATTTCCGGTTTAATGGTTTGTACAAGACCAACAAACCATATTACAATCAATAAATTTCATCAAAACGCATTATTTGATGATGATTTGGCTTGGGTTTAACTAATGCTAAAATAGTTTTGAAACGAAAATTAAAAAACAGTTCACGGTTTAAAAACTTAATTTTTGGAATTTTATACCTATCGACGCATCTTGATGAGATTTATGGATTTTTTATAGGTTTTGGGGGTCTAGGGCAAACCACTAAACCGATAAAACCCTTTTAAGATTTATTCGGCATTTTAAATATTTCCCAATTTGTAAATTAACATCTCTATTTTTAATAATAATTATTTTAAATTTACATGTGTACTGAAGATGGCCACACTTAAATGCTGATGGAATGCAATTTCAGCTAGAATCACTGATTTCTCGGTGTACCAATCGCCTCTGAAAATTCTCGCGAAATTTTTTGGATATGGTAGAAAATAACTTTAATATGTCTAGCGGGTAACCATTAACCGAAAAAATGTGCTGGTTTGTGGCCACAATTGGATGAGCACTAAAAACGGCTATGCCGCTACCATATAATTTACTTCTTTTATTTTTCCTGAAAATCAGTGAAATTTAAAATTTTTTTTACCATTTTTAATTTCATTCCATTTTAATTTCTCTCAAATAAAATAACGTTGAATTATCGATTTCACCACCTCCTACTCCAAATATTTAAAAATTATTTTCTCTTATTTTGAAAATTTAAATTTGCAATAAAATGAATTTTTTCAAACAAATACCTTTTGAAATAGTGCGCATATGGATAGCGTTTCTTTATCTGGTCATGAGAAATAATTTTGTCAAAATCTGACTTAAGCCACAGCTTAATGGAAAATTTTTAAATTATAAAAATTTAAAAACAAACAACCTCCTGTAGTGTGATAACATCAAAAATTTCATCTGAATATGCCAATGTTTTGATTAAATTTTCAATACGGGTTTCCTTGTCCTCAGTTATCCAGGGTAGAGCCCTATTTAAGGAGTATATTAATTAAATATTAATTTGATAAAAAATTTGGAAAATTTTTTAAAAGCGTGGATAATCTCTACGATCCCCTCTTTAGAAATTTAATTCCTATTTTAGAGATAAGATGATTTTAAAACTGCTTAAAAATGGGACCAAATTTTCCAATAAATGTAAAACATTTACCAGCAATTCAATGTGGCTATTCGAAAATTGTAATTGACTCTATTACTGCCATCACTGGCGGTACCAATGCCAGAGATTGGTATACATAGGAATTTTCCAACTATACTCTACATCTACATTTACATGACCTCATGTATAGTTAGGTTTACATATACATATACATTTTTTATTTCATGTATATGTAGAGTATATGTATATGTAGAGTATAGCAGTTTTCCTATACATTTTCCTATACATTTTCCAAAATTTTTTTTTATAATAAAATTTATTTATTTTTATTCGATTTAAGATTGACCATAAATGCATATATAATTTATATCGAAAATAATTAATTATTTTTTTTGTTAATGTGGTTCCAAGTGGCTATGAGAAATGTGAGGTATAGCCGGATATCAAGAGATAAAACCGGATTAAGGGGATTGAGGACCGAAATGATGAGATTAAGGTGGGGAAAGGGCCGTAGGCAATTCTCTGAGCCCCGAAGGTGTGAAGATGGTTCAATTAGGCCATGGCATGCAAGGTATTAAGCCGGATAAAGGGGCATTAATTAGGATAAAAAGGATAATGTAGGATTAAGATAACAATGCCCCCAAAATCGGGCTAGATACATGAAATTGGCAAACAACAAAAAACATTTTGCATGGTTCTGGCAACGATGTAGCTCAGTCCCTTTAAGAGCTATAACCCGGAAGAGAGCCCCGAAGGGGCTAGTTTATATCGAGAATAATTAATCAATTTTTTGTTCGAAAGGATGAATAGTTTCTGGTTTAAAAAAATTCAGAACTAATTTTGCTCTTTCCTCTTTTGGTCGGCAACTCAAAGTAATTGAAAATGCACTTACAAACCATGGTAATGGTAGTGAAAAAAATTTACCCTAAATATAACTGCGCAGCGAAAAAAATCGGCCCTATTACGGTACAGCGAAAAAAATAAGCCAAAAATGGCCGCGCAGCGAAAAAATTAGGCCAAAAATTGCAAAGCAGCAAAAAATTTTGGCCAAAAATGAAAAATTTTTGAAGAAAAAATTACAAAATGGCAGAAAAGATATGAAAAAAATAAGGAAATTCCCTTAAATTTTGATGTATAGAATCAAGCTATATGTATAGCAAAATGTATAGGAAAACACCTCTACATATACATAATATTTTCCAGCTATACTCTACATCTACATATACATGGCCTCTTGTAAATGTATATGTATATGTATAGAATTGTATATGTATATGTATAGAATCACCTATACATATACATTTTCCTATATATATACCAATCTCTGTACCAATCTCTTGCCCAACATCTTTTTCATTGGTTGCAGCAGCATTAAAATGAATAAATAATAGAAGGAGTAAAAAAGTAGTAATAAAATTTATCATTTTAGGAAATTCGAATAAAATCTATTGAAAAATCCATAAATATTTCTTAGCTTTTCTCACTGCTTGGCTTTATTGGAGGAGATCATAAGATTACCCCTAAATGTCAGTCCCTCGTTGCTGTGCCTCTGGGCCATCATCACTCATATGGGCTTGCGCGCGTGAAGCCAGAAGCCAGCAATATTATTCAAAATAATGCCTTTGCCTCCTCTTTCTCTCCTTTGTAAAATCAATTTGTGCAAAAAATTTATAAAAAAAATTCAAATTAAATAAAAAATTGGCTTCGAGGCAATTATTATTTCTGGAAGCAATAGCCAATCTGCTACTAGATGATATACCATTTTAAAACCCAGTGTCTTCTAAAAATGGCTGTTTCTTTTTTTATAAAATTTATCTTTTCAAAACTTTATCTATTTGGATGCAATAAAACCGCAAATTTTTAAAGG
Organism: Pratylenchus scribneri; assembly: GCA_030063045.1. NCBI lineage: Eukaryota > Metazoa > Nematoda > Chromadorea > Rhabditida > Pratylenchidae > Pratylenchus > Pratylenchus scribneri. The sequence goes on along the minus strand of JAQSEB010000198.1, from coordinate 327,584 downwards.
ATTGTTATAGATTTTATAATGGAGATTAATTCCGCCGGTTTTCCGGAAGGCCTGTATTTTCCTCAAAAAAAAACTCAAAGATATAATAATTTTTAGGATAAGTTTATATTTGTCTCCCAAAATCGGTTGATTTTTGCACCAAAATATTAGATACATAGGAGAAATAGTGTGGGTAATGCAAATTTCAACCGATTTTGGGACACGAATAAACCGGACTTAATAATTTTTTAAAGATGGAATTCATTAATATTTTAAAAAATAAAAATTTAGAGGACATTTTTGCCTTTCAGTTTTGTTTATTGCCTCGATGAGCTATGGTTACTATTTTTTGACACTAAAATAAATTTTGACTTTCAGAAATGAGTTTTAGACATTTTAAGCCTTATATCATTTTGTAGACCTCTTCGAGACGCATCGATTCATGCATAATTTTCCATAGTTTGTTGTATAAACCGTTTTTCTAATTTTTGGTTTTAGACTTTTTAATTTAGAAACAAACCCTGAAAAATTATATACCATTCGATGCGTATCGATGAGATCTACAAATGATATATGATTTTTGGGGGTATAAAACCGATTTCTGATTTATTAGATATTTTCCATGAGCTATAATTAAAAAAAAGTACAGTACAAATTTTTAATTGGCCGTAATATAACCCCTCTGATTCAATTATATGAGTAATTATAAACACACCGTAACAATATCCACCGACGGCACCATTACCAAATGAATTGTGGTTGGCGATCTGTCCAGCAGTACTCAACAATGTTGAATAGGGAAATTGCGAAGCAAAAGCAAAGCCATATGACTGGTAGGGAAGGTAGAGGAATAAATTGTGGATTGGATCAAATACAAAAAAAAAACTAACTGTATCGAATACGGTTGAAATGTTTGGATTGTCCCACAAGCAGACAATCCTGGTAACATTGCGGTAACTGAAACAGATGAGGCATCATCTTGACCCATATTGGATGCAATCGCCCCAAATTCATTTGTTGTGGCCATCAGTGAAGCAAATGGGTTTGAAGATGAGCCGGAAATGCCATTCAAATCGGCCAATTGCGAGGGGCAAATGATGCCGGCGGACATCGAATTGCCGCTGCTTGAGGAATTATTCAGCTAGCATGATTGGGAGGAGGGGGAGAAGGCCAACGATGATGAATCCTTGGATGAATCGAACAAACTGTGATCCTGAATGAATAATGAATTTAGGAATGTGTATTTTTAGAGGCAAATCATTTTAGTTTTAAAGAATTATATTTACATTTGATTTTTATTTAAAAAACTGAACAGGAGATAATGGAATTAATGGAATGACTTAAAATTTTGAATTATGATCTAAAAAATAGGTTAGATAAATTGAAGCAATTTCTGAAATATATTAAACATTCGATGACCAGAAAATTTAATTTTCATTCCTAAAAAGTTTATTGCTTTCAAAAATTCTTACGACTAATATGGAATTACCCACTTCTTGATTGCTTCCATGCCCTCCAGCAGTAACATTCGCCCCATTGTTATTTATATTGCCTCTGGCCGCACTTTTCCGTTCATTATTTCCACCTCCTCCTAGGCCATTACCAGCAGTAGTAGCAGAAGATGTGGTTGCCGCCACCGTCTCTTTCTCTCCATTTTTGCCATCATTTGCTACCGCTTTATTCGCTACCTGCGCAGCCAATCGGGCTGATTTGATATTGGCCACCGTTTGTGGTTGGTTAGACCGCGCCTGCTTTTCTTGTTGACGCTGCTTTGCCCGACGATTTTTGAACCAAATTTACAAAAAAATCACTCAAAATCACATTCATTTATTATTTTTTATTCACTTCTAATCCCACTCAAATTCTATTTTCCTCCTTCAATGGCTTTCCCTTTCTTTCCCTTACTGTCGCCTTAAATCTCTTGGGGCTATAACTATACAAATATTAATTTCATACGGCGGATTTTTGCCCTCTGGTCATCAAAGGAAGAAAAGTGGGGATTAAACGTAATTGGATGCCACAGTACCCCCCGTTCTCGACCACTGACCTGGATTCGAGGCTCTGGCAATTGGAGCTGTTCTGCGATTTTTTCCCGAACATAAACATCTAAAAGCAAAATATATATTTTTTTATATCGTCCAGGGTCAATTTCACAATGCAGTGCAAATGCAAATGTCCACAAATGTGCAATTTTAAGTGTTTTAGATTTATAATAAATCAGAAACCTGTTTTAAACTATCAAACCTAATACCATTTTGTAGATCTCATCGAAACGCATCGAATGGTATATAATTTATCATGGTTTGGATTCAAAATTAAAAAGTTTATAACCAAAAACCGGAAAAATTGTTTAAAAGGTTTAATAAACTTTAATTTTGGGCCAAACCATGACAAATTATATATTATTCGATGCATCTCGATAAGCTCTACGAAAAGGTATAAAGTTTGTAAGGTCTAAAATCGGTGTTTGATTTTTATAAGTCGAAAACGCTCACATTTGCACAATTATGGAATTGACCCAGCAGCATTTTATATTGTCATCAGATTTTACCTGGATATGGAGATTCAGCGAATTGTGCTTCCAACACTTCTAATTGGTTTCGGCTGAATTTTGTTCGTTGGCGACGATTTTTCCTCGGTTGAACAATTGAGCGAAAAAAATTTTTTGGGTTATTCCATTTGTCCAATTTTAAATATATGTAATTTCAGCATAGTCCACTTTTGAGATGAATTTATTATCAAATTAAAGGGGAGACTATTTACTATCAAATGATATCAATTTTATTTAATTCGATTCAAAATTGTGAAATTTTAAAAAACCATTTAAATTATCTTTTCAGTGGATTTGCTAAATTGTCAGTGATTTTTTTGACATAATTTCATCAATTTTGAATCAATTTAATTAAAATTATCATTGTTTGATAGGTAAATGTGTGCTTTTTAATTTTATAATAAAAATATCAAAATTGATACTATCTTTGATGTATTATAACAAATGGCCATATTTGGGGTGATCCAAAAAATGTGGCCAAATTCACATTCAAATTCCCATCCATTTTTACCTGCCGGACCACCAACTGCTGCAGCAGTTGTGTTTGCAGTCACATTATTGAAAGAGGCGGCATTGGCAATTCCACCGACAGCAGCAAATGAAATTGGATTATTGTTGATATTTGGATTGTAGATGCCATAATTGGTGGTTACGATGTTGGCGGCAACAGCGACGGCTGAAAATGATTAATGATTAAACAAGAAAATGAGAGGGTCAAAAGTGTGTGGAATTGACCAGTGGCAGCTGCATAGTTGTTTGCCAACATTGAAGTCATTGGCTCATAAATCTTGTTTGGATGTGAAAATAATCTGGCACTGAGACAAAGAAATATCCACAAGAATTATAGACTAAATTTATAAGCTAGAAGATTTCAATTTTTAATCCATTTTCAGTGTTTTGTTCTGTATAATATTTTGGACGATCTGAGACTGTTTTATGTTTGGGGAAATAAAACGTTAAGTAGAATTGTATTTACCCTTCTCCTATACTTCCAATCCTCAGCCAAATTTCGCTGATCAAAAAACTCCATGGGCCAATTTCGCACTCTTCTTTATGGGGCGAGGATTTTGTGCCCATACTGGATTTTGGGAAAGTGGGTTGAAAATGGAAGGGGGAAGGGAATTTAACGAAAAGGGCAAAATGATCAAAAATCAACAAGCGGTAATTTGGCTATTGATGTGAGAAAATTGCCATTAGCTTCATCTCCTCCCTTAAAATAAACAAGTCCAAATAGTTTAATTCATTGGAGTGGGGGTATTCATATTTAGAGGGCATTTTACCATATAAGAAAATTATTAAGGGGCATTTTTTAATTGAAAATAAAAAAATGGGAAAGTGATGTTAAAGTAATGAAGACGTGTGGAGAATGGAAAAAAACGTCAAAATTCAAAATGGCTATTTGGAAATAGAATTGAAAAATGGAATTGAAAATTGAGCCTTGAGGGGGAATTGAAAAGGAATAGCAAAAGAGGGTCCTTTCCATATGCATTGTCATTGATATTGTTGGAAAATGATGAAAATGGATGGATGGCAATGGCAATAGTTGATTGATTGGTGGATGCCATTCAAATGAAATGAATTTGATAAAAAAATGAAAATTTATGATTTATGAATGATTGATCCTGACAGTGACAGTCAAAAATATTTCAATTGATTTGATTGATCTTCCTTATTAATTATAATTAATTTGATTGGACAAATTCAAGTTTAATTTTACTAATTAAATTTAATTCCGCCTGTTTTGTGTTATTAATTCCGCCTTTTTTTCCAATAAATCCGCCCATTTTTCGGGAAAAATATAAACATGTTTACCATTAAAGACTGGACCAATTTTGATGATTTATTTTTATTTTTTAGCAATATTACTGTATTTATTCTTTGCATTAAAAATCCATGTATTGAGGTTTTATTGGTGGGTGAATTAATGCAAAATTGTGCAAAGTGCATTATGCTTATTTTTGCTGCTGGCCCGTAATATAATTTAGGAGGGGATGGGGTGGAATTCGTGGAATTCCATTCAAAATAAAAAAATTTAGTCATTTTTTAATTCAATTTTTCGCTGCGCGGCCAAATCTGGTTTTAATTTTTTAAATCGAAAAAAAATTTGTTGAATTTTCCCTCCAAATTTTTTAAGGCCTGGCAAGATACGAATTGATGAAATGATTTGATGCTCAAAAAAGTTTTTTTCTCAATGTTTTTTTTTGCACAATTTTATTTATATTTTTTGCGCTCAATTAATTTCAAAAAAAATTTCAGAATTATTCTAAAAAAATATTATGGCTTATTAGTTTTTTTTTAGAAATTGTCCTTTAATCCCCGTCATCATCCCTGGTTCCCGGGGATCTCCGTTGGCATCCCCGGGGACATCACCGAATCTCCGTCCCCGTGAAAATTGTCCCCGTGACTCATCCCTCTCCCCGGTTTCCAACTCTATTTTAGACCCCTTTCTCCTTTGTCAAAATTTCGAGCTTTATTATTCCATTCCAAAATTCTCCCTCATCGCCATTCATTGCTGAATAGAGAAAAGATTTAAAAATACATGACCAAATAAAAACTAAAATTCCTAAATTTGGCCCAATTTCTATTAAATTTTTGAAATTATAAAATCATATTTTCATCTGTTTTCAGATTTATTTATGGAATAATTCAGTTCCATTTTTAAAATTATTGCAATTCTCTTTCCTTAATTCAAAATTCCTTTATTATTAAAGTCCATGAAATCGGACTCGTAAAAAAATTTTAGTTTATTCTCATTCAAAAAAAAATTAATTAATTAATTATATTTTTAAAATTTTCCAATTTGCTTTATTATTCATATTTCATTCCACACTTAATTTTATTCAACAATAATAATTATGAATTTTATTTAAAAAAATTTTTTTTAAATATTTTTCTCTATGGTGTTAAAATTGAATATAATATTTCTAAATTAAAAAAGAATTTCTTCCAAAATTTATGATGATTTTTAGATTCATTAATAAATTGTTGATTTTATATATCTGCTGTTTCTTAATTTTTTAAAACAAATAGACAACTTTATTATTTTTCGATTCGTATATTTAATTGTGTCTTAAAAAAGATTGGCATTTTTTGAAACAAGAAATTCCAAAACACTTTAATCAATTTAAATTAAATGGAATTTTCATTCTTATTATTATTTTATAAATCTAAATTTTAAAATAATTTTTTAATTATTTTTTTATTTTCATTTTTTTAAAATTTCTTGAATACATTATTATATTAAATTTCATCTTAATCTAAAAATTTTATATTTGTTCGAAAATTAACTCAAAATCAAGGTGAGTTTATTTTGTTTGTCTCGTTACAAAATCGACTGTTTTCACTTTCTTGGCCAATTATTGTTTATTGTTCTTCATATTTCCATTTTTTAAATCTTTAAATGAATTATTTTATTTTTTTTAAGTAAATACTTATTTTATTTTAATATATTACGTGAAATAAGCAATCCGTAAAAATATTAGTATTACTAATATTGTTTTAAGCTATAAATTGGATTTCTTCGTCCAGTAGTGATGAGTGAATCCTCCACATCCACAATCGCCATTTTTCTGAGAAGCAGGAGTTTTATGGCCGCATTTAGTGTGTTTATTGCCAATTTACGATTTCACTCCATATTTAAGCATTTTGAATTTATTTGAATTATTCTTTATCAAGGGAATACAAATAAAAATTTTTGATTATTATTTCTTCAATTTCGCCAAAAAAAATTTTATTTTATATATTAATTTTAATGCGAAATTAATTTAAGAAAATAAATAATTATCAATTATTTCTCCTTTATTTAAAATTAATCACTTATTTGCAAAAATTTAATAAATCTTTGTTTAATTTGTTCTAGCTTAAATTCTTAATGGAAGATTTACATAAAATATTAAATTTTAGCCAAAACATAAATGATAAATATAGATTATTTTTTTAAATTTTAAAATTAATTAATTATTTGTATTTACTTATTTCTTACTGTTTAAAAACAAAAAAATAAAAAATTTTTTTAAAGGATCTATAGATTTTTATAGGTCGTAATTTATTTCCGCATGATTTACTATTTATTTTCGCTATAAAATTATATTTTTTATTTCTTTCATAATTTCTTTTCAATTTTTATAAAATTTTCAGCTTGAAATGGATTAAAAATATATATTTATTATCATTTTTCAATAATTTGTTCATATAGAATGTAATTTTATTTAATTTAATTAAAATTATCATTATCAACAACTTATTATAAATCTATTTTTTTTAATTTACATAAATTTTATACATTTTATTAAGATTGATGAGCACAATTTTTTAGATTCAGAAAATAATTAAATAATAAATTATTTAATAAATTCATTATAATTTTATCTCATTTACATCGTATTTGACTCCCTTGATTTGACTTTCCAAGTTGGAGGACTATTTTTAGAGGCAAGAGATTCATGATAAAATATCTTGATAAATGTATTGATAAAGGCTTAAGAATTAATCATAATTCCTTAAATTGCTTTTTTAAAAAAAATCGAATCAATATTTTTATTAGAACAATTTAGTCTTTTTTCTATAGTTTATACAATTTTTATTAAAAAATTTAAAAAAAATATTTTCTGTTAATTATTTTTTAATATTCTACGATTTTAAAAATTTTTTTTAATTAAATATATATTGATATAATTATTATTAATTTTAATTTTCAAATTAAATATAAGAATAAATTAAAATTTTTTCTCTAAATTATTATTATTATTTAAATTTCGATAATTTATAAAAAGTATTTTTATGATTTTACAATAATTTAAAATTAATTAAAAAAATAAAAAATTATTGCAACTAATTTTTCCTTTGATTAAGTAAAAATTTTTATATTTTAATAAAAAATCATTTTTCTCAAATTTTATATAATATTCTTGATTTAAAACCAATAGACCCTGCCTCATTAGTTTTTAATTTAAAAAACCTTAATATTTCTAGCCGCATTCAATTCGCACAAAGCCTTGCATTCTTCAGATTGGAATTAACGGCATCGCCATTTTTAAATTCCTTCTTGCGTTAATATTTAAAAGGGGAACTAATTAATTTTATATAGTAATGAAATTTTTTTGTCAAAACTTTTTATTTTTACTATAATTTATAAATAAGAAACATTTTTTTTATACATTTATTTTAAAAATTTTTTATTTTAAAATATTTTAAGTAATTTACATTATATACTGGATAGGACAAAAATTGTTCAATACATATTTCTCTCAAAAAATTATTCCAATCGATACATCTATGATAAGAAATGTAAATGAGCTCAAAATTGGAGTATTAATTTTTGTAATTACACAAAATTTATAATTAAAAAAATTTATTGATATAAATATATCTTATCTTATTCGAATTCATTAATATTAAAATGACAGAAAATCTTAAATATTTTAAAATATTTAAAGATTTTTAAGTGTATATATTTATATAATCCTCGGTCAAATCTAATTAATCTTTCTTAGAAGCAAGTTTTTTTATTATATTTTCTTGCCAATATCATGTGAATCATTGTTGTTTTTTTTAAAATAATGCTGCTTCATGAAAGAATTGAGTTTAAGGATTTATTGATTTTAGGAATTAATTTTTTATCTAAACTATTTCATTTGGATTTTAGATGAAAAATTTATTTTACATCATGATTTATCATCATTTTTATGATTATAAGAATTATAATTTGGATTATTTAAGGTCTTGAAACGAGCTTGTAATAATTCGGCTTTTACATTTGATTCATTTTCTCTTTTGACGCAAATGGGAGAAAAGGTTCCTGAAGCATTCAGTAATAATGTGGTTATTTAAATTTTGGGTTCACTTAGAATTATCTTATTTTTTGATATAATTAATTAATTCATCTTTCTTTTGTAAATTATATTAAATTTTATTTATATTTAAATTTATATTATTTACAATATTACATATAAAATATTCTTTTGTATGTCTACAAATTACCATTTATAAAATAATACTTAATCATACCTTTAATTAAAATGAATTTTATAATTATTTTATCTTAAAAAATTTTAAATATTTTTGTATTTAATTTATTCTTTAAATGGTATAATTATCTCAATATAAAAATTTTTCATGTTGTATTTCTTCCTTCTTTGGTGTTTTTAATGATAAATTTTAAAAAATATTATTTTTTATAAATTTTTTTAAAAATATATTGGTGTTTTTAATGATAAATTAGAGTATTATTTTTTATAAATTATATTGGTGTTTTTAATGATAAATTAGAATATTATTTTTTATAAATTTTTTTAAAAATATATTACATCTTTAATATCATTAATATATGACGATTTTTTCATTAAAAAATATCGAAAAAATTATTTTAAATATACGCATCTTTCTCACACCATCATGGACTATTTACAAAAAGAAGATGGTTTGTCGAAATTGTTTATTTTTTCAATCTATTCCACAATGGTGGAGACAACACATTCATATATTCAGTGATTGGGGTTGCGGGGAAGAAAAAGATTTATAAAATATAAGAGAATTAATAAAACCTTTTTTCAATCATATCAAAAATTGCTTTCATTTCAAAATGTTTATTATTAGCATGATCCAATTCACGCGCAACTTAATATTTTTTTAAATTTGTATCTAATTTTTTTAAATAATTAACTAAGAATTTCTCCTTTAATTGCAAAACATTTATTTTCAAGCAATTTATTTTTCATTTTATGAAAATATTTTAACATTAATTAAATTTAAAAAAAAATATTATAAAAATAATCATCATAAATTTGTTATAAGCATCTTTATGGGCAATGAATCAGGATTCGGAACATCATTTTATTAAAAAAATTTGAAATTTTGATATTTATTTTATACAGTCGGACTTTTTATCATTTTTTACTAAATAAAAAATTTTTTTAAAATAATTTCATTGCAATTTCTAATTGGCAAGGAGATTATATATATTTCATTTATTTTTTCTTAGTCAAATAATTTTTGATTTTATTCTTTTTATTATAGCTTATCCATTATAAAATATATTCCTTTTTAAATTAAATTTTAAAATAATAAAATTTTTCTTTTTAAATATTATTATAATTTTTCTGATAATTTTTTTATTTAATTAAATTATTCAAATTTTTTTTATAAATATTTTAATTATTAACTTTTTTTTCTTAATTTTTTCGAATAATTCTTAATTTTTTATAATGGTGTCTATAATGATTTCATTTAAAAATATTTTATAATTTATTTATTTTTAATTTTTATTTATTCTCATAAGCAAATTCTTCGTATAATTATAATTTTGGTTATTTATTTTAATCTCAATTTCTTATTATAAATGAAATTATTAATTAACATTTTTAATAATCAAAATTTTAAATATAAAAAATATAATATTTAATAATTTATTAAAGATAAAGTAGATAATTTATTTAAAAAAAATAATAATTTAAAGTCTAATATATATATAGATTGAAGAATAATCTTTTTTTTAATAAAATTTATCTTTTTTAATTCTATATATTTTTTATTATAAATAAAAAAACAGATGTATAAAACTCAATAAATATGCAACCTAATGACCAAAAATTACATGGTTGTTTCCAATTAAGATATTTGATACATTGTAATTATTCTTTAATTTTTTATTCTTATTTTACATAAATGTGCATTTTATTATCAAATTTATTTGACTATTTGATGAGCATGCAAAATGGAAAGATATTCGTTGATTAAAATTATAGTAATATAATCACTCATGGAGAATTAGCTTAAATCTTTATAATTTTTTATCTAAATAGACAAAAAATAATTTTCTTTTAAATTTTCCATATGAAACAGATTTTAATTATTAATTATGGAATAAATCTGATTCTATTCTTAAAATTTTCGAAAACTTTTTTTTCCATAAATATTAATTAAGTAATACTATTTATTTATTTTTCATTATGATGCCATTATAAAATGGTCAGACCACCTTTTTTATTAGTTTTAAATTTCAAATTTAAAAACTTTTCAGAATTTTATGGTAAAAATTTTATATAATATTGATAATCTATAAAAAAATAAAATTTTTGATAATTTCATTTTGTAATATATTCAATTTTAAAATTTTACTTATAAATAAAAATATTTATTTTTTATTTCATTTCAATTTTTTATATTTTTTAATTAAATTAAAAGTTTGCCGTTAGTGGAGTGATATAAAGAAACAATATTTCTTTGTCAATATATTTGAAAGAGTCTTAGATATTTGTTAAAATATTTTATTTTCCCAGGATAAGCTTTAAAAGCATGCTTTGACAATGTTAAACCAATAACTCCAACGCAAATGTTAATGTTGCGAATCTAAAAGTTGGTGGAATAAAATTTATTCTCTATCAAATTATTTTGATATATTATCTAAATCAAAGTGAACTTTTAGGTATTCATTTAATTTTACCTATTAAATTTAATTAATACAAATTTTATTTTTCTTCAAAAAATTTTAGCATTCATTTAAATATTGAATTTAAATTTGTATTTTTTTATAGTTCTTTTTATATATAATAATTTTATGAATAAATATAAGAATAATTTTATTATTGCAAAGAAAAGTACTTGCATAGCATCAACATTGCTCTGTCGATAGATGTTTTTATTATTTTAATATATACTTTTTCCCATTTCAATTAATTCAATTAAATTATTATTTCCTATTTCAAGAAAATAAAGACACTTAATTTTATTCAACTTTAATAATTATGAATTTTATTAAGTAAAAAATTTTTTTAAAAATATTTTTCTCTATGATGTTAATATTGAATATAATATTTCTAAATTTAAAAAAATATTTTTAAATTCATTGATAAATTGTTTGATTTTATATGTATATATATATATATTAGCACCCAAAAATCATATTTGAAAAATCGAATTCGTTTTATTAAATTATATTTTTTCTTAAATTTAAATTAATATTTAAATTTTAAATGTAAATATATTTAAAACGATTTTAATATTTTGCATATATATATAACTTTTTAACTCTTTGTTAATTATAAATAAAAATAAATTTATTATACTTAAAATAATTTTAATATATTATATTCTTCAAACAAAATATATTCAATTTTTTCTTTATTATTTTTCTTTTTTAAATTTTTATAAATGGGGTGAAATAGGTTTTAATTACAAATGCTTCAAATTATAATCCCCATTAAATTTTTAAAAATTAGAATTAGATTCACTTCATGAATCAATATTTTCCCATAGATCCAAACATAGATTATGAAGTATCAAATTGTATTATTTTTTTATTTACTTTTCCATTTTTTATCGCCTTTTGATAGGAATATCAATATATTGAGGTTTGTATTAATTCTCCTTTAAATTTAATTTTAACTTATATAACCTTTTGCGATTAATGAATTCTTAATATATAATTATTGTTCATATTTTTTTATCGGAATTAGTAAATCGAATATAAAAAACTTTAGAAATAATATAATAAAATGAAATTTTTCTATTTAATTCATTATAATTTTTTTTTGAAATTTATGGAGTAAGCGTTAGGCATTTATATTTTTCATTTTCTTTTAGAGTTCTTTAATTATCTATTTTAATTTAAATTGTGATTATGTTATAAATTATGATTTTTAAAGTAAAATATAATTTTATATTTTCGTTAATTTTATTTATATTACTATTTATAATTAAGTTTTGGCTTTAGTTAATACCTTTTTCTATCAAATATATTTTTTATAGATGCAGAGTAATCGTATATTTTTTTGTATTTTAAAAAATTTGCCAAAATTTTTAATTCTAAATCAAAAATAATACTTCTATTCTGCAATGATACTCTTCTTCTAAGATAGAAACTCACTTGTTTCTTTTTATTTTAATTTAGAAAATATTTTGATATAATTTTGTTTAATAAATAAATTGATATTATATTTATTTATATTACAGTATTCTTTCTAAATAATTAGATTAATAATTATAATATTTACTTAATTAAAATATTTAGATTTTAAGTTATATCCTTTATCCTCTTTGTGTAATTTTATCCTCCTTTCATAAAAAAGTAACAAAGCCAAAGGTTATTTTTTTGGCATGAACAATTTTCGCTTCCCTTTTAAATTAATAATATTTTATAAATTATGATCTGTAAAGTAAAATATTATATTATATTTATTTTTCTTTTCTAGATTAATTACTTATTCAAAAAATTTCAAAAAAATTTATATTTATAAAAAAGATTTTATTATTTTTTTTTATTTATTTTAAATTCCATAAAATTTATATAATCCTTTTTCTTTTGCAATTGAATTTCACTATTTTACAAAAATAATCATTTTTTTTGCGCTATTTAGAACACAGTTGCTTGTTCCATAGTTACGTATTGACCAAATTGCATAACACATTTTTCACCTAAAATATGGGATGTGGCTTTGATCAAAACTGTTTATTTTGATAAATTTGCTTTGGGCGATCAAATTAGCAAAATAATCTCTATTATATATATTAATGATTAATTTCCTTCAATATTACATTGATTTTCTTTATGTAAATTGATTATAATATATTATAATTTTTTTCCTATAATTCTTATTATTATCAAAATATTTTTTTATATTAAATTGTTATAAATCAAATTTCATTTTCTTAATCAATTAAATCTATCACATATCTATCAGCTTTTAGTAAAGTAGAAAATCTCATTACAATTAATAATTAAATTTTATTTTGCCAAGCTTAATAGTAAAAATTATGGCAAGCGCTATTTTCTCATTAAAATGTCAAATTATTTCACATTTTTAATATCTTCCGCGACTGATATATTTGAAAATATTTTCTTTAGATTGATCTTGAAGATGAATGAAAGTTCTTCAACAATTAATTTTTCTTCCAATTATTAACAACTATTTATTTTTTAAAAATATATTCATTTTTGAAATGAAATTATACTGATCTGATTTTATTTAAATAAGAATTTTTCAAATATATATGATAAATATTTAATCTTTTTATTTTAGAATAATAATAATATCATAAAATTATATATAATAAAATTAGAAAGATTATTTTTTGGCAAAAATTTAATTAAATCTGATTTTAGGCAAATAATTATTATAGCTAAAATAATTTAAATATCTTCTTATTGTTTAAGGTGAACCGATTTTAAATATGAAAATTTTGATTCTAATAAATAATTTTCAAATAATTTTGCATATTTAAAATTTTATTTTTAAAAACATTGAGTTTATATTATTTAGCAAATTTAAAACTTTTAACTTAAATAATTGTTTTAATTTTTTTCCTTTTTAAAATTATTTTTTATATGAATAAAATATCATTTTATATATATTACACAAATTATTAACATTATTTACAGTAAATAATTTATTCTATTGATATATCCAATAAGTTTTTTAAATATTATCTGAATAATTGTAAGATCGTGAAATAGGAAATTTTTCTAACTCTATTGCATTTTGCATATTTGGGACTATTAAGAACAAATCTGTTTAATTAAAAAGGATTGTATTAATGAAGAATCCTGATTTTAGAATATACATAATTTTATTACTATGCGAGAAATTTTTATTTCTAAATTTGGTTAATTATAATCTTTATATTATAAATTATTTTCAAATTTAACTATATTTTCTTAGAAAATTTAAAAATTTTTTAAATTTTTTTTACACTTGTTAGAATTTTATTATATTCGCCTTAATATTTGCTAAATTCCAAGAAATATCAACGTATATATATCAATTTTTTTCATAAGAATTTGTATCAATTTTTTTTATTTTCATATCAGATTAAATGTACTTAAATTATTACAAAAATTTTTACAAAAAAAATATTTCTTTCAGTAAAAGTAATTATTTCACCATCGGTTACCAAATATCCATAAAAGTGACATAGTTTTGGTGGTATATTCCATTTTAAAACTGTAAAGGAAATTTGAAAAAAAAATTGAATAATATTGAAGCCTTCTTAAATAATCTTTTTTAAATTATTTAGCCAAGAAATTTATAATTTATTCATTTTGATATATTAATTATCCAAATAAATTTGGTTTAATTTTGTCAGCATTTTATTTAAAAAATCTAAAAAATTTTTGATTTAAATGTTTTTACAATCTTATTTTTCTAAATAAATTAAAAAGTTTTTTTATTTAAAATATACAATATAATTTAAAAATTTATTTTATAATTTTATTTAACAATATTTTTTCTTTTTATATATTTATTGATTTTTTTAATTCATTAATTTTATAAATTATTTATGTAAGGAATATTTTATTATTACAATTTATTTTCCATCATTCGGCTAGATAGAATTCCGTATTTGATTTAATTTTTATTCAAACTTATTTTGCTTATAAAATTTTCTATGCAAGAATAATAATTTTTAAATTTTTGGTTATATTCAATTTTATTTTACTTTAATTTAAAAATAGTTAATATAAAAATTTTTCATAACATCATTATATCAATATTATATCATTCGCTAAAATTTATTAAAATTATTTCTAAGAAATATAATAATAAAAAAAGCCAGATATAATAATAACTGACACAGCACAAATATTAAGCATATCTTGATGTATCATGTAAATATCCTAAAAATAAAGATAAAATTCTTATTTATGGTAAAAGTTAAAAATTTAAATCGCACTTATATCAATTTGTATCATTTCCGCTAAATTCTTTAAAAATTTTCAATTCTGGCAAATAATTTGTTTGAAAGAAAATCATTTTTATCTAGAGCTTTTCGATTTATATTTTATTTTTAGTAAATTTATACATTAGATTGTTTTTTTTTTATTTTCTTCACTAATCGAAAAATAAATTTGAATTAGTATTTTTTTAAATCATTAAATGATATATTTTTGTTTTTAATATTATACTCTAATTTTTTCAATAATTATCATAAATTATTAAAATCTTTAGACAATTTTCTTAATTTAATTATTAAAAATTTTCAAAATCAATTTTTATATATTATTTTATTTTAATTATGGAAAGAAAATTTTTATAAATTTACTTATTAAAAAAGTTTTAATTTTTGATAATCTTTTGTTAAAATTTTTGCGCATATTTCAAAAAAAATTTTTTTTAAATTAATTTATCTTATTATTATTTATTTGAATCCGAAAACTATATATTTATTAAAGTTCTGCAAGAAATTTTTATTATATAAATCAAAGAAATCCAGGAGAATATATTTCTTTTGTGGAATTAAAAAAAATTATTCAATTGAATATCTCTCCCAGCAAGTATATAAATTAATTAAATTATAAAATTTTTTTAAATTTTATTACAAAAAAACTCTTTGATTATATATTTAATAAATAATTTTTGAAGAATGATTCTGAAATTTTAATAATAATTCAGTAGCAATATTCGCAAAGACCATTTAAAAGCAACGGGAGCTTTAAAATTGATTATTTTTTAAATTAAAATTATTAAATTATGGATTTTTTTTTTTAAATTTTTAATTCTGAACGGGCATAATTCACAAATTAAATTTTTATTATTTTTACCATTTTATATGAATATTTCATCATGTAATTGTGGCTTGCAAGGATGTGCCTTCTAGGTATAGTGTCACTTTTAAAGTAAATTTTTTATATGATATTTAAAATTTCTTTTATTCATTATTATTTAGGCTATTTAATCATTATATATTTTATTTTGATTATTTAAAATTAGGCAATTTAATGGGCAAAAATCTTCGTTGAAAACTTGAAGGAATGAATTGATATTTTTAGTCACAGATTCAATTCCTTCTCTTTAAGAATCCAAATAATTTTTAATGTTTTGCCTAAATTTTTTACTTATTTTTAAAAATTAATTTATACAATGAAAATAATAATCACAGAAAAATAGGCACAGAATAAATAAAATTGCTCGAAAATTAATGTGAAGTGAGGGCAAAAATGTCATCAAAATATTTGTAATAAAAAATGGAATAAATATAAAATAAACGAATAATAAATATTTTTTGATATGGATCAGATTTACGAATAAATATAACTTTTTTAATACAAATAGATTTTTATTCATAATATTATTTCATTATAATTTAAAAATATCATTTTATTCTATTTTATAAAACTAAGATTTTCGTTGGGTGGATTCACTTCGCGGTCTTCCTAATCTTTTTTCATTAAATTATATTTTTTATTTGTTATTTAATTTATCATTACATTTCGTTTTATCTTTCCATAATTATTGGAAATAATTTTTAGATATGTGTATGACTGAGGAAATCTATCCCATTGGATCATATTTTTTGGCAAATACATTCAGAAAGATTTTTTATCATTCTTCATTATTCTGCTATAATGTAAACATTAATGTATCTGAATCTATATCGATTTAATTCCATGAATTTTTCAATTTGGCTGATTAAATTTTTTATATGGCCAAAATTGATTTAATATAATGGATTAATTAAACAAATATTAAATTAGAAAATTTTTTATTTATATAAAAATTTTTACGAATGAATAATTTTATTTTTACTCCAAATTAATTAAAAATAATTTAAAATTAATTAAAATAAAAATTAATTTGATTATTATCTATTTTATATTATTCAAAAATGACTTAATATTTATAATAAAAAGAAAATAATTTCTCTCAACAGACAGCTTTTAGCATCATCATCCATTTGAAGTCTACAATTTAGTAATGAATATTTTAGCTTTAAATTATTTGAAAATTATTTCCAATTATATCAATTTTTAATTTAATATTTTTTATATTAATATCTTCTACATAAAATAATTAATTATTTTCAATTAAACTTTAAAATTAAATTAAATTTAAAAAAATATAATAAATTAAAAATTTTTGAAAATATTTTTATTTCTCCATTCTTTTAAAAAAATTTATCATCAATATATTTTATATTAAAATTCCCCTTTATTTTATCTTTTTTTTTTAAATTGTTAAATCAATTATTAATTATTTTATATTATTTTTCAAAATTTACATATCATTTGTCTAATTTTTAAATAATTATATTATTTATTCGATTTATTACTAATTTATTTATTTTCCAAAGTTTTTGCTTTAGGAATTCCAGGAATAATCTAATTGGATTCTTCATTAGTATTTATTGTATATTATTTATTTCTTAAATAATTTTTATTATAAAATAGTGTAATAAATTTTTTTTGAATAAATTTTATAATTAAAGCTAATTATTTGTGACGATGAAAAATAATATGAATAATTTTATTTTCTAATTTATTAAGAATTTATATTGAAAATTATTTCATTTATATTATATGCAAAAACTAAAGCTAATGCTTCTGTTTCTATAGCGGAATATTTTGATTCAGCTTTATTCAATACGCGCGAAGCAAAGGTAATTGGGTGAATTTCATTTTTATCATTTTTCTGAAGTAGGCATGCGGCTATAGCGTGCTTGGACGCGTCGGTTTCTACTATAAATTCCTTACCTAATATTGGATTTGCTAATACAGGGGCACTTACTAATTTTTCTTTTAAAATTTTAAATGCTTTGTCATGCTCTTCTTTCCATTCCCCTAATTTATTTCCTTTCGTTAGATCGTACAGTGGCTTAGCTATTGCTGCAAAATTCCTAATGAATTTACGAAAATAAGAGAGTGCACCCAAAAATGAACGAAGTTCGGTCAAAGTTTTTGGAATTTGAAATTTTTGTACATTATTAATGTTTTTTGGGTCTACTCTTAGACCTTTCTCGCTTATATAAAAACCTAAATATTTAATCTCGGTCCTTGCAAATTTGCATTTTTCTAATTTTAATTTCATTCCGTGTTTTGCTATAACTTTTAGAAATTGTTCAATGTCTCTTAAATGATCGTGTTCATTATTACTAGCCAATATAACATCATCCATATAGACAAAGAAGGAAGCCGTAAGCTCCCTTCTAAGTCCCTCCATTATCCTTTGAAAGGACTCGTGTGCGCCGCATAGGCCGAAGGGCATTGTAATGAATTGGTAAAGACCCATAAATGTGGAAAAAGCTGTTCGCTCGCGATGAGGGGGATGGACGGGGATTTGATGGAAGCCTGCCATAAAATCAAAAGAACTATA
This sequence comes from Pratylenchus scribneri, assembly GCA_030063045.1. Classification (NCBI taxonomy): domain Eukaryota; kingdom Metazoa; phylum Nematoda; class Chromadorea; order Rhabditida; family Pratylenchidae; genus Pratylenchus; species Pratylenchus scribneri. The sequence continues at coordinate 308,972 of JAQSEB010000198.1, read as the reverse complement.
GATGCGTTTACCGCCCACCATATCAAGGATGTCTTGTACTAGCGGTAACATGTATGTTTGTTTTTTTGTTTGCGCGTTTAATTTCCTATAGTCTACAGCAAATCTCCAACTTCCATCTGGTTTTTTGACTAAAATAATGGGGGAACAAAATGGTGAATTTGACGGTTCTATAATTTTTTGCTTTAACATTTCGGTGATTTGTCTTTTTATTTCTTCCCTTTGTGCAAGTCCTGTTCTATATGGTCTAATTTTAAAAGGTTGGGAATCAGCTATCAGATCAATTCTATGGGTAATTTTTCCATTATATTTTCCGATTTTTCCGTCTTCATTGACGAAAGTTTTTTTTTTCCAAAATAATTTTTATTAATTTTTCTTTATTATTTTTACTTAGAATTGATTCGTCTAATTTTAGTTTATTGATCCATTCTATATCTTTAGCCATTTCAGGGAATTTTAATAAGGAGTTCAGTTCATTTGTCATATGATTAGCATAATTAATTTTATTGTTATTTGGCTTAGTTGGATTAAAAAAGTTTTCTTTGCCCGTATTTGGGTCAATTTTTTGCATTTTGGCTAAAAATACTTTTTTTTGAATAAGTAATGGTCTATTTTCTATATTTAATAGTCTTAATGGAACTTTATTTTGATTTATTGTGCAAATAGTTTTTCCAACAATTAATGCTTTGTGTTGATTAGAGATTTGTTCAACTATTAGGGAATCTTTATTAAAATTTCCATTTACAAAACCAAAAATGAATGTGTCTGAACGAGGTGGCAATATTATATTTTCTTTCAAATAAACAAGGTTTTCATTTATTTTCTCACAAACTGAATATACGCAAAAAGGAATCGACTCATTTCCAATTTTTAAAATATTTTTATCCATATTTAAGGCTGTTTCTTTTTCCTTATTAATTCTTTCCATAATGTCTGTTCCAATCAATATTTGTTCGGGACAATTTTTTGGCGAAGATGTATGCAATAGTCCAGTAATTAGGGTCAGAAGATTTTTTGACCACTAGGAATCCAGTTTGATATTCAAAATAGAGGATAATATATCCTTCGGGCATAGGAAGGAGTGTTAAAATAGCTTTTTGGAAAATTTATAATAATTTACTCAAAAAAAATTGTTCTTCTTTTTATATTACATTTTTGACCTTCACCTACTAGAAAAATATAAAAATTTGAGCAATAAAATTCACATATAATATTCTTTATTCTTTTGATGTGACACGAATCTGGCTATTTTACTTGAGGGAACCATCAAAAAACTGATTGATAAGGGAAGGAATTGGGGAAGACACTGGGGAAGGAATTAGGGCGGGATGACCGTCGAGAACGAGGTCAGCCCGTTCTAATCTACGCTGGCAGCCGACAAAAAGAAGGGTGAAAAGAATGGGAATATCGCAATTGGGTCAGGGCCAGCATATTTTTTGCGCGCTTAAATGAGGCTATTTGATTTATTTAACTTATATATTTTCATATTTTTCGTTTAATTTTGCGATTTTTATGCCTCTAAATTATTAATTGGAATTTGGAATTGATGAATTTTGAGGACAGTAAAATAGCCAACTTACCTCAATAGAAGTGGTCGAGAGCAAGGGTTGCCAATTGTAATGGACGGTTGGTTGATCAGGCCCACCGTTCCTAGCCCTTTGTAGGTTCCTCGACCAATTCCCATAGGCAAAATTCATAGAATATTATTTGAGATCAGAAAGAGAAGGTGGAACAGTCTTGGTCCGTTAAGCGGATCCAACTGAACAACTTTCACTAGCTGATTCCCCGCTTTATATCAAACCAAACAAAGAACATACAAAATAGGTCAAACAACATTGAAAGTGAAAGTGTGAATGCGGATATTAAAAGGTGTGAAAATCGGATTAAACAAAGAGTGAAAATGGGGTCATCATAATTTATCATATCTGTTCATTTTCCATTTTCCAACATCCGTTATTTCACTACAAATAAATTGAATGCAAAATGAGAGGCCTACATTTTATTTTGTAAAACTAATTTGAAATTTTTAAAATTTTATTATTTACATTTATTCAAATATATTTTTTTACATTTTTTTCACATTTTTATATATATTTGTAATTTTTTTCCATATATATTATTTCTTTAATAAGATTTAATTTAAATTTTATTTTGTCAAATAAGATAAATAATTCAGAGTATGCATGCTTTATTTTTTTTTAGATTGTTTATCTCGTAAACTACAGTCTTTAAAAATTTAAAATTAAAAATTAATTAATTTTAATTGGCCAAAGTAGCATTATTCTTAGGTATTAATGATAATTACATAATTGGATCTGTCAGAATTTTTTGTTGTTGACAAAAGACAATAAATTCATGTAACAATAACCATTGAGAAATCAATTAAACCTATCATCATCTATTTTATTAAAATTTATTCTTATTATTTTTTGATATTAAATTTTTTTCCATTGTCAATTTAAATTAAGAAATTTATAACCAATTTTATTTTTAATTTAAAAAATTACAAAATTTATAAATATTATTTTCAATAATTTAATAATCTTTTTATCATTTCATTTTCATTTCAACGATATAGAAATTTCTATTTAATTTTTATATTTGATAAATAATTTTATCAATTTATATATATCAAATTTAATTTTTTTTTCATTTTTTATACCAGAAAATTTAGTAGCTATAATGTATGTAATATAAATTTAATTATTTTATTTTTAAAATATTATTTGGAATTTTTTCATATATTTTTTTACAAGTAAAAATATTTAATTACATATTTGAAAATAGTAATTTTTCATTGCAATTTACATTATTATACACTGAATTTTTAGGAATTTTAATCCTTAAAATAATTTTAATATATCATATTCTTCAAACAAAATATATTCAATTTTTTCTTTATTATTTTTTTTCTAAAATTTTTATAAATGGAGTGAAATAGGTTTTATTTGTAAATGCTTCAAATTATATTCCTCATAAAATTTTAAAAAATTAGAATTCGAATATTTTCCCATTGATTCAACCATAGATTATGAAATATCCAAATTTTATAATTTTTTTATTTAATTTTCCTTTTTTATCGCCTCAATTTGATAGGAATATATTGACGTTTGTAATAATCCTCCTTTAAATTTAATTTTTTAATTTAAATAATCTTTTACGATTAATGAATTCTTAAAATATTTAATTATTGTTCATATTTTTTAATCGGAAATTTTTAAGTAAATAGATTTTTATAGAAAAAAATTTGAATATTTGACTGAATATCTTAAATTTATGCAAGCAATCATTTATCCTTAATTTCTCATATAAATCACTTTTTATTTTTTTTTAAAATTATCATTTTCAATTCATTTCTCTGAATTTTTGCCCAGTCTCTGCATATTTTCATTCCAATGATCAATAATATATTTATCATAGATATAGTCATTTTAGGTTTAACAATTAATATGTTTTAGAAAATTATTAAATTATTTCTTGATGAATTTAATATTATTTATAATTAAATTTAATTGGAAAATAAATTTGTTTATTTTTGTAGTAGTTTTTATTTTTTTAAAAAAAATTGGTTTGAATTATATTTTAAATTTCTTTTAAGGTTTTATTAATGATTTAATTAAAATATTATTTATACCTAATCATTGCAAAGTAGATATTAGTTTGTAATTATTATTGCAAAATATGGTCTTTATATTTTTTTTTGATTTAATTTATTTAAATTTAGCTCTTTTGGGTTATTTTTAGAAATAATCAAAATTTTTTTTATTGAGAAAATTTATAATCTTTTAAATATAACATTCTTTTCAAATTTTGTCATAAAAATAATCCAAAAATTGAATATATTTTTTAAATTAATTCTAAAAAAATTTTATCTAAAATTAAAATTAATTTTCTTTCTTTAAATCAAATAAAATCTATGATTTATAAAATTTAAATGTTTATTTAATCATTTTTTTATATGATGTAAATATTTGTTTAACATTGTTTATTTTTCTTTAGATTATTTTATTTTTTGCAATATTTAAAATTCTATTTAAAAGGATACTTAAAAACTTTTAGGGCTTAATAAAAAAAATTTTACAATAACTCTTGCCAAATTTTAATTATCCTAAAAGTTATGTTTAGATTTCGAACATTTCTAATTAATAAATATTAAAATATATAAAAATATAAACATTAAATAATTATTTTTATATTATTTTTTACTTTTCAGAATAGTGCAATATTTTTTTCTAATTTATTTTAATTAAAAAGAATTTTAAAATTTTATTTTAAAATTAATTTTTTTAATTTCAAAATGATTTTATTATTATTTTTTAAAGCTCTTTGCCATTCATTAATTTTATGAATATTTTATTTTAATATATAAATATTAGTAATTTTTAATTTATTACCATTTAATTTTTTAAGTAAAATATCTCTGTTCTAATTCCCTCTTTTTTTTCCTGAGATCGCTTCAGATATCTCAAAAGCGCTGGCTTTTGTTGAGGTGAGTTATAAATTTTATATATTTTCAAATCTTTAATAGAGTATTTTAATTTTTTCCTTTTAAAAATTTCTTTGGCATAAATATATTTTTATGAACACATTCACATCAAGCTCTAGCGATTATAAATGTATTTTTATTTATATCGTGTAGTTCAAGGGAATATGCTTTCCCAAATTTGTAAGCGGATTGAATTTGAATCGATTTTATTTCTTTTAATTATATAGCTTATAACTTCAGATTTCTTTGAATCATTCCTGATTCCATCTTTGGACAAAATAATTCCAAGTATTTTGATTTCTTCCATTATAATTTATTAGTTATCAGTCGGCAAGTTAAATCGATCGTATTACATCATTTTCAAAAAATTTTTCCAATCATTCAGATAGCTTTATTCAATTTAGAATTATATTTTTTTTTAATTTTGCCAGAATTAATTTACAAATGATATTGAATAATATTATGTTTTTTAACAATTGAAAAATTTTGAAAATATTTTTTAATAAATTTATTAAATTTTATCGTTTTTTTAAAAATAAATGAAAAATTTTGAAATTATTTTTTATTAAATTTTTTAAATTATATCTTTTTTCTATATCTTTAAGAATTATTGGCATCGGGATCGATGTTATTGCTATCTTTTCGGTCATATTTTATTAGAATTAAATTTTTTAAAAATTATATTTTTTCTTGCGTTTATAAAAATAACAAATAAAAAAATAAATTTTATTAAGATAGGAAAAAATTAATTTTAATAATATAATTTTAAATTTTTATTTATCAAATGTTAAAATAATTTTCTGCCATTATATTTAGCGATTAAAATTAGATAATATAAATTTTTATTATTATTTTTTTCGTTATAAATTTAAATTAAAGTTGAATTTTTAAAATATATATTTAATTTTCTGAACCGAATCTGTTGATTGATTTTATTAAAATTTTTATTAATACTTAATTTCTTTAATGATTCTTTTCGACAAATATCACAAATAATAAAATAAATTCTACGAAAAATATCTTGCAAAAAATAAATATTTATTCATAATACTAAATTCTGATATGATGAAAAATGAATTAATATTCAAAAGTATATTGCATATTGTTTACATATTCAGTTCATTCATATCAATTTCTTATTCAATATTTGCTAATGTGGCTTTTATTTTTTATTTTTAAATTTAAAATAATACCAAATATAATTGTCGATTTGTATTAATACAAAAATAAATTTTTCATTTGTATTCTTTTTTCTATACTATTTTTTACTATTCATTTAATTTTAATATGATAAAATATTCATAATTATTAAAGATATATTATATATTATTATAAAATTAATCAAAAGTGAAATCTTTTATTTTGTGAAATATAAATAAAGAGAGATATAAATAATATGCTAAGATTATAACAAAAAATAGATTTTTATTTGATCTCCAGATCTATAAGCGTTATAATTGCCATTCTCAATGATTGTTATTCTCATTAAAATATATAAATAAAAAAATTCAAATGCTTTATTATTTCCAATTTATTAAAAAAAGTAATTTTAATTTTTTAAATTTTATTTTAAATTAGATAGAAATTTTGCCAAATAAATTTACAAATATATTTCAAAATAAAATCCATTTCAATTAGCATAATTAATTTTTTAATTATTTAAATTTTTGCGTTTATATGAATTTTATTATATTTTAATAAAATAAATATATTTTTATTTCTAAATTTTACTATAGCGAAGATCGAACTACCTATTTCACACACATTCAAAACTCACCATAAAATTTTCCATTTCAATTGACGAAATGCCCTATTCCTTTGTTTCGCCAACCCAAGATAAAATATTTTTACATCTTTTTTTAAATATTCTTCTTTGATGTTCATATTTTCGACGAATATTTTAAATTCATTTTTTTGCTTTTGAATATTATGTTGTTAAATTTTCAAAAATTAATTTTAGTAATCAATAACTATGAATAATGTTCAGTTCTTTTAATTTAAATTTAGTTTATTTACTTTTTTGATAAAAGAATTTTATTTTTTAATATTTATCATCTATTTATCTTTTAACGAGAAAAATTTCTGTTTGTTAGTTGATATTTAAAAAAAACTAGTTTTTTGACTTGCGAAATTTAATTAAATTGCTTCTATTTTCTCTTTTTCATTTTTTTTCATAATCATGCATTCTAACTCTATCAAAATTCACAAGACCATTTTTGAGAAATATAAATAATATTCTTTTTTAAATTTAAAATTTATTTTATTTTTTATCAAATATTTTAATTTTTATTACGAGCCTTACCAAAAATTTACTTTAATATATATTTATAAAAATTTATCTTTTTTTTAAAATATTGACTGAAATTGACTTGATTTGAATTTTGAATAATGTCATTGGGTTACTGCACATGATAAATTGTGAATGCCGTATTTTTCGTTTGCTTCGATATCATTTTTTATTTTTGCCATATATCTTTCCTCCAAAGTAAGAATAAGATCAATGTTGTCCAACCCTCAGCTTATATTTTAACTTCATAAATTATTTTATATAGTGCTTTAAATGCTACGAAAAATATTCTTTCAAATGTTCACATCCTAAATATATGAGCGATATAGCCGAATTACTGATTAATTTGAATTGAGAAAATAGAATAAATTTTAATTTGTGTTTATAAGCCCTGTTTCCAAAGCTTTTTCCAGCTTTGGCTGCTTTTATTTAGTCAAAATTCTGGTCTCTTTTTCCAGAATTTAAAAATCCATTCAACAGGGTCTATATTAAATTAAGGCTATTTAATTTTGTTAATTTTTTTTAAAATAACAAATTTTATATAATAAAAATAATATTATCATATTTTAGATAAAAATTTTAAATTACAATTTTTCAATAATATGCCTTAATTGCAAAATAATTTTTCATTTATTTTGACGTAATTTCAAATGAAATAATTATAATTAAAATTATTATTTATATCTTTATAATTTCGGAAAACGAAATTTAGTTAAAATAAAAATTAATATTTTTAAATTTTATATTCTTGATTTTTAGATAGTGCTTTGAAAATTTTCCTTTTTTCTATTATTTATAATTATTTTTATCTTTTAATTTTTTTTATTTCAATGTCAATATCCAGATTTAAAAAAATATAAAGAATAATTTTATAGGAAAGTTTATTATTATACATTTCTAATTTAACGGATGCTCCATCATAGTTTTGCACAATGGGATGGCTTTTGTCAACCGATTATTATTATTATTATAATTATTATTATTATTGTATGATGGATAAAGTGTTGGAAATAATTACTTCCTTAATTTTTTTGTATTATCTACAGTGTATTCTGTATGGATTGAAAAATCTCTCCGAGTTTTCCCCCAATACAGTCTACATTTTATTTTTTCAAATATTATTGATTAATAAAAATTATACGGGAGCTTTTTTTTATAATTTTTATTTCTTCCTTAGAAATTTCATGAATTTTTTTTAAATTAATTCTTAAATTAAAAGTTTTACTAGCTGATCCACGGTTGAACCCCCATGTGAACCATAAGGTACTTGGGCTCTTTCTTGGAGGATTCATTTACTGTCGGTCACTCTAAAAAGAAATAACGAAACGCGATTAGAAAAGGAAATATTTTAAATATTATTAAATATATTTAGACAATTTTTGAATCCTCTTTATTTTGGATATTATTTAATATAAAGAAATTTATAAAAATTTTCCTTAAAATATTGAAAAATTAATATTATATATATAATAATTTAAATACTTAATAAATATAGTAATTTAAAATATTTTTCAGTCTTGTTTTGTTTACTATTACTTTAGGTAAATTATATGCAATTTACTATTTTTAATTGTTAATTTCATTTGTGATTGCAAATATCTAAATTTTTCGGATTCGAATCGGCATAAAATTGTTATTCTTTTTTCTTCTTTTAATTATTTTTTCCAACCAAGTTTATCGGATATTTCAACCATTGCCATTTAAAATGTAATTGGTTTAACACGGCCTTCTTGATATATGTGTGATATTGATCACCATGAGCCATTTTTTGGAGTGCATTAAGTGCTGTTCCATTAACATTTTTAAAATATTGTTGAAAACATATTTTTATTTACGTTTAATTTCTTTTTTTTCATTTCATATAATAAAATTTTTATAAATAAAAATTAACCAGAATTTTTTGATATCCCCTTTTAGAAATATTTTTTAATCTATTTTTTTAATTTCTTTAATTTTTAAAATTTTTTATCCATTTTATTTGCCGCCATATCTATAAATTCTTGATCAATTCGATTTTTGATTAGAATATAAAACATTATTTTCTAGATATTCATTATATTCTATCTATCAAAAATTACTAATATTTTTTCACTTTTTAAATATTTGTTTTGGAAATTTATTACTAAATCAATTTTTTAATTTTCATTTCTTAAAATTTTAAGAACATTAATAAAATAAAAATTCAAAAAATAAATTAAAAATTTATTTCCCAATGAAAAGATCACAATAAATTAAACATAAAAATTAGAATAATAAAATATAAAATTTAAATTCCTTAAAAATAAAATTTATGAATATATAATATATATTTAATAAAAAATTCCATCCAATTTCCATCCAATTTTTTCAATTTCAATTTCCATAGCTATGGCCACATTATTCCATTTAACTCTTTATTTTCATAAAATAATGGTAATTTTATATATTTAATTTATAGATTCTATTCTGAAGAGGATATATTTTTAATATATACATAAAATTTTAATATTATCAATTTTTTATTTTAATAATTACAATTCGATAAATTTTTTGCACCATTTTTCTTATTTTATAGACAAAATAATTATAAATTTTTTTTTGATAAATTTTATTAAATTTTAAAATATTAGATCATTTTTCTATCATATTTAATTATTTCTATAAATCTTGTAATGATAATGATATGTAATAGTTTATAATAATTTTTTATTAAATTTTTTTTATAATATTTTTTTCATTCAATTATGATTCATTAACACTAATAAATATGTGATATTTAATCAAAAAATAATAATTTAGATTTATATTAAATATATATACAAAAATATATAAATTTTTGAAAGATATTTTTTTATTATTTGTAAGAAATAATTATTCATATTTATTTTCTTGAATAAAGCAATTATTTTTTTTAAATTTATATTTTAATTTAATTTTATAATTTATTTTTATATATTAAAAAAGATATATGTATTTTTTCTTTGATGTTGTCTTTAAAGAAATATAAATATCCATTGTCGAATAGAATGCTCGGTTTGTTTAAACTCTTTGTATTGCAATAAATAATTTAAATATAAAAAAATATGGATTAACCCCGCATTTTTTCAATCTTCCTTCGAATTTCTTTATTCCATATTATAAAATAATAATAATTTAATAATTTTTTAAAAATAGTTCAATCTTTATCAATTTAATCCAAATCATTAATTTTTATTTCTCTAATTTTTTAACCTTTTTTCTTCAAAAATTTTGCTTATTTTTGACTTAAAATTTTTATTTTTGTGATAAGAAAAAGTAATTTTTCCCAATTAATTGTTAGAAAATATTCAATTTACTTTTATTACCATTTAAGTCAATAATTTCCTTCAATTAATCTTTACAAGTATATAATTTTTTTTCAGTTAATAAAATTATGAATTTTTTAAAATTTTTTTCGTCATATATCTTGCTTCTTCCGTCCAAAATCATATTGAATTAATAATTTTTATATGTCTTTAACAATAGGTGAAAAAAATAATTTTTGATATTCTTCTGTGATTCATCTGAATTAATTCAATAAATTTTAAATTATAAAATATTTATACATAAATTTTTTTGATATTAAATCAAAAAAAAATAAAAAATTTATTTAATTTTTACGGTTGGAAAAATTTCATTTAATTGTTAGTCTGGATCTATTTTAAAATTTAACTAAAAAATTTTGAGATGATTTTATTAACACACTTACTATTGTTCCAGTTTTCAAGGAAGCTTTATTGAGGAATATTTTTCTGTTCTTATTTATATTCAATTTTGTAAAATTTTTCGAATAAAGTGTCGAGAATCGAAATATGCATCATCCATAAAATAATTTATAATGTAGTGTTATTTTAAAATTAATAATTCTTTCTTTTTTTTTAATTTTCATTTATGTAAAATTCAATAAATAGATTGAATTTTAAGTAAAAAAATTTTCCTTTTACTAATATCCACAATCCATGCCTCGTTTAAATCATAATTCCATAATATCTCTTCGAAAAATTTGGCCATCAATATATTTATATTTTCTGAATTATCACTTTTTTATAAAAATTTTAATTCAAAAAAAAATTTATTTGTTTTGTTATAAATAAATAATATCATTTTTTTTATTTATTTCTCCATTTCCACGCTAAAAATATTAATATAAAATATAAATTTTTTATTTATTTTCAAATAATTTTTTTGGGTATATCATATTAAATTAAATTTCATTTTTTCTTTAATGATTAATATTTTTTTGAGACAAAATTTGTATTTTTTAGTTTAGGGTCATTTCTAATCAAGGTTTTTAAAATTAATTATTAAATAATTTGTATAACGAAAGATAATTTCAGCGGAGAGTAAGTGGTTTTTTAATTTTATTTCATTTACTAATGAAATTTAAAAAAAATATTTAATTTTTTTTTATTCTCATAAAATACATCAAAATATAAATAAAATTAAAAAAATTTTTTCATTACTCAATAAAACTGTTCCCCGCACAAGATGAAGATGATCAAGAAGATGAAAAGCCATATTATAATATTTTTAAAAAGGTGATGAAATTTGAAAAAATTTTATGAATAAATATTTTTAATTTTTATTGAAATCATTTTAATAATAAAAATTTATTAAAAATTAAATTCATCAATTAATTATTGTATAAAAATTTTTTAATAAAAATTTTGTTTGGATCAAAAATTTATTAGAAAAAATTTAAATACTTTATGTTTATTAGTTCAATTGTAAAAATTTTTTAACATACTGCAATATGCATTTTATAAAAAGTAAATTCTGATTTTATTAGTTCAAATCAAAATTTTTTCAGGAAATTAACGTCTTTCTCATTTTTCAAAGCATTCCACTTGCCAAACAAAGCTCACCATTTTTTAAATTTTTTTTTAAAATTAATTCAAATATTTTATATAAAATAAATAATTTTGTAAAAAAATTCCAAATGAAATAATTTAAGGAATAATAAAATTTGATATAAACTTAGATTATTATTTAAAGTTAAATAATTTTATGGGCTTTATTTTAAAAAATTTTATATTTTTAATTTATTTATTTTTCTCAAACCTACAATTAAATAAAATATTTCTTTCCAATTATCTTACGATATAATATCAATTCGATATAATATGAACAATTTTTGTTGAATAATTCATTTTATTTTTCGATTTATTAAATTTTTATTTTAATCATTTATATTATTTCTGTTTTCACATTTATCATTTTTATTTTCAAATAATATATAGGTAAAATTTTTTTTTAATAAAATAAAATTTTAAGCGAAAATTTTAAGCGAAAATTTTTTTTAAAAATAATTATTTTACATTCTTTTACTATTAATTCAACTTAAAAGAATAGTTGTATTTTTACTGATTTTTTCGTATTTTATTGTTAATTTGATGGATATAAATTAATATTACTTCCTTTAGATAAAACTGTTTTTGATTACAATCCATTAATATATTCTAATATTTAATTTTTTTTATAACATATTTATTTTGAAAATTTTTTATTTTAAATTAATATTTGCTAATTTTATTTAGTTTTAAAAGAATTTTCTACAATATAAGATTTATCAATAAATTTTATAAATAATTCCATTTATTAATTTAATAGAATCAAAATTATCTGATTAATATTTTTTAATTTCATAAATTTATTCTTAATTTATTTAATATTTTTATATCAAAAAAATTCTTGGATATTTCTCATCTTTAAATTGACCTTTTGAATTTTAAATTATTTTTTTAAATATCGGCTATTACTTGCATTCAATAATTATTATCAATACATTATTTGATGGCCAAGTATTCATCAGTTTATTATTAAATACTGTATTTTGCTATAATAGTTTATATACCGAATTTTCTATCCTAAGTTATTTTTTAAAATAGTTTTAATTTATACATCGTAAATTTTAGAAGGATGCATTATCGGTAATTGCTTAAATTTTTTAGGAGTCCTGTTATTTTAAATTTTTAAGAATGAAAATTTTAAGAATGAAAATTAACATTTTTAATAAGTACTGTGAAAAGGGTGCTTGTCCTGCTTCGTCTACAACTATGTGGGTTGCCTGCCAAAATATATTACCTAATTTTTTTCAAATAAGAATGTGACAAAAAATATTCTTTTTATTCAAATAATTTTAAAACAATTAATTAATATATAATATTTAATTTTATTAACAATGGATCAAATAATTTTATTTTTGCAATGTATTTGATAAATATTTAAAAGAATTATATTTCAAATTTTATTTGATATGATTTCCGTCTCTTGTTCTCGTGATTTATTTATGAAGCAAACATTTACATTCTGAAAAGAGATCTTACCAAATTATAAAAATTTAACCACCAATCTTGATTTTCTAAACCATTAAGATATTTTATTGCATTCTTGCAAATATTTTTAGATCTTGTTTACTATCATTTCCTATGCTTATTGATAATTAAAAATTTTGTTGATTTTTAATTTTAATAATATTTTAAATTTTTTTGAATAATCACATTATTAAAAAATATATAAAATATATAATAAAATTCATGCATAATAATTTCATTTTTTTTAAATTTAAAATAATTACTGCGTTTATTTTTATAAGAATCTTTTATCATTTTTATCAATATGAAATTTTTACTTATATTCTATTAGAATGAAACCCAGAAATAATGTATTTTATTGCCAAGAATTTAAACAAATTTTGTAATAAATAAAATCGAAATTATTCTAAATATCATAATTATAAATATATTTCATGAGTATAATATAATAATCTTAAAAAGAAAATCAGTAATTTGATCATATAAATAAAAATAATTTTTAATATATTTAACATTTCTTTAAAATCCTTCGAATTAATTTGAAAATTTTTCTTTTTCGGTGATTTATGTATTCTTTCATTTAACATTTTATATATTTTTTACAAAATGTTATAAATTCTTTGAATTAAAATTTATTTTATAGTTTTTTATTCAGAGTTGTTAGAATTTTAATTATTTATTTTATTTGCTTATAGGAATTATTTTTTAAATTTATTATTTTTCAACACCTTTTTTAATATCTTAACAGTTTGTAGAATAATAAAAAATTTAAATAATTCTATTTAAATAATAAATTCTTTTAACTGAATTTCGGTTTATCCAAAATTACCAATTTCTTTTATGTCATTGAAATGATATTTCCTCATTTTTAATAAGAATATTAATTTTTTTTAAAAATAAATTAAGATTTTGCTTTTTAAGAGACCAATTTTTAGGCAAAATTGTATAAATCACAAATCATAATTAAAATTTATATAAATAATAAAGAATATTTTTGTTATTAAATATATAATTAAATTTCATTTTTATTTGTATTTGGAACAATGTTTATTTAAATAAATTATTTTCAATTTTTGAATTCCAATTGATTACGTGCGGTTCAGAAATATCACAAAAGGATAATTGAAGATGATGAGTTGCACCATGAGCCCAGAAATAAATTAACAAAACGAATTTCCTCTATGCGATATTACTATTTTCCAAAAACGATCCTAAATAGGTTTAACTAGAAATTTAATGAAAATGAATCAAACAATTTATTTATTTTCTGTTTTTAATTTTGGGATTCAATGATTTGATAAATTTAAATATTCAAAGCTTTCAGATTTTCAATCGAATTTATTCAGCAATTTAATGATTTTATTTAAAAATAATAGTTCATCTTTTATTTTTTTTTATTATAATAATGAATTTATTAATAAAATTGGTAATTTAGTATTTTCATAATTTTATAAATATATTTTAATATTTTTTATTTCACTTTTTCATTCCTTTTTAAAAATTTAAATTAAGATCGAATTTGCCGTCATTGTAAGTAATGTACATGTTTTTTTTATTAACGGTTAAGAAATATTTAATTTTGTTTTTATTTATTAAAATAAAAATTTCAGGCATAATACGTTCAACGTTAGCAATTAATATTTTTAATTATATACATTTTTTATTTGGATGATTAAATAATTTATTGTTTTTTACATATTTAAATTTAACTATATTTTTCCTTGAATCATTATTCTCAATAAATATTATCATATTTCCATTCCATTTTATATTGCTTACTTTTATCTTCCCAATTTTCTGTCACTTATCCAAAAAAAATGTGTGAGTCTGAATGATATGACAGTCTTGATATCAAATATGTCATTTAATCAATTGAAAAAATTAAAGAATCAGGTGTAGCTCCAAAATTAGGCATTTTATATTATCTGTATGGTGTGTATATCTTTTCAAAATAATTTCTTAGTTTCAAAAATTTGTTTATACTAGAATCTTTTTTTATTAAAATGAAATTACTCCCGTCAGTATTTTGGCTCCTTCATAAAATTAAAATTGATCTAATTTTCTAATTTTTTAGATTCTTTGATAGTAAAGTATATTTTAAATCAATTTATAATTTATTAAAACTATAATTTTTCTATTTTAAAGGTTTTTATAAATTAAAAATTGATAAATGTACTTCTTTAGCAAGTTGAATTTCTTTTTTGGCTTCATTTAATGTCGAACCATCAACTACATTTTTTATTTTTTTTTTTTGAACGTGAGGGTAGTCCAATTGGTCAGAAAAATAAATTCATATAACAATAACAATCTATTTATTAGAATTTATTTCTTAACATTTTTTTTTTATATTAAATTTTTCCATTGTCAATTTGAATTAAAAAATTAATAACCAATTTTTATTTTTTATTTATTTTTAATTTAAAAATTAAAAAATATATAAATATTATTTTCATATTATTTTCAACAATATAATAATCTTTTTATCATTCCATTTCAATCAAATTTTATTTAATTTATATGTTTGATAATAATTCAATTTATATATATCATAATTAATTTTTTTATTTTTTATATCAGAAAATTTTTTGCCATAATGAAATATAAATTTAATTATTTTTCTTTTAAAATATTATTTGGAATTTTTCATATATTACGAGAAAATAAAAATATATAATTACATATTTGAAAATAGTAATTTTTTCATTTCATTTACATTTTGTACACTGAATCTTTAGGAATTTTATTCCTTAAAATAATTTTAATATATTTTAATCTTCAAACAAAATATATTTGATTTTTTTTTATTATTTTTCTTTAAAATTTTTATAAATGGTGTGAAATAGGTTTTATTTACAAATGCTTCAAATTATATTCCCATTAAATTTTTAAAAATTAGAATTCGTTTCATTTCATAAATCAATATTTTCCCATTAATCCTTATTTTTTTTAAATTATCATTTTCATTTCATTTCACCTATTACCAATTATTGTATCATCGAGTAGAACACATTGAATTTTTGCCTAGCCTGTGCATATTTTTCATTCCAATGATCAAATAATATATTTATCATAGATATAGTCATTTTAGGTTTAACAAATATGTTTTAGAAAATTTTTAAATTATTACTCGATGAATTTAATTATTGATTTTAATTAGAATTTAATTTGAAAATGATTTTGTTTGTTTTTGTGGTTTTAATTTTTTTTATTTAGAAATTTATTTGAATTATATTTTAAGATTCTTTTATGGAATGAAATAATTTTAATAAGAAACCTTTTAATTTGAAGGATATTTTGATTTAATTAAATTAATAAATAAATCAAAAAATTTTAACTTTTATATTTAATAAATATTTTGTAATGAGATTATAAAATTTTTTTATACGAGAAATGTTGTAACGAGATTCGGAATGGCAATTACACTTTTACTCCTACCGAAAATATCAATTATAAAATGCTTTTATCCATGTCATCATTTTTATAAATATTGCGTTATTTTAATATAATTTAAAATATTTTTTATATTAAATAATAACACAAAATATTTCATTAACATTTTTAATTTAAAAAAAAATTTTTTCATTTCTTCTCATTGAGTATTTATTGGATTAAAATTTTTTTAAATATTTTTAAAAAGAATAATCTTATTTTTAAAAAATTTAAAATTAGTTAATTAAAAAAAATTTAAAATTTTTTAATAAAAATTTTTTATGCTGGTTGATCAATTGATTAATAGGACATAAACATAATATTTGAAATCCATTAAAAATAAAAAAAGGAGAAAAGCAAAAATTTTTAAATTTATAATTAAAAAAAAGATTGGCTTAAAAACAATTTGTTTTAAAAAATATATTAATTTAATGACTATAATTCACAAAATCGGTTTTGACTGAAAATCAGCCCAAATATAAAAATACTTTCTGCTTTTCCAAACAAATAATCCACTTTCTATCTATGTGCATTGAATCTTTTGTATATATTTTTTTAATTAAATGAATTGATTCATACATTTTTAAATATTTTTTCTTTTTATAAATAGTTTTCCAGGATATTCATCAATAATTCAATTGTTCCAAAAAATATATTTATCAGATGATATTTTATAAAATTTTTCTTATTTTTATATTTTGCTTTATTTTTGCTATATTTTATATTTTCTAAAAAAATATTTTTTTAAATTTTTAATTTATTTATTATTTTACATTGATTTAAAGCCAACATTCTTATCTTATATTGATATCCATCAAAATATAAATCAATTTTAAGTAAAAGAATTAATTAATTTATTTTTAGATGAATGATTTATTGAATCTTTCGCTTTAATTTATTTGTAAGATTACTTTATAATTGAAATCTATAAAAAAGCTAAATTTTTGTAGTTTAATTAATTTATTTGATTGCTAAATTTTTCAATTATTTTTAAATTTATTAATTTATAATTTGTGCGGATTGCAAAAATAAGAATAAAATAATTGCAAGCTTGATGAGAAATAAATCTATAATTCATAATAATTTATTTTAATAAATTTTAATAAAAAAATTTTTCAAAAAAAATAATTAAGAATTTTATAACTTTGTTATTTTTTTTCATGTTTATGCTTTATAATGGCAAATATTTAAAAAATTTGCATATATATATAATTATTTATTTAATGTAACTTCCAAATTATTTAAAAATATAATTCTTTTATTTAATTTAATTCATCTATTTTGATTTTATTTGTTTTTAAAATATTTTTCTCGGAATTTGAGAAAAAGTTTTGGCAGTATAAAGTCTAAGAAGAGCACCCAAAAAGTTGAAAAATTTTTAATCTTTTCAATTGAGAAATAAAATAATTTTCTATTGATTTTATAGAAAATAGAAATGGATTATTTCATTTTAATTACATTCATTTTAATAAAATTTCAATTATTTATATCATTAAAGAAAATAAAATGCCAGCATTTAATATATAAATGAATATTATTTATTTATTTAAAGACAATATTTTTTTATTTTTGCTTTATATATAAATAAAATTCCTATTTTATCCATTTAAAAATTTTTAATTAAATCGCGATTATTACTTTAAAAATTACAGAATTATAATTTTTTATTTAAAATATATTATTATTTTCTTAAAATGATTTTTCAAAAATATTTTTTAATATTTTCCATATTTTTCAATATATTTATGATCTTTATTCGATTTTATAATATTTCAAAATAAAGCTATGCAGCATTCTTTATGGCTAGCCTTGATATATATCTAATTAAAATATAAAGTAATATTATATTATTTTATTTTAAAAATAATTAAAATATTTTTATAGAAGTTACTTTTAGGCGATTTCTTTTCGTTTTGAGCAGCCCGTGCAGTTTTCATTCAAATTTGAAACAAATTGGCTGATAAAAATTTCGATTTTCATTCCAAGCGATTACTTGAAGCATCCAGGCTCGGCATTATGCCAACCATTGAAATGCATTCAGCTCTTTTTCTTGTATTCGAATTGGATTTTATTACCCTATGAATAAAATTAATTTTTATTTAAATTTATTATCTTTTATATATTAATTTTACTTTAAATAAACATCTCCGAATTCGATTTTATAAGGATTTTTAGAAAATTTTTTAATTAATTTCAAATATCTTATTCTTTCTATAATTTAATTATATTTTCATTTTCTAATTACTGAAATTTTCAATATTAATTTTTTTAATAATAAATTATAAAATGGTATTGACCGGATGAGCAATGTTTTTCCTTATGCTACTATCGATCTTTTCGCCATCACCATATCAAATCATTCTTATTATTTTTTATTTAATCAATATAAAAAAATTTTCAATTTTTGTTGTATATATATTTTTTATTATAAACCAATCCTTTTTTTTATTTTCCATTTATGGAGCAGATATTCTATTAAATTTTTAATTTTTTATTTGATTATTCATTGTAAAAAATATTTATTTAAAAATTTTTATAAAAAATTTTTCTTCGATTTTTAATTCATTGCCCTCCGCTTTTCTTTTAAATATATATTTATTAAAAATAATTTTATTGAATTTAATAATCTGATCGTTGTATAAATATTTTACTTTAAAACAACTGAATTTATAAAATAAAAAATATATTTTCTAATAAACAAATAATTATTTAAAATAATAATTTGGAATTTGTCTTTTTTTATTTTGAAATTTATTAAATTTTTTTATATTTTATTATTATAAAAATTTGTATTTTTTATATATTCAAAAAAATTTTCCCTTTGGTTTAAGTAAAAAAAATTTTCAATTCCCCATTCAGTAGAAATTTAGCCAAATATTCTTTCGAAATATAAGTCATATAATTTCTGATTTAATAGAAAAAATATTATATTTTTCTATTTATATCAAAATTCATTCGTCAAATATTTTGAATTGGAATAATTAGTTTATCATTAATTTTTTAATTTTAATTTATAATTTTGGATAAAGATAAAAAATATTTTTATTTTGATTTTTTTCTGTCATTTATTTTGAATTTAAATTGAAAAAATAATTAAGTTGATTCGTTTATATCAAATATTTTTTAAATTACTGCCCAAATTAATATCTATGTAAAAATAATTGTTAATATAAGTACGATATCTTATTATTTTTTCATATTTTTAATTAATTCATTTATTTTTTACAATCAAAATAATCTTTTTCAAAAATTATTTCAATTCTTTAGATCACATTCTTCAGAGAAAAAATCAACGTAACATTTTTTTATTTGCTAAATTATATATTATAAAATTTTAATTTTTAAAATTATGAATTTAATTTAAAATTAAAAATTTTTCAATTATATTTAATTTAAAAAAATATTATAATCCAATTAAAAATGTTTTTTAAATGTATTGTAAAATTTTTTAGTCAATATTTTCCCAGAGATTTAATAATATCCGGAATTTTCTACCTTCAATTAAATAAATTAATTTTAAAAAAAAACCAAATTATTTTTTCAAGAATATGATTTTTCTTCTGTGTATTCTTCACCATTTATTATATCTCCTCCTCCTTTGGATTACTTCCCTGGGAAAGAGCTTTATTTTTATTGAATCTTTTTGAAATATTACTAATAATTTTTATTATATTATGTTTCTTTTGATATTTAGCAGAAAAATTTTTCAGTAATTTTTTAATATAAAAATTTTTACATGTAAATATATAATCGTTTAAAAATTTATAAAAGTTACTTTCAATTTTTTATATTAATAAGAATTTTTTGAAAATTTTTATATAATTTTAAATCATAAAAAAATTTATTTTTTCATTAAAAAAATTTACAAAACATTTTTTAAAAAAATTTTCATTGAAAAAAAATAAGATGTTGAGATTTTAAATATTTACCTTTTTTTTGTTTTATAAGTGAAGAAATTAATTAAAATTTAAAAAAAATTTTAATAAAATTTTATTTAAAATTAATTATTTACATAAAGGTAGGTAAATAATTTTTCAATAATTATTTTAGATTAATCAATAAATCTTTATTTCTCTATTTTTTCACATTTCATTAGACCCACATTCAATAATTTATTTGAAAAAAAATATTTGATAATTTGTATAATCTATTTTATATTCTATTAAATTTTTACTAAAATAATATAATAATATCATATATAAAAAATATTTATTTTTTTTGAATTTATATTGGAATACATTTTTAAATAACTTTTTTAATGAATATTTTATGAAGGATTTAATTTATTAGAAATAGTTTTTATATAGTTTATTTAAATGTTTTTACTTGACAATTCATTTACATTAATCAATTTACTACAGTATACCGAAAATACTAATGCAAAATTAATACAACAGGTCTTTTAATGGCATTTCCTAGTGCTGTAATTTCCCGTTTGTGGGATTCCAGCACGAAAGCCTAAATTAATGCTATTTTTTATGATAAGTTTTTTGAATTGAGGAATCGCAAAAATGAAATCACAAATCAACAATTTTTTCATTTATTTTTTATTATTTTTTCTTAATTTCATTCTATTTTATTAAACTATTATAGTTTTAATACATTCAAAAATCTTAAAAAATATTAAAAAAATAAATTTTATATTTTATACATCAAAAAAAAGAATTATAATTATAGAATTTTGCTCTAATATATAAATTAAAATTTTTTATTTAAATATAAAATGTGGAAAAATTTGATCAATTTTTAAAATATAATTTTTCAGCAATTCTAAAAAAATAATTTAATAATAAATCTTAACTTAAATTTTTTCTTTTTAAAAATTGAATTTATTTTTTACTAAATTAAATATAAAACAATATATTATTTGATCAAAAAAATTAATTAATAAATTTTACTAAAAGAGAAACAGTTTAAGAGGTTTAATTTTTGATTTTTAAATTTTTTTCTAATTTCATTTGATTTATTATGTTTTATTTATTATGATAAAAATAATATTAATGTTGTCTTAATTTACGAGCATTTTTTTATTATAAAGCACACAGAATCATTTTCAAAAATTTCGTAATTTTTGCAGAAAAATTTTTTCTTTTTATTTATAGAGATAATCTTTGATATTTCCTTTATAAAAATAAAATACCTCTTGTATTTGATATCGGTACACGAGACAGCAAGTCTTTGTATTTGCAATAGAACTAAATTTGTATTTTTCATTATTTTAACATTTTATTTTATTTTATTTATTTTTTCTACTCTAAATAGGGATAAAGATGGATAGGGAAAAAGAGGGGCTGCTCAATCAAGGAGACATTGCAATCCGGCACTTTTTGGGCCAAGGGAATTTGGCGGATGGTGGCTGGCAGTTCGGGTTGGTCGAAGTTGGTGGCTGGTCGGTGGTCGTGGTGGATGAAATGCAAGTGAAAAAATGGTGGATTAAAGCCTTCGAAAAAAGGGGGAAGGTGGCGGGGCGGGAAGAGCTAGCCAATCGGCTAAACCAACAAATCGCTGAGAAGCGATTTTTAATTTTTTCCTTCTTCAATTCAATAATAAAATGTAATTTTCTAAATTAAATTAATTATAATAAAATTTTAATTTTAAATTTTATTAATAAATTAATATTTATTTTTTATATTCAAATTTTAATCGTGATGTTTCGCATTGATGTGAAAAAGCTCCAGATGTTCATTCGAAAAAATTTTTCATTTATATATTATTAAATATTAATTTGAGATAAATTATCTGATGTCTTTTATTATTGAGAAAATTTATTTTAAAGATTAAATATTATATAAAAATTGAATTTAAAATAATTCAATTAAGCAATTGTAAATTTTTACATTTTTTTATTTTTGAAAGAATATAAATTAAAATATATCAAAATCATTATTTTATTTAAAAGTTTCTTGCAAATTAACAAATAATTTATGCATTGTTATCAAAAAATTTCGATAAATTTCAGATTGTTATTTAAATATATTTATTCTAATTTTAAACATGCCCTATTTATAACTTAGAATTTATATTAAGATATTTTCAGTATTTTTATTATTGTATATTATAAAATATTTTAATTGAACAAATTTTTTAAAATTTTCTAATATATAATTTAAAATTTTTTAAGATTTAATAATTAAAATACATCTTTCATATTAAAGAATTGACTATCATAAATGCAAATTTCTTCCCCATTGAAAAATGTTAACATTTCATGGATGCGAATTTTTATTCAAAATTTTAATATTAAAACATTATAGATATTTCTGTAAGAATAGTTTTGAGGAAGATTGAGATGAATTGCGATTATGGATAGACAAAGGAATTCAGTAAAAATACTGTATCGTATTTTACTTTCATTAAGATATATTTATAATTTAAAATTATTTTTTAATATTCAATTAAATTTGTTCAATTTTTTAAAGTAAATTTTCCATTATTTTTTTCTTTAATTATAAATTTTTTAATCTAAATATTTTCACATTTTTTCCTTCTCTAAATCACAATTTTTCTATCAAAATTCAACGGGGAATAATTTTGTTACAAATTGCTTTTCCAGGATTGCTTTATTTTGACTAAAATTTAATTTGTTCGTCATTTGCAAAATAGTAATGAATATTATTTTTTTTACATTTATATTTGATGCAAATTTTGATGACACAAACATTTATTCGGAATAATAGAATATGATTAAGGAATTCAAAAGAGCAAAAATATTTTCTTATTTTTATCCATCCATATATTAATATATGAATTTATACCATTATAAAATATGGTAAGAAAAGTAGAAAAATAAATCAGAAAGTCAAGGGAAAATTAAAATAATCAAATAAAAAAATAATTTTTTTTATGAAATCTCTGTTATTGTTTTTTAAATAAATTTAATTAATAATTATTATCTACAATTTTAAAATGTAATTAATAATATTTCTTCACTTTTTGGTTGTAGCCTTGGTTCAATTTAAGCCATTTTCCCGTTTTAAAATATTTAATTTTATATTTATTTATAATTATTTTTTTAATATTTAATCAATTTATAAGAATCTTTATAGAAAACTATTCCTTAGAAATACGATTAAACAGCGATTATTGCAGAATTTTTTGAGAGAAAATTATCCTTTAATCATATTTTTTGAAAAAATTATTAATGTTGAATTATAAGAAATATTTTAAATTTGATTCTTTTGATGAAATAAATGAATATCATATCAAGTAGCACATTGTCATTTGAAACAATAGTTTTAATTTTTTATTAAATTTTTCTATTTTTCCAACTTTTATTTTTATATTCTTTTAAATATTTTTCTTAAATTTATTTTGCTTTTATTAAAGATTCAACTCAATAAATTAATAATAAATTATATTTTAATTATATTTTCTATTTAAAATTTTATTTTCTAATAAAAAAATTTATTAGTTTTTCATAATAGCTTATTAAAAATTTTATATTTTCTAATGGCGTTTTTAAAAATTGATATTGCTATAATATATTTGCGTATTCTTCGAATTTTCGAATATCCTTTATTATTTCTTTAAACAAGTTATTATAATCAAAATGAATTTTTCAATATACTATAATATATATTTTTATGAAATATGTTAAAATATGAAATTTATAAGAGTAATTTAGATTTAGCTGATTTTCTTATATACTCGTATTGTTGATATCGCAGTAAAGCATCCTATTTAACATGTTTAAAATATTGGAAATTATTTCATAAATTATTTTATAATTGAATATTTATTATTATATTAAAGAATTTTATTAAAAATTAAAACTTGCATCGAAAGTACGGCAATTAAATTATTTTGAATGTTCGAAGTTCGATTCTGGTTAATTTTCAATTTCAGTAGAAGAATAAATTAATCTAAATTTGGGATGTTCAAAATCATATCAAAAAAAAAATTCATAATTTAAACCAGATAATTCCGTAATAATCATTCATCTTAATTAGGCAAAAATCACTTGTATTTCTATGTTGATTCTAATTTAAAATTAAATGAATTGCTGTATTTTTTCAGAATTTTTTATGATTTTTTTATTATCTCATTATTTTATATTAATATATAGATTTTTAAAATTAATTTATTTGTTGGTGATTTTTTAATTTATTTAAATTTTTCATTAATAGTATCAATTTTTGACATTCTCTTATTTCGAATTTTCGAGTCTTTTCGTGATTTAACAATATGTTTAATCGATCTCCTTTGGCCAGTCTTTTGGCCTCGAAAGAGTGTCAGTGTTCTTTATTCATTTATTCAAATAATTTACAATTTAGTTTTATATTTGTTTTTTTAAATACATATTTATTTTGAAAAATTTTAATTTTTTAATCATTATGAAATTAAACTATTTTTTTAATAATTTATTTATTACGATTGTTTTTTTTTCACTTCAATTATTATATATATAAAAATTAAATATAATTTTTTTTAATAAATTTTAATTTGTGCTTAAATTAAATAGAAGTTTAATTTTTTTTAAATTAATTAAAATTTTCGCAAAAAATTTTTACCACTTTTGCTTTTTTGAATTCATTCTTATTTTAGAATTATTAATATTCAACTATTTTCTAATTTTAATTTAAGAATAATTTTTATAGTAATTTATATAAAATAATTTTATCATATTTTCTTCCAAAAATTTTGTTCCATTTTAAGTAATTTTTCCCTTCCTTCACATAAAAATCCTTCTCTCACAAAGGCACTTGCTTTTTCTGTAGTCCATCCTTTTAACGCCTGAAAATGCATTTTTGTCTAAATTTGATTATTTTTTCTATAATTGTTTACATTTAATAATAATTATTTAATTTTTTATTTTAATTTTAAAAATTATCATTTTTAAAAAATTCTGTAAAAAATTTATTTTATTCTTCAATCAATAGTTTCTTAAATTTCTTTTGTAAACAATTTAATATATTTTATATTATTAAGAAAAAAATTGCAAAATTCAATAAAGGGTCATTCGTTGGTTTTTTTTGTTGCAAAGCCAAGTTTTATCCAATCATGTGGCTCACTTAAATAAATTTTCCATATAAATTCATTTATATTCTATATATTTAATAATATAAAAAATATTAAAATTTATTTTTAAATTATCTTGCCATAATCAGTGATTTATTTGTTGAATCAATTTTGTCCTATTTTACCAAAATATTTTAGCCTTCAATTTATATTAGTAAATAAGAATTTTTTAATAAAAAATTTTGAAGATTTTTATTTAAAATTTTTAAGAAAATATAATCAATTTTTTTTTATCTATTATTATTCATTTACTTATTTTAAATTAAGGTTATTAATTCCTTCTTTTTTTTAAATTATATTTATAAAATTCAAATTGAATTAAATTTATAAAATTATAATTCACTATGAAAAAGATCAATAATCTTTAAGAAATCTTATTAACAGCATTCATTGACATTTCTTATTACTAAATGCTAACAGTTAGTACATATTTTAATAATTGTATCAAAATCCAGGGCTAAATTTCAACATCAAAATAATGAATTTATTTTACTTATAATTTAATAATTATTTTTAAACTATTTTTATTTTTATAATAATTGATTTTCACCTTGAAAAAATTAGCTGTTAATGCAAAAATATTTTCCTTGAATCGTTTTTCAATGGTTTTGAATTAATAAAAAAATATTTTAAAATAACATTTCAAAATTTTCCTCATGTGTTCAATTTGATATTCAAAAATATATTTGAGAGGATTAGGATTATCATTCATTTATATTATTTAACATTATTTTAACAATTAATTAATATTTTTATATTGTTTTTCTTTAAAGTCA
This sequence comes from Pratylenchus scribneri, assembly GCA_030063045.1. NCBI lineage: Eukaryota > Metazoa > Nematoda > Chromadorea > Rhabditida > Pratylenchidae > Pratylenchus > Pratylenchus scribneri. The sequence goes on along the minus strand of JAQSEB010000198.1, from coordinate 282,668 downwards.
ATAAACTTTTCCGCCTCTTTATCTACTTTTGGAAAATTTTATTTTTAGAGATAATTTTTATTGTTAATTGCACTATTGATGTTTTAATCAGCATTCAGCACATATTCCATGCGCTTAAAATTTTTTTATCATTAATAATTAATCAATTTACAAATTAATTTCGCTAGAATTGCCTCTTCAGTCACTTCTTCGGCGAGCTTGATTTTTTATTTTCTTTCAAATTTTTCGAAGAAATTTGTTTAAATATTTTTAAATTCCACTCAAACTAATTAAAATTATTTTAAACTTTAAAATAATCCTAATTTATAATTAAATTTTGCAAAATAATATTTTTTAAAATGTAAATAGTATAATCCAATGTGAATTTCTCTTTTGTAATTAATCATAAATTTTTTATCATAAAACAAATATTATTTAATTTTTCACGCTGTTTTATTCAAGATCTATCAATGTAAATTTGAATTTTATCAAATTAATAAATATCTATAATCCAATATTTTGCATATATTTCTTATTTTTTTTAATATATAGATTATTTTTTTAAATAATTAAATTTTTCAGTAAAAGTCAAAAATTATCTTCTATTACATTAAAATTTTATTTTGAATTCCATTTTTTAAACATTTCAGCTTAATGAAATTTTTTTCGTTATTGATTAACTTTTATTTTTTATATATATATATTTATATTATATTTATACTATTCTTTTTTTGTACTATTAAATTTTTTAAATTCATAAATTTTGTTAGGTTTATTCAATTCAAATAAATGAAATATGAAAACTGATCTTCAATAAATTTAGTGCAATAAACAATATCCGTTAGGATTTCTCTCACCATATGCTGGCGTTCGATAAATACTCTACTGGTCACAGATTCAAAAATTTTTTGACCTTGCCCAAAAAAATAAAAACTTTTTTCACTTCATTTCCATGTTTAATAATATGATTTCAGATATTGATATTTTTTTATTTTTTGTATCGATAATTTTAATTTGCAAAATTACTTATTTAAAAAAAATATATTTATTATAGCTGGGCTTATCCTATTTTATATTATTTTAAAAAATTTAGATCATTTATTATCAGACTCTTTTTGTCAAATAATAAATAAATTAATATAATCAATCACTTATTTTAATAATTCTCTTTTGAAAAAAATGGTAATAATTTTATAATATTTATTGTAGAATTAGATTGTTTATAATCACTATCAGTATCATAAAATATTTATTTTTCTAATATAATTTTATTTTATTCGATATGGTGTATAGAATATTTTTATAAAGATATAATAAATTTTTCCAATTTAACATATTTGTTTTTTTAATATTTTTGATCGATAATATCATGTATTGACAATTTTCAAATGTTTATTATTTTAAATCAAATTATTTTTTAATCAATTTACGCTTCTATACATTAATTTTACATTTTAATTTCAATTATTTTCTTTTATAAAATATTTTGAGAATTTAATATTTTTTATTTTAAAATATATCGACGTAAAGTTAATCATAGCCGATATCGTTATGAATGAAGTGAAGGTTATTTTGCGAGGCCGTAACCCGCAATTACTTTTTATACCATTCATTTTATATATTTGATTTTATTAGGGGCCAAGGCAATGGCTAAATTTTATTTATATAAATTTTTATTCTTTTATTAAAATTTTCCATTAATCTGGCAATATTTTATTTTAAAATTTAAATTCAATTATCATTTTAATAGTTTTCGTTTTGTTTAATCTTAGAATAATTTTTTAAATATATCACTGTATTTATTTTATAATTTATTATAAACTTTTAATTTCAAACATTTTATTTATTATTAATTTTTGTTATTTTTAAATCAAATTACCATTTGTTTCATATCATTCAATATTCAGTTTTGTGCGAATTTACATTTTATTTTATATTAAATTCAGTTTTATATATTTTAATCATTTTTTGATACATAATTTTGTTTTTAATTTCCAAATATAAATTTTATTATAATATTAAATTTTATTTATTTTTTATCTTTTATTCATTTTTATATTTATTTTAAATCGATTTTGTCATTTCGAATTTTAAATTCTCAATTAAATAATTTTTAATCATTTTGTTTAGTTACAATTTATGAATAATATCTATGTTGCCCGGGAGTCATTTTTTTTGAATGAAAGTCGAAGAAAGAATCGGAGAGGGGGTGGGGATTTAGCAAAATATAAATTTGTATTTTGATTGAATATGCTGACATTTTCAAACATTTTTAATCCCCAATGAAAATGAATGATGCATTTATAATTTGAGAAAAATGGGAGCATCATAAAATGAAAGTTGGACATTTGGATTGGAAGCAAAAATGAAGTGGGGTATAAAAAATTATGGTTCTGGGAAAATGTCCTAGAGCAAATCTTCCACTGTTCATTTTTTATTGAAAATAAATGGAAAAGGTCATTTTTATGGAAGTAGTCCCGGAGCAAATTTTTTATAGTAAAAGAAGGATTTTTAGGGAAATGAACAATTGGATGGAATTTTGGGTGACGTAGAAGGGGGAAATGTGAAACAGAAAAATGAGCGGGATAAAATAATTTTGAATTTAAAGAAGAAGGTTTTCGCATCTCTTTTACTTTTAAAATGAAAAATTGAATTTTTCGCCAAAAACTATTTTTAGCAAATTTTTTATCTCCAAAAGAAAAAAGAATTCTTTGATTTTGATTTGATTAAATTAAATAAGAAGCCACTCATTTATTATAAGAAAATTTGCATTAATTGGAAATTGGCAAATATGTTCTTTTTTTAATCTCGAAAATTTAAAGGGATAAATTTCTAAATTTTGGAATGTGATTTTTAATTTAATTTTTAAATTAGCTTAGAAAATTGGCTTTAGCCAAGAACTGATTGATTGTTAACCAATGGAAAAAAAATTTAAATAAAATATTTTTAGCAATTTTTCTAAAAGAAATTGAGAATTTGAATGTTTGATAAAATAGTTAAATAATCATTTACAGGGTATCTTTTTTGATGAAATGCAAAAGTGAATATTTTTCACGAATGAATATAATTGTTTCCAACAGCAGAAAATGACTCAATATAATGCGTTTTTTGCAATGACTTCGACGCCATCGCCATATTCCCCAGTAAAGCCAATTTGCTTTGTTAATGATTTTATCGACCCTTCGCAAAATTTGTGGATGTGTAATTTTTGTAGCAGAAAATAAATAGAAAAAATGGAATTGACCGATGAGATTGATGAGCAGATAAGGAAGGAATTAAATGAAAAAAATGGCGATTAAAAATTGAGCATATTTTTTTTATTTTATAATTAATAAAATAAATCAACTTTTAATATAATTACAGTTCTCGATCAATTCCATTTATCTGCAATCATTGATCAGCACCAATTGTTGAATCTTGAATGATTCAATTTATTTAGAAAGAAAGGGCAAAGAAGATGAAAAGAATTTTTCTGTATAGACCAGCTGATGAACTCGATATTTTTTCATTCCATTTTCGGAAATTGATTTCAAAAGGAAAAATTTTATCTGCTGTTGAAAAATTTACTCATTTACCGGGCAAAGAATTGAATTTCTTGAATTATTTCTATTTTGATTTAATTTTTTTCATAAATTTAATGCATATTTATTCAATTAAAATTTATGAAAATGAATATTCCCAATTTTAAAATTGTTCCATTACAATTTAAAAACTTGTAAAGTTAATTGTTAACTGAGTAACTTTATCATATCAACAAAATAAATTCTGAATAAAATAAATTTCAAGTAAATTTACTCAATTTTCCAACTTGATCAGAATTGTTTAATTAATCCTACTTGTTCGCTGTTTTAAATGGTTTTTTATACAAACAAAAGATTTATTTTATCTGAGATTAATTCAGAAATATTAATAGAATTTTGTTCAAAGCCTATGGATTTAATTATATTGAAATAATTTATTGCAAGATGTGTAAATTGTAAAAATAAGTATTGTTATTCAAAATTAAACATTATCAGAATTCAGAATTGTCTATATTTTTGTAAATATGTCCCATTCCTTTCCACATCACTGCTGCTGGATAAGTTGATCAAATTGTTTAAAGCGCCATTCTTCTTTTCCAAAATTGGCGCGAATTGTATTGTCCTCGTAGTACGTGGTGATGGCCGGGAAAAGTTGAAGGGTCATAAAATGTTTCGGCAATTCAGCTTTTCCTGAATTTGAATAATTTTGAAAAATATTAATTTTATGTTTTATTAAATTTTTAATACATTTTTAAATTATATTATTTTACCCAGTAATTTGCCATTGCATGTAGAAAAACACTGCATCGATGAATTTGCTGGGGAATGGATAATGCCAGTGCCAATCACATCTCCTTCCTCGAAATTTCCATGTGTATTTTTAAATGTATTGTGAGTAGCTGGCCCAGTAGTTATTCCTCCTTTGTGAGATATTTGAATTGCATTCGTACTCCATAGATTTTTTCCTTCCAATGGAAATTCTTGAGTACAAAATCCAATGTTAACCTCAGAATATCTGAATTGATGCATAGAATTAATTACTTATTTATTTGGATAATTAAAAATATAAAATATGCACGTTTAAATGCAAATCTAAATATAAATATGCGAATTTTGTAATTTTTAATTTATATTTTTTTGCTTTAACTTTTTCCATAAGTTCCAATCTATGCAAAAAAATGGGAAAAAAATATTTTTAAAACTATTCATCAAAAAACATTAATCAAATTTGAATATTGTTATAATTCGCGCACCTTAATAATTATTGAATGGTAAAAAAACATTTGATTATTCTGAAAATTGTATTGAATATTTTGGATCCACTTATATTTAATTTAAAATTGAGGGCGATATTATTATTTATTTATTTATTGAATAAAATACCCATGTATCTTTAACAATTCAACTTCAAAATAAAAGGCAATTTTCATTGTATTATCACTCAAATTGAATGCAGGAACGGGCGAAATGGCTCGAACGCAATTGTTTACTAAAAAAATAATTCTTAAAATTTTCCATGGCTTTATTATTTACTTCGATTTCTTCCAGTATACTTAACGACGAATCCATCCTCCAAAATGGTCAAATCACGGCCACATTCCTTCCAATTCGTACTCCATTTGTATGCACCCCAAAAGTGCAGAAAATAGACAATGTGTGATTTCGCATTTAAATGAAGTTTTGGCCAACATAATTGTTGGAATGTCCAACAGGATGTGCTCAATTTGGAGTCGGCCATTTCCATTCGCTTGATCCAAGCCAAAACTTCGTTTAACCAAATTGGCAATCTAAACATTTTTTAAAAAAAATTATTTTTAATTTATTTAACATCTTTCGCGATGCCATTTTGGCTCCTTTTTCATTGATTTTTTCTACCAAATCGGTCAAATTCTTTTCAAACATTTCTTTGGAACTTGGATCGGAAGCAGTTGGTTGCCGTTGATCATTTTGCTTAATTTTAAAATTATTCCAATTATTTGACTAAATTTTAAAAATATTAACATTTATGGTGGTGCTACAATTCTGTACAATTTTAAATATTATCGTTAGATAACCAAATAATTTTATTGCAAAATCATCATAATTGGTTCATTCCTTATTAATTAGTTAGTATAAACATTGCTAAGTTGGTTCAGCAACAAATTGGGTTTTTTCCCGTCGGTAAACTAACTTTGAATTTTTCCGCTTTCATCACTCCAATTTCTTCCACCAGTTTTGCATTTTGTTCCTTCACCTCTGTGTTTTGCTTCGTCAATTTGGCATTTTGTTCCTCAAGCTTTTCCAATTTTTTCTTCAGCTCAATGATTTCGTCGGCCATCGAATTGTAGTCATACATTTTTCCTAATTCTCAATGAAATTTTTTAATTTATAAGAATAGTTTTTTGATCTAATAATTAAAATAATTATTTTAAAATTAAATTCTTTATTTAAAAATGCAAATAAGTAAAACCATTTAAGAAGGCCAATTTTTCTCCATGAAAAACATTTTTATTTTGGGTGAATGAGAAGAAAATGACAAAGATTCGCTATATTCATCATTAAATTATTTAATTTACTCGAAAAAGGCAAAATTTAATTCAAATGTTTTTCCTCTAGCAATTTTTTTAAATATTTTACTATTTTCCCAATCCATCAAAATTTGTGCCTAAGCTTTAATGTGTCGATCAAAAATAAAGGCATTCAATGTAATGGAATGCTTGGGAAAATTGCCTTGCGCAAATATTTGAATATTCTTTTTTTTCAAAATTTTATAGTATATTTGGCTTGAGGCAATTTTCCCATCCATCACTCCAATTGCTTTTGTCCATTGGATCCAAAATCCAAATCATTCCCATTTCCCTAACAAATATTCCAATTCAAACATTTTTTCTGAATTTAGTAAATGACAATGACAATTAAATTATTTTGTCCTTCACTTTTTTGTTGAGTTTGGGATTGGAAAATTCCGGGGGAGCGGGACGGTTTGTGGTGAAAGCTAATAGGCTAATTTTAAGGGGGAAGCGCGAACGCTATCCCCCGCACTCAAAAATTTAGCTGTGGGCCTATCCCAGTTCGGGACCGCCCTGCGGGTCAACCCCACTCGAAAGTGCAATGAGGGAGTCTCGCCACAGATGTCCTGCCTCCTTGATCGCAGGAACATCCCAGCCAGGTAAGTTTATGAAACAGCGAATTTTCGGCTCTACCCCGAAACATCGAAAAGACGAAACATCGAATGGACGAAACATCGACAAGGGGAAAATGGGATGAAACATCGAATGGATGAAACATCGAATGGACGAAACATCGACTAGTGGAAAATGGGACGAAACATCGAATAATAGAGGCCCTCGGGATAAAGCTGGATATAGGTGGATTAAAGGGGATTAAGCCCCGAAATGAATGGGAAATGGTCTGGAGGGCCAGTGGAAGGTTGGGGATGTGTGCCGAAGGCCCTAGGAGTGCCTGGGATTAAGAAGGATATAGGGGGATTAAGGAGGATTAAAGGGGATTAAGCCCCGAAATGGATAAGGATTAAGGAATGCCCCGGAAGGCCATGGGAATGTCGGGGAAATGTAACAGAGGCCTGGAGACTGCGCGAGATTAAGCCGGTTATAAGGGGATATACGTGGATTAAGGGGGATTAAGCCGGATTAAGCCACGAAATGGATGGGCGTGAGTCTTGGTTTGACTGTTTTGCTTCCGGCTTCTCGAGAATCCTGTGTTCCGAACCCTTAACCCTAATCCCTAGCCCCTAACTAAGCTTAATCCGGCTTAATCCCCCTATATCCATCTTAATCCCTCTATATCTGGCTATATCCCGCATGCTCCGAACCCCTAGCCCCTAGATCCCATGCCGCCCCTAACCATAACCCTAATCCCTAGCCCCTAACTAAGCTTAATCCGGCTTAATCCACGTATATCCTCCTATATTCGGCTATATCCCGCGCACTCTCAGGCACTTCTCCGACCTTCCCGTGGCATTCCAGGACATTTCCCATCAATTTCAGGGCTTAATCCGACTTAATCCCCCCATACCCACCTTAATCCCCCTATATCCGGATGTATCCCACGCACTATCGGACACTTCCCCTACCTCCCACAGGCTTTCCGCACCATTTCACATCTATTTGGGGGCTTAATCCGCCTTAATCCCTATATCCTCATAATCCCCCTATATCCGTCTATATCCCGCACACCTCCTTTTTGACTTCCGCGCACCCCGGGATTGCCTAAAATTAAAATTCGATGTTTCGTCCTTTTTTCCACTTTTCGATGTTTCGTCCATTCGATGTTTCGGCGATTTTCCCCCTATCGATGTTTCGTCTTTTTTTTCCACTAGTCGATGTTTCGTCCATTCGATGTTTCGTCCCATTTTCCACTAGTCGATGTTTCGTCCATTCGATATTTCGTCCTTTCGATGTTTCGTCCATTCGATGTTTCGGGGTGTAGCGGAATTTTCGCCTTTTCCCCCCTCCTCCATTGGAAATTGGAAAGAGATTCATTTTAAATTGGGGCAGCAATATTCGGGTGAGCGAAACAACTAAGAAGAAATAGCATACTGCCTCCCCACAATGAATGAATTCATACGCGGAAAGATGAAGGAAAGAGTGAGAAATAGTTATACAGAAATAAATGTGCTATGGTGAAAAGAAGAGACTTGCAGAGGGATGGGGAAAAGTGGTAAAGAGAATGGGCTTTCTTCAAGCCTTTATTGCTATGCTGTTTGCTTCCTATATAAAACTTGCGGCATTAATTGGCATAAATATTCATATCTTCTTGAATTAATTATCCCTGGTCCCCTTGTATTCGGACGAAGAAATCTTTCGCCTTTTACTAAAGATTTCCGTGCAGGGGGACGGTTATGGGTTTACCCTAATTTTTGGACCGCATCCCTTCATGGGGTGCTTAAAATTTGGATAGTTTAATTAAATCATATTTTTGATGCACACTAAATTTCTCTATTAATTTCAAAAATTCATCAACAAAAACAGGATTTTTTAACCCATAATTTCAAAAATAATTATTGTTAAGTATTTTCATTTTTCCATTTTTATATTTCCTGTAATTTGCCTCCATTCACTTATATAAATAAACAACATTTAAGGCATCTATAAAAGGAAATGCGCACTTTGTCCTTCACCGCCAACGCCAAATATTCTCTTCTTTTATTTCTTTCTCGCGTGCGGTCGGTCCCTTTTCCAAAAATGAGACAAATGGCCTTGGATGTGGACTTTGAACTGTCGTTTCGCTTAAGGCGTTTGGGAGAGAGAAGCGAACAAATCGAAAAGAATGGAGCAAATGACACAAATAACGCTTTTAAAAACTCAAAAATGGTCCAAAATTGTTCGAGAGAAATTTTTCATGCAGCTTAACGCTAAAACTTAAATTGAAATTCAATAATTTACTAAGTTATAGTCTCCGTTTATTTGTATATTTTAAAGATATTTCTGCTTAATATCAAATATCCATCCATCTTACCGTCTGCTAAAATGAGACCAATTGAGGGACTTGTGGTGTGTGCTCCTCTATTTCGATCGATGCTCCATGCTCCGTTTTACAGCGTCCGTCTAGGACTTTGGTCTGTCACTTTGCTTGAGGCGTTTGGTTGAAAGACAAATAAAAGGAAAATAATGGAGATTGTAGAAATATGATGCAAAACCCTTTCAAAAGTCAAAATAGTCTAAGAATAGTCGAAAGAAATTTTTCGTGCAGTTTGAGGCTTATGAACTTCAAAATTTACTACTATGTTTATAGATTTTTAAATTCATCAAAAACCATAACTAAATTTCATTTATTTTTTCGATATAATAGGAAAATCTTCTGCTGAAATCTCCCGTCTAAAATGAGACCAAACTTAACGGACGTGTGGTGTGGTCTCCTCTTTTTCGATCGATGGTCTATATTTTCCCCAACATCCATCCATTTATTTTAAATGTCGCTCGCGGCGGCGAGAATTGCGTATGTCCGTCCGTCTTTCATTGCTATTTGCCCCGCCGGCTGTGTCCATCTTCATCTCTTCTGTGTCTTCTTCCATTCTCCTCTTCCCGTGCTGTTGTCCCCCAAAGCATCCCTCATTTTCCCAATTCCCGACTAAACAAAAAATCTCCCATCCTTTCTCCTCATTTCCATTCCATTCATTCCCGGTCCCGTCAAACAAAATTTTCTGTTTTACTCAATTGGTTGACTGAACAATTTTTAAAACCAAACACCAAACAAAAGTTTTTTCGCCTCCGATAATTCCAACAGCGGCCAGCGGTATCCCAAAAAGCTGTCCCTCTCAATAAATGTAAAACGGAGGGGAGGACAAAGTGCACAAACCAACAAAATATTTGGAGGATTATTTATATGTATTTGTGGGCGATTGAATTTCTCGCTCTCGAGCCTTTTTACTCTTCCCTCACAGCTCTGTCGATGCTGATTCGATCTTCTTCCTCCCATATTCATTCGCTAATCGACTCTTTTATCATTTTTTTGTTTATTTAATTCTTCTCCATATCGATATTCAATATCGACAGAAATTTTCCACTTTTTACTTTTATAAAAGTGCATTTAAAAATGAAAGGAATTTGCTCTAGTTGAAAAAATACATTAGGCCAAAATAATTATAATGGTTTAACGGTTTGCTCTATATTCACAAACCATATGTTGTAGGAATGGTTGAAATTCAGGAAAAGTTGGAATTTACACACTATTTCGCCTAAGAAGCAGAGTACAAACCTAACCCTAGCCCTTAGCCCCTACCCCTAATCCCATGGTGCCGAGCCCCTAACCCTAAACCCCTAGTTAGTTTTTCGAAATTCGAACTTTCTCTAATTCTCTGACAAAAATAGTGTATAAATTTCAACTTTTCCTGAATTTCAACTTTTCCTACGACACATATACCATTGGATAGAGCTCATCAAGATGCATCGAAGGGTATATAATTTGTTATGGTTTAGTCAAAAATTAAAATGAAACGGTTTAAACCGATTTTGGTTCGGAAGCTAATTTAAAATAGGTTAAACCTAAAAGCCAAAAGTATTATCAAACGATGTGTCTCAATGAGATCGATCGATTGGTGTATAAGGTTTTAGTTTCATCAAAACTACAAAAATTTTTCAATGATTTTCCCATTTTGAGTCCTCAAAAAATAAATGCCTAATCATTAATAAGCAGCAGCAGAAATCGATAATAAATTTTTTCAATTTATGTTCTTTGGTCTATTTCCTCAAATTCTTCGCATCCTTTGCAGTTTGCACAAAACTTTCATCCATCAATCACACACCCACCCTCCCACCCAATTCATTTTTATCGAACAAATGTTTGTTAACTCCTCATTAAAACACGCAGCATTTTCTCCTCATTATCAGTCCACAAAAAGTCACACAAAAAGAAGCCCCATTTTTCTCCTATTCCCGTTGGTCGTTGGCCAAAAAGGATGGAATCACGTGCTAGTCGACCAAATTACACAAAGTAAAAAAAGAATAAAATAAAAGTGGAATGAAGAGCCAGCCGAAAAATCTTCATTCATCACAAAAATCACGTTGCGGTTTTTTGGGCGTAAGAAAATCTCGTGATTTGCTCATTCTTTTTTGTTTATTCTCTTTTACAATTTTGGATGGCGTCCCCGAAATGCGCGTGTCTATTTTAACCTTTTCAATTTATCGCTCCCCATAGTTTCAATTTTTACTAAAATTTCAATTACCTATTTAATTGTGAATTTTTAAAAAATTTATTAACAAACAAAACTAGGTTTTTCAAATTCAAACGACACAATAAAAATGTCCACATCATCAAATTCCGCCAATAGTCAACATCAGCAGGATAAACAACAACAACAAAATGGCACCGCACTTCCGCCATTAGCTCGAAAACGTTCAGAACCAGCGCCACGCGGTGCCGCCACCGATTTTGTTTCGGCCGATGTGAATGAAGTGCTGCAGGATGCCCGCGAAATTTTGACAAACCGAGAGCGCCGGGATGGACATCCGAATGAGCGAGTGCTGGATGAGTCGACCACAGTCAAGGTTTATAATAAGCTTTTTAATAATTTATGTTCCGACATTTTTGGAAATTGAGTATTTCGGAATTGGCCATGTCTTTGTCGAGCATTTTCGGAAATCTCAGCTTCTAATCTTCGTAAAAGACGAAAAGATAAGCTCATTCTTATTGGAATGGTCAACTTAATCTAAGAAAAAAGAAATTTCAATTTCCAACCAATATTAGGGCTTAGGCAAAAGGTATAAACCAAATTGATTTGGGTTTAAAACCGTTCATTTTTTCAAATATGTTCATTCTCACTTTTCTGATATTAAACTTTCATACACAAAATCGATCATGCCGAGTCGATAGTGCCTATTCTCTTCTCTCTGGAGACTAGAAGCCAAGATTTACAGAATTGTCCGATTCCGGTTAAAGTTCCTGTAGTTCCGGAAATGCCCGAAATTATTCGAAACACTTACATATATAAATATAAAACATTTAAAATTTTCATTCCATCAATTCCACATCCACAGGTGACCAAAACGGGTGGCGATGAGGATCCGATGGAAGTGACAGTGTTCCGCAAAAGACTGGTCAAAAGAAAGGATGAAGATGATGAGGAAGAGAAATGGGAATCGGACGAAGATAATCGAGGTTTGCGCACATTTAAAATTGATTTAAAAATTTTCACAATTTTGCTTGAAATCTTCGGAGATACAATTCCATAAATATAATGGTTTTGTATCGAAAGCTGTTAACTTTTTAATGCTTATTGAAACATTAAACCATGCGAGGGGCAAAGGCGTAGCCAGAATTTTTTTCGGGGGGGGGGGCTAACAGGGGAAAAATTTTTTTAGTTTACAAAAAATCAGAAATTTCGATCGCCGATAGGCGCGAGCGAAATTTTTACTAATTTTTGGACCTAAAGACCGAAAAGCGCGAAATTTTTTTTGATATTTAGTATAATCTTTTAAAAAAATTTTCCAATTTTTTCCCTTTCTTTGGATTTCGGGGGGGGGGGGGGGCAATAGCCCCCAGTCCCCCCATGGCTACGCCTTTGGCGAGGGGGCCTGAAGAAATTCGTCGATTGACTTATAGATTGTAGTTATTTAAATAAAAAACCAACACATTTTGGACGGTTTAATACCTTTAATTTTGACAAAAACCCAGCCAATCTATAGATCAAACGATGCGTTTCGACGAATTATATTGAACCGTATAAGATTTGCAGAGTAAAAGGTCAAACCAAGCATAAAAAAGTTTACCAAAAAAATCTACCATTTCACGGAAAACCTGTTAATTTCACCCAAAATATTTTCAAATTATTATCAAGGATGGTCCAGCGACACGGATTTAATTTCGGCCACGCATCGGGCTCGAATGCCATCCATCCACAAATGTTCACATCGAAATAAAAAGCATAAAGTGCACAGCAGCATTGGTGACATTGGCTCATTGGTTGAGGAAACGGTTTGCAAATTTCCTTTATAATTTTTTAGGGTATTATTAAATTTGTCGAAGAAAAACGAAAATTGGAAATGGCGAAAAGATTATGGATAAGATTCAATGGTTTTCTTAGACCACCATACACCAAATTAGGGCCTTGGCCAGGGGAAGGGGGCGCAGGGGACGGACGATCCCACTAATGTCCGAAATTTAGAAGAAAAAATTTATAAAATTTGTTGTGCCCCTCCCATCTCTTTCAGCCACCTTTGCGCCCTCTCTCTATTAACAATTTTTGGCTATGGCCCAACGCAAATCCAAAATCGTGTACCCAATTGAAAGATTTCTTCAATTCATTTCGATTTGTTTGGTATATAATATTTTGTCATGCTTTAGGTAGGCTTAAAGTTTGACAAAAAAAGATTAAGGGTATTAAACCGTTTATACCTTCCCTATGCTTTTTGGTTCATTCAAAACCAATTTAAAATAGGTTAAACCTAATACCTAAATCAGTATTAAACGACTTGCCTTGACGAGTTCTATCAATTGGATATATGGTTCGGGCTTCGGGGCCTAGGACAAACCACTAATCTCCCAGGGACGTATCTAGGATTTGGGCTTGGAGGGGGTACGCATGTAAATTTTTTTCGCATAGATATTTATTGAAAAAATTGAAAATTTTTCACGAAAAATTTTTGGTGGCCGGATACACATGTAAAAAAAGTCGAACAAATTTAGGCTAAAAACAGCCGCGCAGCGAAAAATTTAGTTCAAAAATGGCCGCGCAGCGAAAATTTTTAACCACAAAAGAGTCCCCCCTTTACTTTTTTTCGCCGCTTGGGGGGGGGGGGGTACGTACCCAGTGTAGCCTCCCCCCCCCCCCCCTAAATACGTCCCTGTATCTCCTTTTAAAAACACTAAACTTTTCGTCATTCCAATTCATTTTCGTCATTCCAATTCATTTTTCGTCATATTAATTATTTAAATTTTAATTGTTTCAGACCAGTGAACGGCACATGAATGTTGTGTACCGGCGACGACATAAAGACGATTTTTGGCGAAAGGATGTGGAGGAAGAGGAAGATGATGAAATTGAGGGAAAGGACAAAATGAATGGATGGAAAGCAGAATTGCTGGAAAAGATTGGCCGAAGACGGGAAAGGAAGCAATCATCGGCGGAGGGTGGTAATGAGGATGAGGCCCAATTGAAGGTGGAAATTACGGAACAATGCACAACACAGGAGGGCACACACCTCGTCCAACAGGTTTGGAAATAATAAAAGGAAGAGAAAAAAACTTTAAAGGGATAAAATTAAAATTTTTTTAATTAATAAAGGGGGCCGGATTTTCAGTTTTTGAGCATCTGATTTAATGTCAAAAACACATAATATTTTTGAGCATTTTTTGATGTGATTATTGACCAATTTTTGACCTTTTTAGCACTTTTTAGGAGAAAATTTCATTAGAAAAAATTCAATAAAGAACCACATATTTTTTGATTATTTTACGTAAAAAATCCTCTTCTGCTGATTAAAATTGAGAATTAAAAATTAAAATAATAAAATCAACGACATTTATAGAACTAAATATGTTAGAAAAACATTTTTGCAAAGCTTACATATTTCTTTTATTAGTGGTCCCTGGCTTTGAGGGTACTTTTCGTAAGATGAACTTTTGACTAAATTTTTATTGAATTTTTTAGTACCATTGGGCTCTATAAAAACGCAATAGTTTATCCAAAAATCGACAAATATTTAGGGCGTCGAAACATATTGGGCTTCAAATTGAGAAAAAAAATATGCAATTGTCTATTTTTAATTGATTTTTTAAAATTTTGTTTTAATCGGTTCAAAAAATTATTCAACAATTAATTTTTAGACTTGGGAAGCAACGTGGACTGTGCAAAATTTCCACTCATTGCCGGATTGGCTTCAGGACAATGATTTTTTGCACACCGGCCATCGGCCTCCCCTTCCGAGTTTTGCGGTTTGCTTCAAAAGTATTTGGTCATTGCATACGGAAACGGGCAATATTTGGACACATTTGATTGGATGTTTGGCATTCTTCATCCTTTTCTGCTGGTTTTTGACAAGGCCCGATGCACATATTCAATTTCAGGTTTGACAATTTTACATAATTTTAAAATTTAAAAAATGAATAAAAATCAAATTTCGGATTATTAATTGGAAAATACTATTTAAAATGTCGAAAATCTTCATTTAATAATGGTTCATTTTAAGTTTAACCAATTTGAAATAAGTTTTGAACCATAAACCGCAAGATGGTTTAAAACAATTTAATACCCTTAATTTTTATTAAAACCATAGCTAAATTACCTATATGTGTGCCAATCGAGCTTCTTGGTAAGGTCTATCGATTGAATATAAGATTTTGGGGTCTTGGACAAACCACCGAACCATTAATCTTTTTTTTTTTAATTTTTATATTTTTTGACCATATTAAATATAATTCCTTATTTGATTCAATAATAAATATTAATTAAATCTATTATTTAACCGAAAACAATTTCAATAAAAAATACAAATATTTCTATTAAAATTGAAAGAAAAAATATGAAGAAAAATCAATAATTTATTTAATTAAATTTTCCATTAAAATTTTTCCAAATTTTTTCCAGGAAAAATTGGTGTTCTCCTTCTTCTTTGCCGGTGCCATCCTCTGTTTGGGTCTCTCATTCACATTCCACACGGTGTCATGCCATTCCAAATACGTGGTTCGCATTTTCAGCAGGTTCAAATTTTAATTCAATTTCAAATTTAATTTCCATTTTTAGACTTGATTATATGGGTATTTCGCTGCTGATTGTCGGCTCATTCATTCCCTGGATCTACTACGGTTTCTATTGTCGCCGTGAGCCCAAAATCACTTACATTGGGGTTAGTTTATGTTTTAAATTTAATTTTGTCAAAAAAACACTGAAAATAATGGAAAAATAATTTTGAGAAATAGTAAACGGATTTCGGAAATTTATTTTGGACAATCAAAGCATCAAAAGATGCATCGAATGGTAAATAATTTATTAAGGTTTTGGCTGGATCAAAAATTAAATGGGTATTAAACCGTTTAAACCAAATTTTTGTTTTAAGTTTAATGTTTAAGACTAATTCAAAATTGGCTAAATCTGTTTAAATCATTACTAAATGATGTGCATTGACCTGATCTATCGATTGGTTTTAGGATATGGCGATCTAGAATAAACCGCTCAACCTAAACCATTTTAAAGATTTAGCTATTTTCAATATTTTTTGGCCAATTTCATTTTTTCTCCATTGTAAAATTTCCGATTTAATTCATCCATTTTTATTCCAATAGATGATCGCCATTATGGGAATTGCAGCAATCATTGTTTCGCTGTGGGACAAATTCAACCACAAAAGTTACCGGCCATTGCGCGCCTGCATTTTCTCATTCATGGGACTCAGCGGTGAGCAAAAAATAAATAAAAAAAAATTAAAAAATTATTTTAGTTCCAAATTATAAATAAAAATAAATTTAAATTTATTTTTTCAGGCATTTTCCCAACCATTCATTTTATTTACACGGATGGAATGCGCCGAATGATTGATGAGAACAGTTTTTACTCTTTGTTGGCAATGGCCGGCCTCTATTTGTTCGGCGCCCTGCTCTATGCCACTCGCACACCGGAACGATTTTTTCGTGAGCTTAAT
Organism: Pratylenchus scribneri; assembly: GCA_030063045.1. NCBI lineage: Eukaryota > Metazoa > Nematoda > Chromadorea > Rhabditida > Pratylenchidae > Pratylenchus > Pratylenchus scribneri. The sequence continues at coordinate 266,095 of JAQSEB010000198.1, read as the reverse complement.
TTTTTTAAAAATAATTTTTAAATTTATTTTTGAAGCCGGAAAATGCGACCTCGTCTTCCAATCGCATCAATTGTTCCATGTTTGCGTTGTTTGTGCAGCATTGGCCCATTATTATGGAATTTTGAATGTGAGTCTTCCACAAAAAAAATTTAAATATAAAAAAGAATTCCAAGAAATTAGCCCAAAATTTAATAAAATCTAATTTTTTTATAATTTGGAATAATTTTTTTATTCAACAAAATTCGGTACTTGTCAGTTATGTGGGCATATTCGAAAAAAAATTTTTGAGATTCTTATTTTTTTATTCATATTTGATTGTAAAATGATGAAAAGACATGAATTTAGTTAATTTTAAGTTGACCAATTTTGTGGATAACTTACAGTAATTTTTTGGGAGGCGGGAGAGGAATCTGCGTATAGAAGATAAGCTATAAGTACCAATTTTTGTACCTAATTCTTTTTTTAGGAAAATTTTTTCATTATTTTGTCAAAACTCAAAATTTAAAAAAAAATATTTGATTAATTTTGATTTTTCTATTTTTTTGGAATTTAAAAAAAATAAAAATTATTTCCAACAAAAAATCCAAATTCTAATATTTTCCCCCATTTTTTGCAGATGGCCATGAATCGATTGACCGGCACTTGCCCTGTGGTCCCATCCGGCGCTCAATTTGTGCAAACTCATTCAGAACTTTAGCTATTTTTAATGCTTCACAATGAAGAAAATTGCACACAATAATGGCTAATAAAATTCATAGAATTTTGATATAAAAATTGTTTTTGTTTAAAACATTTTCAAGAATTTTCCCAATTTTTCCTACCCAAAAATTTTTTTGTATTTTTGATAATTCCGCTTCACACTATGACCGAATGAAATTGTTTTTTTTCCACTGTAAAATGAATAAAACGGGCATCATTATTTAATCAATTTTCACTCTGTTTATCAAAATAATCAGTAAATTTGTTCTTTGTTATTCATTAAATCCATCCATTCCATTTCCATCGGATTTGGCTGCCGGTCGAACAATTTGGCCAACAGCATTATTAGAAGTTCCCTGTATTTCGAAATTTCGATAAAAAAAAACAAAATATATCCTTTGGTATTGGTAGGAATTGGGAACTTGAATTTAAATACAAAATTTTCAAAAAGTGGAATTCCTCACTCCACATTTTTGGACAATTTATTTGATAAAATCTAAAAAAACTTAAAAGTTAGCCTTCCCCTCAATCTAGTCTACTAATCTTTTTTCTATCTTAGGAACCAGCACTAGGCTGCAAAAGATTAACCACTGTCTATTCCTTTCTGAGCCTGGCGATAAATTTTATTTTAATTATTTAGGTAAATAAGTTTAAAATTGGTAGCATATATACCATACCAAGTTACCTATAGATTAGCAAAATGCTATATTTTTTGAACATAATTCTAAAAATCTGAAACAAAAAACCTTAAATTTTTTAGATTCGATTTTTAATTATTTAAATAATTTTTGTGCCAAATTGGGAAATATATGTATTTCCGATAGACCATCTTTTAGACCATCTTTTAGACCATCTTTTTACTTGTCCTAGGGCTGAATTTCCTCCTCCTCCACCAATAGCATTCGGATTATTCTGCCGATTGCCGAGGAATGGAGGCGGCAAAAATGCTGCCGATGGCGAATTAGTATTCGGTAACATTGCCGAAAGGAATGCTGCCGGTGGAGGCTGATGGCCATGATTATGCAATGAAGAATGGCTGTGGGGGAAATCGGCCATCGAGAAGAGGCGAAAATGTTGGTCATGGTCACGGAGGAAATCGGCGGTGCCATCGGAATTTCCTGGGGCAGAATTTTCGCCGGGCTGTTCAAAATGATGACCAATTGGTTGGGTGGAGCCAACGGCAGTACCAGAAGATGGGAAAAGGCCAGTGCCCTAAAAAGGGAAAAGAATAAATAAAATATTCGGTAAAAATCAATTTAATATAATATCTGATGAAGTAAAAAATTATCTAAATTTTGCCAAATCGGATTTAATTTCCTTATTTTTGTCATTTTTACTTGTGCTCTGGCCGATGAGAATTTTCTGGCACCAGCGGAAAAATATCTTGTCCTTGAGGCCCCATTCGACGCATTCCCAATTTGTTCCCGCTCAACGATTGGTCCGACTGTGACTGTCTAAAATGGATTTTAAAATTTTGTAAAATTTTTAAATTTTTCTTTAGTCGGACCAATCGTTTTTTTGGGAATTTATTACAAAAAATACCATACCTATTATCATCTTCTTTTTCCTTCACTTAATGAATTTTTTATGGTTATATAAAATATTTTAAAAAATTAAATAAAAATTAAATGAATGCTTCATTAAAAAGACAATATCCAAATTTAAAATGGTAAATTTAAGGGGATTAAAAAATCCCCCGTTCCAAAAATTAAATATACTAATCCGCAATAAATGCAGCTTTGAAATTTTTTCCTTTGGCGTTTTGTATTATGAATAAAATCCAAAAATAAATGAAATAGTTAAGGAATAAAGAAAAGAACTTTTAAACACAAAATATAAAGAAATAAAGAAAAATAAATATTTTAGAATGAAAGCAATATATATTAAAAAAATTGAGAAAAATTTTTAATTATTTTAATGAAATAGTCGAGAATTATTAAAAAAATGTAAATATTTGCCAAATTTTGTAAATAATTGTAAAATGCTAAGAAAATATTGAGATAATTATTTTGAACCAATTGGAGCGGCCGGGAGCCGCGTAGCGGCGACCGGGCGCTCCTTTAAGCATTTAAATCATTGGAATAATGTAATAGCAAATCCGGGAATAGGTAAATAGTATGAATCAAGTATTAAAGGTTTATGAATTAAATAAGATAATACTTAATTAATATTTATCGAGATTTTGATATAAAAAGCCGAAAATTAATATGTATAAGTGAGGAAATGAGTTAGAAATGCCATGCCATGAATGAGTTCATGAATGAAGTATAAGCACCAGAAGTAATCGATAATGATGGTTAAAAAATTGAGAATAACCGAGAATGAAGGGTAGAAAGCTGGGAATGATCGAGAATAAAGGTTAAAAAGTTGGGAACGGTCGAGAATGAATGGTAAAAAGCCGGGAATGATCGAGAATGAAGGGTAGAAAGCTGGGAATGATCGAGAATGAAGGGTAGAAAGCTGGGAATTGTCGAGAATGAAGCATAGAGAGCCGAGAATAGTCGAGAATGAAGAGTAAAAAGCCGGCAATGGTCGAAAAAATGAAAGGTAAAAAGCCGAGAATGATCGAGAATGACGAGTAAGAAACCGGGAATGGTCGAGAATGAATGGTAGAAAGCTGGGAACGGTCGAGAATGAATGGTAAAAAGCCGGGAATGGTCGAGATTGAAGCATAGAGAGCCGGGAATAGTCGAGAATGAAAGGTAAAAAGCCGGGAATGGTCGAGAATGAAAGGTAAGAAACCGGGAATGGTCGAGATTGAAGCATAGAGAGCCGGGAATGGTCGAGAATGAAAGGTAAAAAGCCGGGAATGGTCGAGAATGAAAGGTAAGAAACCGGGAATGGTCGAGAATGACGAGTAAGAAACCGGGAATGGTCGAGATTGAAGGGTAAAAAGTCGGGAATTGTCGAGAATGAAAGGCAAAAATTCGGAAATGCTCGAGAATAAATAGAATTGTGCCGGGAATGATCGAGAATTTTTGGATTGAATTAAGGGGAAATTGGATAATGAATGAATAGAACTATAAATAATGAATTAGAGATATAGATGGAGATGATGATCATTAACATTAATTAATCAAGCGAACGAATGGAATTTGTGTTTTTTATTTTTTCCATTTAAATAAAATTGAAACTGAGAATTTAACTTTCCATCATTTTAATTTTAAAACGTTTTGACGAGCGCTGGGATGCCGCGCAGCGGCATCCCAGCGCTCGTTATAAAATAACTCGGAAAAATGATATGGAAAAAACAAATAATGGATAAAATTGCAGCCTTTTACCTATCTGTGAGGAAAAAATGTTTGTGGGAAGCAAACAGCAGCTGAATAGAGAACAAGGGAATGGATCTAAGTTAGCATCCAATTCACCTACTCTCTCGCCCAAATTCATGCCTCTCTTTCCCGCTCTTTTATTCCGAAAGAGCATAGAGAAGTTAGAGAAGCGCGAATTTTGGAGAGAGAGTATGCGAATTGGCTGCTGCCTCCGAGCCCCATTTCCTCTTCTTCTCGATTCGGCTGCTATTTGTTTCCCACAAACATTTTTTCCTAATAGAATCGGAAAAGTCAACATTTTTATAGGAATTGTGACTAAAATCCCTAAAAGAAAAAATAATTTTTGGAACGGGGATGTTTTTTTTATTCCCCTTAAAATTGTGCATTTAAATCAATCGAAAATGGAAGGAAAATTGTTTTTCTATATTTATTTTATACTTTTTTTTTCAAATTTTAAAATTTTTTGTATGACTATGCTGGGCGAATTTTGCATGTAGGCAATCAGGGTTAGGATTAGGTTCATTACTAGGGATCAATAAGGGATAGGATATCTCATCAACCGTCCGTAACCCCTAATGACCCCAACCCTATTTAGGATGACCCAAAGAGGGGAACCCTTCATTTTTTCTCTTCTCAACAAAAAACATATGTGCCAATTTACCTAAAAATAAATTTTGTTTTAAGAATTGATTTGATATTTTTAAGAAATATTTTCCGATATTACAAAATGAATGCTTGCTGGCCTTATTATATATACGGTGAAAAAATAATAAAATTACAGTGAACACTTTTAAGGGGGATAAAAAAACCCCCCGTTCCAAAAATTTTAATAAGACTAATTGTCATTATTGAATTGAATATATTGAATGGTGCTAGCGCGTTTCATCGAAAAGGTCGGAAATGCGCGTTTCATCGAAAAAGGTCGGAAATGTTCATATTTCAATTTAGAGGGGTTAAACTAAAAAACCAATGATGTTTTCGAATTCAGCATGTTGGAAAACCCATAAAACCAATTTAAAAACATTCATTTTTTGCGCAAAAACTTTTAAAACAACAATGTTGTTGATATTTTACATCTTTTTCAAATAAACAATGTTTTTGCCCATAAATATATGTTTTTAAACTGGTTTTAGGGGTTTTCCAACATGCTGAATCCGAAAACATCATTGGTTTTTTAGTTTAACCCCTCTAAATTGAAATATGAACATTTCCGACCTTTTTCGATGAAACGCGCATTTCCGACCTTTTCGGTGAAACGCGCAAACACGATATTGAATTATGTGCTCCCATTAGCTTGGGGTAAATTATTTGTGGGAAGCAAACAACAACTCAAAGGAGAACAAAGGAAATGGGAGGGCAGCAGCCAGCACTACCCAATTCACATATTCTCTCGTCCAAATTCTTGCCTCTCTCGCTCACTCTTTTTTATTCAATCGCCAAGTGGGGTTTAATAAACAAAATATCTTTTTAGCCTTACCGTAATGTCATTTAATTTAAAAAAAATATGCATCCTTTCAAAAATGCCTAGAGTATTCTTTGAATTAAATTTTAAACTTTTAATTTGTTTTTTTGGTTTTTACACATAAAATAAAATACTTTAATCCTACAGAAAAAAAACGTGGAAATGCCTTTAATTTCTACAAATGCGCCCAAATTAATTTCAACAAAATTTATTCTAAATTCCCCTGGAAATTTTGCCCATTTAGCCCACAGTCTCCCTCAAGCCCTTAATAACTAACCAATTGTTTGAAGAAATTGTCGGCCTGTGCCCGTTGCCGTTCTTCGGCCTCCTCTCGTCCTCGGAAGAATGCCTCAAATTCTTTTCGGGTCACTCGGCCATCCGAATTCAAATCCAGTTGATGGTAACGACGAGAGAGTGTTTCCATCCATGGACCTTTTTAAAGAGGGAAGAAAATTTAAGGATTTTGTTTAATTTTTTTCATTAAAAAATTTACATACGGTCGCTTTGCAAATATTCCGCAAAAGTCAATGCATCATCATTGTTGCTGTCAATTCGGCGAAATTCTGTAGGGGATGGATACAAATGTTTAGAAAAAAAGTTCAAGATAAGAACAAAATATCTGTAAAATGTCATATTTTTGTAATCGTCCAAATTCAAACTATATTAATATTTTTCAACGGGAAACAAATTTTCTGGTAAAATATATTTCCAGTAAGAAATTTCCTTTTAAAAACACATTTTCGAGAAAGAACTTGGGCTGAAATATTTTTTGCACATAAATTTCGGAAAAACGCCAAATTTGACTGTTGGTTTATTTTTTCCTTTTAATTTTTAAATCTTATCTTCTTATCTACCGGTTAATCGAGGATTCAGCAGCTCCATAGGAATCGGTGTGATGCCGGCTGGGGCTGCCGCCATTCCACCAATTGCTCCAAGCAATGTTATCAGAAACAATGTAAGGAAGGAATGAATAAAGTAATTATTATTTAACATTTTCTGCTTGAATTGGGAAATTAGAAAAAGGAATATTCTTTCCTTTTGGGAATTGATGGAATATATAATAGTATTTTTTTGAGGTTTTGTGGAATTTATAAAAATGACGAAAAAGCTAGAAGAAAATATAAAATTTCAATTTTTAATTTTTTTTAAAAAATAATTTTTTCCCAATTTTGAGGTTCACTTGGAATAAATAAAATTAAATAATAATAATTGATTAGAAAAATAAAAATTTGTTGTCCAAATATTTTAAAATTATAGGATTATTTGGCCCAAATTGCCAACAATTTAATTTTTATGTTCCGAAAATCTACTGCTTTGCTGACTGTTCATTCCTCTGCGGCGGAATGTGTGTTTTGTTCGATGGTAATTGAGCGTGAAAAACAAGTTTTTGTTATTATTCTTTCTTACAAAACATCCTCGCAATTATTATTTGTGCCTTTAGCTAGAATTATGTATGTGCGTTCCTTCCATTCGGCAAAAAACTGAAATACACTGCAATTGCCTCCCAGCAGAAAATGTTGGTCAATTTTCTCTAAGGCAAATTCTTCACCTCTGATTTCCATTCAACAATTTGGTTGTGATTGCGACGCCAATCTTTGAGGCTCTATTTAATTATTACCAGTTTTAAAAGAATATTATTTATTAAGGGTATTTTTCCTAATTGCCAGCAAAGGATAACGATTTTATAATGATTTCTTTCCCAAATAAAATTAATTTTAGTGTTTTTTAACAAATAGGCTTTGCACATTCAAACATTGCAATTTTTCCATTATTTTATTAAATCTCAGAAGAAAATTAAATCAGCATTAACAGAACCTCGGCTTGGCCTCATTGGTCCTCCGTATTGTCCTAGCGCAAGGCTGACTCCAGCGAGAAAATATGAGAATTTCTTTCAATTCTAGTCAGAAAAATTGAATTTAAAGCAGCCAGCGAGCTGTGAAGAGTATTTCCAATTTTTAAGTTATCGAATAAATGAAAAATAATTGTAGCAATGATCTGCTAAATCATTTTTTAAAGTCCTTATTCCTGGAACCAATACTGTTCGGGGCCGAGAATGGGCGCCTTTGTTCTCGCCCAGGTCCTTCGCCGGAGGCACAAGCCCCCAGAGGCGCAAGAAAGGGGATTAGTTGGAAATTGGAATGCAATTTAACAAATTTATTTATCTGTTAGCGGTAAAATTGTGATAACAAAACGTCATAAAAGAGGGGGGGGGATGAAACAAAAGTGAATATTTGTGTGGAGAATAGCAGGTTTAAAAAAGGCACATTGGGGCAATATTTGATTGAGAGGATGACAGGTTGATTTATAAATGTGGGTACACGGTAGAGTAGGATGTAGGAGTAGGATGAATGGGAGAGATGCCCATAGGCATTATCAATTTATCATTATCAAATATCAAATTTTTAAAGTAAATTATGCAGCAGGATTCATAAAATATTTGTTAAAATTACTTCAAATTCCTTCATTCTTTCCATCGCATTGCTTTTCTTTTCCATTTCCGAATCATCCCCAGCAGATCCATCATTGGCACGAAGTTGTTTCGCTCATAATCACATCCATCTTTTTGTCTTTGTTTTTCTCTAAATCATTGAGCGTTTCGTCAGTGTTTGCATTCGCATCTTCTTGCAAATATTCGTCGAATTCGGAGAAAGCTTTTTCTTCCTTTAGTGCCCGTTTAAAATTTTTGTATGATTATAATAGATTCAGATTTGGGTAAGTAATTATTTTACAAATGAACATATTTTTTGTTAATTTGAAATGAAAATCAATATTTCAATGAGTTGAATTTATTACGGATGGTATTTATGTCGAATAGGGTATTGAAAATGCCCAAAAATCTTTGGTGTCGAAAAATAATCATTTTGTTTTAGACCATGTAACTTGGCCCAGTCAGGCTTCATTAAGATTCCCTAGTCCCTAATCCCATAGCCCCTAAAACCCATGGTCTGATAGCCTAGCCCCTAATTCGGAAAACCACATCCGAGTCATAAACATAAAACTTATTAGAAAATTTATTTTTTTGCACATTGGGACATGTGAAATGAATTGCATTCCATTTACTTTTATGATTTTTAATAAAAAATCAAAAAATTTACACTTTTGGGTTTATTGGGGATAAAAAAGTGTTTTTTGGGGAAAAAAAGAGGTATTGGGGATAAAAAAGTGTTTTTTGGGGGAAAAAAAGTTTTGCGGAAAAAAAAGATTTTTTTGGGGAAAAAAAAGTTTTTTTGGGGAGAAAAAAGGTTATCACATCTTAATAGAATTCAGAAGAATAAATTTACCGGTAAAATTACGTTTAAAAATTATTGAATATGCAAAGCAGTTAAAGAGGCTGTGCGCTGTGAGATTGCTGTATAATTATTGATATGGGCATTGGGCACGCGGCACATCCATTCCATTTATTTTGTTCTCCTGTTCCCTATTTTGAGTAGACAATTTTCGCCAAAAGCAAAAGGGGGAATAAATAAACGAAATATTTCATGGGGGATTTCACAGAAAAAGAAAAGAGGGAATATGAAAGGCAGTGTATTGGAAAAATGGAGCAGGTGGCTGTTTATTTGGTCGGAAAGAGTGGAGAAATAGGGGGGCTTTTTGCACCCTTCCAACGCATCTGCAATTTGACCCCATTTCCCCTTCAAATTCCCTCTTTTCCCTTCTATCTTCGGTTTAATTACCCAAGCTTGAGGTACTTGGTGTTTCCTGCTCTCTTTTAACATCCAAAGAGTGGTTTGGAATAAATTTTGGAATTGCATTGCCCAATTTTGTTGGGTGGTGCTTAAAAGAAGATAAGAAATGGTGAGCTTTTCAAACTATTTACATTCAATAATTTTTATTCATTTTTTTAATTTTAAAATTTATTTATTTTGAATTTACACGCAACTTGATTTTCCTTTTCAAGATAATTATTTTATAGATAATTCAATATGTTTTCAAATTAAGTATTATTCGAAAAATATTTATTTAAATATTATTATTTGCCTACTGTGAATATTTAAATAAAAAGTAATTATTATAAAAATTTAAACACTAATTCTTATGATCAATTATTTAATTAAAACAATTCTCTTAAGCCCCGAAGGGCGTCCAAAAATTGCACAAGGCCCAGCTTTCGCTGGCCAAGGCGGGCAATTGGTATAAGTTTTCAATCAGCAATAACAGAACCTCGGCTAGGCCTCATTGGTCTCTGTATTGCCCGAGCGCAAGGCTGACCCCAACGAGAAAATATGAGAATTTAACTCAATTCTAGTGGGGAAATTGAATGGAAAGCAGCCAGCGAGCTGGGAAGAGTATTTCCCATTGTTATGCCTCAAATTCATTTTTCTCTTTCCATCACAGCGTTTGATGGACTTTCGCGTCTAATTTCTTCACATTCTCTATACTATTTTCTTATTGTCTGAAGAGCTGCGAAAAGGGTAGAGTGTAGGCGCAGTGAAACTGCGAAGGAAGGAAAGGAATTAGGAGCGAAGTGAAGGAAAAAGGAAGGCTCATCGCATATTTTCCAATTCTGCTTCTCTGTAATCTTCATCTCTCACAATTTTCTATAGCCATTCTATCAAAGCTTTGGGCAAAGTAGGCTCTACCCCGAAATCCCGAAAAGACGAAACCCGAAAAGACGAAATCCCGAAAAGAAGAAAATGGGACGAAATCCCGAAAACTTGAACTTGTGGATCAATTTTTTCGATCGATAACTCAATCGATGCGTCTTGATTCCAGGATCATGAATATGCCATTTGTTTTTCAAAAAACTCAAAAATAAAAAAGTTATGGCCATTTTAGTCAAGCTGGGTTACACCTAGGGTAACTTTAATGGCCATAACTTTTTTATTTTTGAGTTTTTTGAAAAACAAATAGCATATTCATGATCCTGGAATCAAGACGCATCGATTGAGGTATCGATCGAAAAAATTGATCCATAAGTTCAAGTTTTCGGGATTTCGTCCCATTTTCTTCTTTTCGGGGTTTCGTCTTTTCGGGGTTTCGGGGGTTAGCGGAATAGTATTCTATTTACAAATTTCCTTTTTCTCCACTGAATAATGCTGCTCATTAGTAAAATATTTCCCATTGCAAATTTATTGGGAAAAATCTATTTTAAATGGCAATTTCGTTAACTATTCATCGCTTCTCGGCCTTTTGGCTAAGATCAATTGTTAAGTATCTGTTCTTTATGGTTTAATCACCATAATAAGTTCTACCGGACTTAAATGTGATTATCCCAATTTTTGGAAAAGCGTCTGGTTTCCAGCTTGCTGGTCCCGGACGGCGCGTCGGCACGGTAGTGCACTTTCATCCGGGACCGGCGCTAAAAATAAAAAAAACAGAAAAACAATAAAATAATTTTTTTTTTATATAACTTTTATGAATATTATTTAAAATTCTTATTTTTATTTTATTTCCATTTGATATGTTTTTTCCACAATTAAAAAATTATTAGTGTTTCAATCATTCATTATTTAATTTTAAGCTATTTAAATATATCTACTCATCAACATTCCTACAAAAAAATTTAGAAAAAATTGCCATTTTTTATAATTATCATCTTAGCTTGGCTGTTGTTAAATTTATTCGTAATAATTCATTTCTGTTTTTTTTTTGTTATTCACAGATTCTTTGTAGAATTCAGATTTGTTTTATTTTCATCGGACTAATTAATTATGGATTATATTTCTAGGGGATTCGGAATTCTTCCATTTCAAAAATTTTTTTACCGTTATAGATATTTGAATTAGAATAATTTTTGATTCTATTAAACATTTTGGTGGCTTGTATGGGAAAATAAGGAAGTCTTTGAGTGAGATTGTTGCCTATTGTCATTGGCTCACACCTATCTTTTTTGTTCTATGTTCCTTAGGGTAGACACTTTTCTGGCTGCTGTTGGGGCTTGGGGGAATAAATGAACGAAATATTACATGGGAAATTCAGAGAAAAAGAAAAGGAGAATATGAAAGGTAGTGTGTTGGAAAAGTGGAGCAGGGCTGTTTATTTGGTCGAGAAGAGTAGGGAAATTGGGGCCTTTTTGTACCCTTCCAACGCATCTGCAATTTGACCCCTTTCTCCCTTCAAATTCCCACTTTTCCCTTCTATCTTCGGTTTAATTACCCAAGTTTGAGGTAATTGGTGTTTCCTGCCCTCTTTTAACATCCAAAGAGTGGTTTGGAATAAATTTTGGAATTGCATTGCCCAATTTTGTTGGGTGGTGCTTAAAAGAAATGGGCACGAAAAATCAAAGAAATTGGTAATTTTATTTCATTTCTAGTTTATAAGATATTATTTTTACCCCCTTAATTAATTTGTTAAGTTTGTCCCTACCCATTATCAAAATTTTTTTTAATCTTTTCTATTCCTCTTTTTTCAAAAAATTTAATATTTCTAATATTATCTAGGACTAGGATATTCATAATCTCATTTTAAACTATTTTTAATGTGCCAAAAAAGTTGCAATTGCATTTACCTTTTCAATAAATGAGTGAATTTTTCAATTTTAAGGAGAGCTCCGGAATTCTCCCCGTCCCAAAAATTACTTTTTTTACAAGGACTTCCCGCGTCCAACGGTCGGCCCATGGATATCGACTTAAAGGGTACTTCTCTTTAAATATTATATTATACTTGGATGTGCGGAAAATTGAATAAGAAGCAGCGAAAGGGGCAATGGGATTGCTCCTCAGTTGACATTGGTTCATTGCACTATTTTTTCTTCTCTGTTCGCTCTGCTGTTTTGGATAGCCACTTTTCTTTGACTGATGCTTGGGGGAATAAATGAACGGCGGCAACATATTTTTAGTGGTTGTCAGAGAAAGTGGAAATGTGGGGTGGTAAGATAAGAACTGGGCTAAATGGAAGTCAACTTTTGGAAGTTTGCTTTGAAGCAGATTGCTCACTGAAAGCATCTAAATTATTAAAGTTGGCTGAATTCAATGAGCAAATTGCTGGCAGCCCTTCTTATCTTAAGCATGTTGCTTTACTCTCCTTTTAGAGGCACCATTTTTCAAAAATTTATTAAAAATCAAGGAAATGAGAAAAATGAAAATTTTTTATATAGATTTGTAGAGGAGACTTTATTCTATATCCTAAAAATATTTTTACATTATTTGGACAGCTCTATAAATTTTTTCCTAGGCCAAATAGTTGATTGAAAAATTGGCGGCAGTGGGGTAGGGCACTTCCATCATTTTGCAGTCTGCTCGCTGAATTCAACGTTCTTATCTTGAGCCGCCTCATTTTCAGCGAGCAAACTGCCATTTGGCAGCGAGCAAACTTCCATTTGGCAGCGAAGTTGGTTGCGCGTCTTATCTTAGGCTGAAAGCAGTCTGCGCCGCCTAAGCAAACTGCTTTTTCACTTCTTATCTTACCACCCCAGTGGAAGAAAGCAAGAAAGTGCCTGCTGGACAATTTACCCCCATTTTCGACTATCAAATTCCATCTTTGAGTTCGCATCACCCCGAAACATCGAATAGACGAAACATCGACAAGGAGGAGGTGGACGAAACATCGAATTCCCAAAACATCGAAAAGGGGAAAATGGGACGAAACATCGAAAACTTGAACTGGTTATTAAAATTTTTTTTAAACGATATACCAATCAACGCGTCTCGATGAGCTAATGCCTAATATGCTATTGATTTGGCCAAAAACTCAAAAATAAAAATATTATGGCCTTTTAAATTTGCAAAAAATTTAAATATTTAACTAAAATGGCCATAACTTTTTTATTTTTGAGTTTTGGGCCAAACCAATAGTATATTCGGCATTAGCTCATCGAGACGCGTTGATTGGTATATCGTTTAAAAAAAATTTTAGTAACCAGTTCAAGTTTTCGATGTTTCGTCCCGTTTTCCCCTTTTCGATGTTTTGGGAATTCGATGTTTCGTCCACCTCCTCCTTGTCGATGTTTCGTCCATTCGATGTACTCTAATTAATTATAGTGATTTTGAATAAATTTTGGTATTGCATTAATCCATTATTGGACTTTTTTTTAATTTTTAATGTTAAAAAAATTCCCACATTTTTATATAAAATCTAGAAAACTTCCAAAATAATTTTTGGCAATAATTTAATGGAAATAAGAAACAAATATTTTAAAAATCTACTTATTTTAATTATCATGATTAATGATAAAGCTAAAATATCTCACAAAAAATTAATTTATTCAAAATTTTTCAATATTTTATCAATCAAATGGTCCATATTTCTCATATTTCTTATAATTATGAATCAAAAAAATTTGCTTCCAAAAAATTGAACTTTCTATGGAATAGTTGTAAACGAGCGTTGGGATGCCGCTGCGCGGCATCCCAACGCTCGTCAAAAATTTTTTAAAATTCTCTATCATAATAGTTAGATATTGTTTTAAAATTAGCGTATTTAACATCAATTTCATCTATGTCTCTAATTCATTATTTTTTGTTTCTCGCACGGCTTTTATTGTTCATTCTCGAATCCTTCATTCTCGACCATTCTCGACTTTATACCTTTGATTCTCGACTATTCCCGGCTTTATATCCCTCATTCTCGACTATTCCCGGCTTTATATCCTTCATTCTCGACTATTCCCGGCTTTATATCCTTCATTCTCGACTATTCCCGGCTTTATATCCCTCATTCTCGACTATTCCCGGCTTTATATCCTTCATTCTCGAATATTCCCGGCTTTATATCCTTCATTCTCGACTATTCCCGGCTTTATATCCTTCATTCTCGACTATTCCCGGCTTTATATCCCTCATTCTCGACTATTCCCGGCTTTATATCCCTCATCCTCGACTATTCCCGGCTTTATATCCCTCATCCTCGACTATTCCCGGCTTTATATCCCTCATTCTCGACTATTCCCGGCTTTATATCCTTCATTCTCGACTATTCTCGGCTTTATATCCTTCATTCTCGACTATTCCCGGCTTTATATCCCTCATCCTCGACTATTCCCGGCTTTATATCCCTCATTCTCGACTATTCCCGGCTTTATATCCTTCATTCTCGACTATTCTCGGCTTTATATCCTTCATTCTCGACTATTCCCGGCTTTATATCCCTCATTCTCGACTATTCCCGGCTTTATATCCCTCATCCTCGACTATTCCCGGCTTTATATCCCTCATCCTCGACTATTCCCGGCTTTATATCCTTCATTCTCGACTATTCCCGGCTTTATATCCCTCATTCTCGACTATTCCCGGCTTTATATCCTTCATTCTCGACTATTCCCGGCTTTATATCCTTCATTCTCGACTATTCTCGGCTTTATATCCTTCATTCTCGACTATTCCCGGCTTTATATCCCTCATCCTCGACTATTCCCGGCTTTATATCCCTCATCCTCGACTATTCCCGGCTTTATATCCTTCATTCTCGACCATCCTTGATTTTTTAATTTTCATTCTCGGCTATTCTCAATTTTTTACCCATCATTATCGATTATTTCCGGTGCTTATACTTCATTCATGAACTCATTCATGGCATTTCTAACTCATTTCCTCATTTATATATTAATTTTCGGCTTTTTATATCAAATCTCGATAAATATTAATTAAGTATTATCTTATTTAATTAGTGAATCCCTCTACCATTTGATTCAAACCATTTTGATCTATTCCCGGATTTACTTTTCATTATTCCAATAATTTAGTTGCTTAAAGGAGCGCCCGGTCGCCGCTCCGCGGCTCCCGGCCGCTCCCATTGGTTCTAAAATTATCATTTTTCACTCATTTCGATATTAAAGTATTATCTTATTTAATTTATAAATCCCTTTAGCATCTATTCCCGAGTTTGAAATTACGAATTACATTATTTCAATGATATAATTGCTTTAAGGAGCGCCCGGTCGCCGCTGCGCGGCTCCCGGCCGCTCCGATTGGTTCAAAATAATTAATTATCTCAATCATTTCTTAGCATTTTACAATTATTTACAAAATTTGGCAAATATTTTCGTTATTTTTAAATAATTCTCGGCTATTTCATTAAAATAATTAAAAATTTTTGTCATTTAATATTTTGCTTTCATTCTAAAATATTTATTTTTCTTTATTTCTTTATATTTTATCTTTAAAAGCTCTTTTTCTTTATCACTGAACTATATCATTTATTTTTGGATATTTATTTCATAATACAAAACGCCAAAGGAAAAAATTTCAAAGCTGCATTTATTGCGGATTAGTATATTAGATAACAGTAAATATAAAATAATTTCAAGGAAAATTATCAAAGTATATTGGATGAAAACATATACAAAATAATAAAAAAAAACATTTGTTCTTATGTTTTTTCTAATAGTAGAATGTACTAATGATAAATAGGTAAATGAATGAATATTGCACGCAAAAGAATATATTTTTTCCAAGTAATATGATAGACCAAATTTTGACCTTACAACTTTCTTTCATGCTATTGACAGCTGAATAACAAAATTTCGATTGATACAACATTTACAACAAATACCGAAATATTCAGCAACATTAATTGCTACTATAGTGCGGCACCCTAATAAAAATGATTTAAATTGCCATGTAGGAGTAGTTTTAGGTGCTGATCACGAATCTTCCCCCTTTTTTCGTATCAAATCATTTACATAAGTTATATGAAATTTACTTGAAATCCGTTATTGCACCAATTGAAATCATTTTTTAATAAAATTACACCCACATTAAGCCATGGACTTCTTTAAGATGACTATCCAGCTCTAAGACAAGATTAAATCTAAACTTTGGCCAATTGTAAGAATTAATCACGGATCACAGCCTTAGAAACTAATATAAAAATGCTTATAACCTTTTATTTTTAGGTTTTAAGAAAAATTCAATGTCAAATTTTTGTTCAGCTCATCGCTGCGAGTCGATTGAGCTATAAATTCACCGAAAAATTTTTGACACTTTTTTCGGATACCAAGAGGGACCCTTCACTTTTTCAATTTCGAAATTCACGCAACTCACAAAAATGATATGATACGGAAAAAGTGCATATTCATGATCAACACCCAAAATTATCTTCAGGAGGCAATTTATGGCTAGCCGCCTTTTGCGGGCCTTTTGCGGACCCGCCACTTGCGGTCTAAAACAGTTTGGTGCCGTTGGCAGTAAAGTTTATGTAACACTGTTTATGGCATTTTATTAGACATAAAATTAGCTATAAAATGACATGAAAAGCATTGGCCAATATTGAGTATTCGCCGAGTTATGGCCAAAAACCATTTGTTTAATTAAAATTGTGTTTTTGGCTGTTTTTTTTTTGGCCAAAACTCGCTAAAAACACAAGATTGGCTACAAAGCTCTTGGTGTCATTTTGTAGCTAATTTTATTCCCAATAAAATGCCATAAATAATGCTACATCAATTTTACAGCCAGCGGCACCAAACCGTTTCTTCCGCAAATTGCGGGTCCGCAAAAGGCATAATACCATTTTAATCATTTTTGGTGGGGTGTTGCAAAACGGAAAGTATCAATTAATTTTTCATTTAAATGCCATTTTCTATTTATTCTGAACTTTTTTTATTTCCATACTCTTAATTTTAATTTTCAAATCTCCTCCCTCAATTTTGTTTCTCCTCTATTTCCATTTTGAATTGCACCAAAAGAAAATTAAATTAATTTTATTTGTGATATTTTTTAGATTAATTACTAATGGATGGATTTTTTGACTATATTTATTCTCTACGAAATTACTACATTTATGGAACTCTTGTGATAAGCATTCCATCATTTTTATTGTATTTATCGGAAGTATTGGTGATAATTAAAAATAAAAAACTGCATAATTCATTCAACAAACTTTTTGTAATACGCGCAATCACTGTAAGTATTAAATGAAAATAATAATAATAAAAAATTGAATTAATGATGAAAATAAAAAGAAAAATACAAATTTTTTTATTTCAATAAAAGATAATGAAACAGAAATATATCTTTTATAAATATTACATTCAATTTTTTCCATTTTTTAGATATGAAATAATTTTATTAAAATTTTTGAGAAATTTTAAAAATGGATAGTAAATTAAAAAACATCTATTTTTTAAATTATTTGTTAGAATTTTATAAAAGAAATCGAAAAAAAATTTATAATTTCCCAAGGATTTCTTCAAATTGTGGAGTCAGCTATTGGGTAATCGGCTACCAAAAATTATTGGCGGATTTTTGCTTCCAATCTACCAGCTATTCCCTAATTGGATATTGGCATTATATTTCTTTTTCTTGTTTTTCTGTTTTTACGCTGATAATTTGGCCACCGCTGCCATCCAATTCAATCGGTTTACGGCAATCGCATTTCCAATGCATTATGAAAAGGTAATCCAATAGAATTGTGAATATTTCCAATTTAAAAAAATTATTATTCCAGATTTGGCGCTATCTTTTACCATTATCAATTTTGATCATCTATGGAATTTCAGTGTATTTGTCTTTTTGTTTTTTCTCAATGGGCACACAATTGATTATTATCCAAAATGATCCATTAAGCGGCAATCGGACATCTTTCACTATTATTGAAGTTGGAACTGTATGTTTCTTCACTTTGATTTTTTTATTATAGTTGTATTTTTCATTAGTTATAGTCCATATTATTGGGACAAAGGTTGATGGGCTTAAGTTCTCACCCCAGGCCTTTGCCCGTGGCCTAAGCCCCCAGTGGCCTAGGAAATGGGATTGGGTTTAGTTGGAATTGACTTAAGTAAATATATCTGTTGTGGAGTAAAATTGTGATAACAGAACGTTGCAAATTTGTGGGAAAGATTGAATCAAAAGTGAACATTTTTGGGGAGAAGAGCGAGTTTCACATTGGCTTGTACCAAATGAAGAGGGCCAGTGCTAGCCGGTCTAGCCACCTGGCCTTTTTCGTACCAATTGGGGCAATATTTGATTGAAAGAATGACGGGCTGATTAAGAAAAAAGTTTGAGTACAGTAGGATAAATAGGAGACGCCCTTAAGTATTATTGGCATTGGCAGTTAATTTCAGTCAAATCAAGATTAGAAAAATTATTTCTAAACATAAAAAATATTTTCCGAAAAATTTTACCAAAAATTAATCTTTTATTCTTTAATTATAGAAATTTATTTAAAAAAATTTAAATAATATTAAAAATTTAAGTTATTGTAAATAATTGATGGAGCTATTTCCCATTTAAAACAGAACAATTCCATTCCCATGATAATATTTGCAATTGATTTCTAATATTTCAGCACAATCTTGATTCGAACACTTTGGTAGCATCATTTTCCATAATATTTTTGATTGGTTGCACTGCATTGAGTTTATTGACAATATTCCTTTACAAATGGCGGAATCGAAGGCATTCAAACAAAAATAATCAGACTGGCCAAATCAATCGCAATTCGAATGTTGTGGATCCAATTGAGAAAAAATTACTCATCTATGCCATGACCACTTTTGTTGCTCAAGCAATTATTACATTATATTTTGTAAGTAATTTTGTTATTTTTTTTATGTTCGCGGCAAAACTGAATTTCAGGCAAAACTGAATATTACACATTATTTCGTCGAAGAAGCAGAGTACAAACCTAATTCTAACCCTTAGCCCCTAACCCTAATCCCATGCACTGAATCCCCTGGACCCCAAACCTACACTTAATTTTTCGAAATTCGAACTTTCTCTGCTTCTATGACGAAAAATAGTGTGTCATAAATTCAGTTTTGCCGCCGACATTTATATATTTATAAATAAGATTTGAGAGAATGATACAACTTTTATTCTATTTTAACTCATTAAAAAGCCATAAATTTCACTTAAATTTTTAAATAATTTTTCTTTTTTATCTATAAATAATTTTTAGAATTTTAAAATAAAAAAGTGGAAATATAAAAATAATGTTAATTATTATTCACAATTTACACCAGATTAGCTATGGCTTCCCGTTTATCCCAATGAATTTCCTATTAACTTTTGGCCCAATTGTTGTCGAAATTGGCACTATTATTTTGCCCAGTTGGCTGATGCTTTGGGCCAGTTTCGATTTCCGCAAGCAATGGGCCAAGGATGTGTTGCCAAAACGATGGAATTTATGGAAGAATGATGAGAGAAAAACCACGAATAATATCAATATATCCCGAAAATTGCCCTCTCAATTGAATGGAAATGGATTAAGGATGCCAATGCCAATACAATCTTCTCAAAATATTAATGTATCCCCACTTAATTGTATTGTCCGAATTAAATAAGTTTTCCAGAAAGATATAGCCGGAAAATTGTTCCAAATATTCTGTTCTTCATTTTTACATTTTTGTTCTATTACTTTTCTTGTATTTTTGGAACGGAATAGAAGTTAATCTTAATCTATTCCTTTGCTACAGATTATAGAACAAAACATCAATTCAATTTTTATAGTCTATTCTATCAATAAGAAACGATTGGAAAATGGAAATCTATCTTGTTAAATAAAAATGTAAAAAGAACATTATTATGTTCTTATTTGGATTATTTTATTAAATTATTTTACAAAATGTTTTATCTCCATTAATCATTGTCTACCATTTATTTATTATGTCATTTTTGGCACATGTTTAGTACATTAAGATTTTGAATCATAGGAATGTCTCCATTAAAATGATAAAAAAAAAATTAAAAAAGAACAGTAAATATTTAGAATATGGGAAAATTGCCTCCGGGCAAATTTTACAATAAAATTGCTGATGAAGGAAATTTTTCATTGATGCTTCCGCTGTAATATTCATCCTTTTTAAAAATTCCGATCCCCAACACCCAATCCCAGCTTTTATCAATTTGATTTTTAATCTTTATTCATTGATGAAGAATGCCATAAATTTGATTCTTTTCATTTATCGACAAAATTCACAATTAAGAATTTGAAGCCCTTTTGATGTTCTATAAAACAAATTACTGGAGGCTCTTCATTTCATTCCTTCCTAATTTAAAAAACTGATGAATTTATCATAAATTCCCCCATTTTTGCCGTCCATTCATTCATTTCCATTTCCAAAAAAAAATAATATGATCGTTCCCTTTCCTTTACTAAAAATTTGCTGCTTTTTTAACAATTAAATTTTAAATAATAAAAATAATACCCATTTTAATTCATTAAAATTCCAGCAAATATTTCAATTCAAAACATTTATCTTCAAATCTAATAAAATGGCTCTACTCTAAATGGGAACAAAAATTGCAATTTGCGCAATAATTTTATTTGGGTTCTGCTTTGTCATTTTCATATTATCAATGAATTATTGGCAAAACAAATTTGATATTCTGAAGGAAGAAATGACCGAAATTAAGAGGAAAATGGCCACTTTAAAAGAGGAAAATGGTAAATTGAAGAATGAAATCCCAAGAAGAAATGATGAATTTGTAGGACAAATTTTTGAACAAAAAGTGGAATTTGAGGAGAAAATGGCCACATTGGAAGGGCAATTTAAAGAATCGGTAAGAACATTTTAAATAAAATATGAATTTATTTAATTCAGTTTTCGAATTTTTTTCAAATTTTTCGATTTATAATTTCACTTTAAATTTTTTTACATTTTTTTCCTCTGTGAATTTTTTTTGGGTTAAGAAAAATTTATTAGAAGATTTAATAATGACTTTAAAAATTTTGTACATAAACATCATTTCCAAAATGAAAAATTTTCAATTAAATATTGGAAAAAAAATGAAAATTCTGTTTATTTATTTAAAAAATATTTTCAAAATTCTAGTTCCCAAATTTGACCGAATCAAATGATGAAAATGTAAATGAATTGCTTAATGAATTCAATTTAAATTCCTACAAATGGAATATCAATAAGGAATTTGGGCGGGAATTGAACATTTCTGATGATGGACTTACAGTCAAATATTCAACATTAGAATATGGTAAAGAAAAAGAATAAAAGTCATTATTTAAATTCAATTATTTATTAAGGATTGAACACTGCTCTTTCCAATTTGCCGATTCCTGCATTCAATTTATCCGCCAAAAATTTGACAATTTTATTCTATTATGAAGTGAAAATTATTTCAAGAAGGTGTAATAATTAAAATTACAAATTATATTTAAATTTATTTTCTAACCAATAATCTAGATATGGACACAGTAGGATTGGATTTTGTGACAAAAATCAACCATTGAAAGAGCTTGGAAATATGAATAATTCAATTGGAATACGAAACAAAAGAGCAATAATAATTAATGGATCATGGATCATTTTAGAAAATTCTATCGGAGATTTACAAAATGGGGATGTGATTGGCCTCGGCATTGTTTATTCATCGAAAGTTTCCCAAATTGAATTATTTGTCACATTCAATGGCAAATTGTTAGGTAAAAAATTTATAATTTAAAATATTTAAAAGAAAAAATTTTAATTAAAGGGAAAGTTGAATTGCCACTAAAATTCGCTAAAATTCGATTATTCCCGGCTCTGAATTTGTTCTCATCCGGCCAAACATTTCGCGCAAATTTTGGCACAGAACAATTTCACTTCAACACATCAAAATTCCTTCAGGAATTCAATTTTAATTCATACAAATGGAATGTCGACAAGAATTTTGGACCGGAATTGAGTATTTCCTGGTCTGGGCATCGCGTCATATATTTATTAGAAAATGGTAAATTCATCTAAATTAGAATGAATAAACTCATCAATATTTTAGCATTAGCACACAATGTTACATCAAAAGTTAATTGGGTTGCTGCCAATTTGCCGATTCCGACCACCAATTTAAAATTGTCTGCTAAAAATCCGTCAATTTGCTTCTATTATGAAGTGAAAATTCTTGAAAATAATTATATATTTTTTCAATTGATTGAAAGGTACCATTTCAAATTAAAATAATTAAGATATTATTTATAATTTTAATTAATTATTCATATTATTTATATTAACCAATAAATTAAAGTGATGATGACAACGATGACATTGCGATTGGATTTTGTGACAAACAGCAATTTCCTTTTGGATGTGAACAGCTTGGATATGGAAATAATTCGATTGGAATGAATATAAAAAAAGGATTGCAGATTGAAGGATCCAGCAGGATGTTTAGCATGAAAATCGAAAATTATGACGTGGTTGGTATTGGGATTGTCTATTCTCCAGCAAATACCAAAATTGAATGCTTTGTTACATTAAATGGCCAATTGCTGGGTAAAAAAAATTAATTGGAAATTTTTACAAATATGCTTAAAGCAAAATAATATTATATATTTTACTTCAGGAAATGTTGGATTGCCACTAAAATATGCCACACTTCAATTGTTCCCTGCGGCCAATTTGTTCAAACCTTACCAAGCAATCCAGGCAAATTTTGGCAATGAACAATTTCGCTTCAATACATCAAAATTTCTCCAAGAAATGAATTAATTATAAAAAAATACACAGAAATAAAACATCAAATCCTTAATGATTTTTTTGTATTTCATTATCCTAGCTTTAAAAATAATTCCAAATTTTGGGTTTTGTTTTGACAGCAAAATTTACAATTATTTTTCGATAATTTCATATAATTTTCATTTATAATGTTGACTTTTAAATTCAATCCTTTTCAATTTTATTAAAAATAATTCTTAAAAAATTTATTCATTTAATTTTTATTTTGTTTGATAAATTTTACAAAGTTTATTCTCTTTAATCATTATTTTTCCATTTAGGTAATATATCCAATAGGGCCAAATTAAAATAGCAAAAAATAGAGATTTCTTAAATATATGAGCAAATATTATCTTAACCATTGGCTAAATAATGAGAAAATTTCAGATAGACAAATTATTTTCAATCTTTTTACTCATTTGTAATTTATCGTACTGCATATTTGTCAAAAAGCTTTCAGTTGTAAAAAATGTTGAATTTTTTTTATTTGGTGGAAAAATTTTTATAAAAAAATTATTGAAAATTATAAATTTTAGTAGATTGAATTATGTTGATTAATTTTATAGAAAATTCAATTTATCTCCGATACATGAGCTATTTATTATTATATGGGCATGAAGTTTGGGAAAACACATTTTAATTAATCGAAAACACATTTTAATTAATCGAAAACACATTTTTTTATTATTCGCACATTTTAATTAATCGAAAACACATTTTAATTAATAGAAAACACATTTTAATTAATCGAAAACACATTTTTAAATTAATCGAAAAAACATTTTAATTAATCGAAAACACATTTTTAAATTAATCGAAAAAACATTTTAATTAATCGAAAACACATTTTAATTAATAGGAAACACATTTTAATTAATCGAAAACACATTTTAATTAATAGAAAACACATTTTAATTAATCGAAAACACATTTTAATTGAACACATTTTAATTAGTCGAAAACACATTTTTTTATTATTCGAAAACACATTTTAATTAATCGAAAACACATTTTTTTATTATTCGCACATTTTAATTAATCGAAAACACATTTTAATTAATAGAAAACACATTTTAATTAATCGAAAACATATTTTAATTGAACACAGTTTAATTAGTCGAAAACACATTTTAATTAATCGAAAACACATTTTTTTATTATTCGAAAACACATTTTAATTAATCGAAAACACATTTTTAAATTAATCGAAAAAACATTTTAATTAGTCGAAAACACATTTTAATTAATCGAAAAAACATTTTAATTAATCGAAAACACATTTTAATTAATAGGAAACACATTTTAATTAATCGAAAACACATTTTAATTAATAGAAAACATTTTAATTAATAGAAAACACATTTTAATTAATCGAAAACACATTTTTAAATTAATCGAAAAAACATTTTAATTAATCGAAAACACATTCTAATTAATAGGAAACACATTTTTATTATTCGAAAACACATTTTAATTAATCAAAAACATTTTAATTAATAGAAATCGAAAACACATTTTTAAATTAATCGAAAAAACATTTTAATTAATCGAAAACACATTTTAATTAATAGGAAACACATTTTTATTATTCGAAAACACATTTTAATTAATCAAAAACATTTTAATTAATAGAAAACACATTTTAATTAATCGAAAACACATTTTTAAATTAATCGAAAAAACATTTTAATTAGTCGAAAACACATTTTAATTAATCGAAAACACATTTTTTTATTATTCGAAAACACATTTTAATTAATCGAAAACACATTTTTTTATTATTCGAAAACACATTTTAATTAATCAAAAATACATTTTAATTAATAGAAAACACATTTTAATTAATCGAAAACACATTTTAATTGAACACATTTTAATTAGTCGAAAACACATTTTTTTATTATTCGAAAACACATTTTAATTAATCAAAAACATTTTAATTAATAGAAATCGAAAACACATTTTTAAATTAATCGAAAAAACATTTTAATTAGTCGAAAACACATTTTAATTAATCGAAAACACATTTTTTTATTATTCGAAAACACATTTTAATTAATCGAAAACACATTTTTTTATTATTCGAAAACACATTTTAATTAATCGAAAACACATTTTTAAATTAATCGAAAAAACATTTTAATTAGTCGAAAAAAAATTTTAATTAATCGAAAACACATTTTTTTATTATTCGAAAACACATTTTAATTAATCAAAAATACATTTTAATTAATAGAAAACACATTTTAATTAATCGAAAACACATTTTTAAATTAATCGAAAAAACATTTTAATTAATCGAAAACACATTTTTAAATTAATCGAAAAAACATTTTAATTAATCGAAAACACATTTTAATTAATAGGAAACACATTTTAATTAATCGAAAACACATTTTAATTAATAGAAAACACATTTTAATTAATCGAAAACACATTTTAATTGAACACATTTTAATTAGTCGAAAACACATTTTTTTATTATTCGAAAACACATTTTAATTAATCGAAAACACATTTTTTATTATTCGAAAACACATTTTAATTAATCGAAAACGCATTTTAATTAATCGAAAACACATTTTAATTAATTAATATATTTTGATTAAAACAATTTCAAAAAGAAATTTTTCGTTTTTAATAGATGCAAACGATGCAATTTTGCGGTGCAAATGGAAGTGGATAAGAAGGTCAATAAAGTTTTTCATTGTCTGCAATGCGATGCAAAATTTTGCCGCATTTGCCAGAATGATTGGAACGACGACCATTTTGGAATCAGTTGCGAGGAACTAGAGCAGAAATTGCAGCGAGAAAGGAAGGACAGAAATCTGTGGGTGTTTCTCTTTTTTTTTAATATATTTAGTTATTAAATTATTGCAACTGAATGAAGCAGTCATTCGCAAATGCCCGAGCTGTGGAGTGGCATTCATGAAGGACCAAGGTTGCAACAAAATGACTTGTCGTTGCGGAATGACGATGTGCTTCATTTGTCGAGCAGAAAAGATTGAATATAAGCATTATTGTCAACATCTTCGCGATCCAAAGTAGAAAATAATGGGAATATTTTAATAAATTGTTGACTTTTCCAGTAATCCCAATTGGAAATGCAAAGATTGCTAAAAGACATGTTTGCTCTATGAAGATGCCGAAAAGAAAGATGAACAATTGATTACAAAAATTCGTCAAGAGGCTGCTGCCGATGGAGTGACCAATCCTCAGCAGGAAAAACCGACTACTTCCAAGTTTCGACGCATCCAAATTGATCCACCATCGCCACATCCATATGCCCCTGCACCACGAAGAACACAAAGCCAATGAGTTTTACCGGATGGTTTTCAATAGAAAAAAAATCGCCAATATAGACCAATAAGCTGCCTTATTTGAATTTTTTAAATTCACTACTATTTTTATTTGATCTGCTATTATTTTTTGGAAAACAGGAATTTTTGCACTTAATTATGGGTTTATAATCGTATTTAATATTAATTTCAATAAATAAAATTTTAAAAATCGTTTAAATGTGCTTGTTTATTTTTATTAATTGGTGTGTCTATTTCTTCAAACTTCTCTCTTTAGCATTGATAATTGATAAATTATTCTAAAAATCTTTTTAAAATTCTTAAATTGGACACAAGTAGTAAGTAAATTCTATTTTACTTACTACTGACACATTTATCTAATTTTATTAATTTAACAAATTTGCAAGGGATCATTCCATAACAAATAGACAAATAAGATATCTCGTCTTTTTAAACTTTTTTTGCAGGAAAAAAGAGACAGCAACTGTCATAATTTTTTCAACTTAGAAATCCCAAATAAATGCAAAAAAATAGCAAGTGGAAAATGCTTGAATTGAAAAATAAATAGAACTGAAAATTATTTCAGAAAATAAAAGTAAATTAAAATTATTGGAAAGATTATAAGTTATAGCATTTTTTAATTTAATTGCAAAAAGGGAAAAATTTATAATTCGTTTTCGTACTTTTAAAGAGGAATACACCGTCCCTCATTCCTCCAAAAATTTTTGAGGGAAAATTATAATTTAAATAGCCCCGTCGCCCGCCTTCGGCGGGCTCCAGGGCTAGCCTTCTTCTCTTTTTTTTCCTCATATAAATCCCAAATTTCATTAAATTTTTCCAGTGGCGGTTTCAGAGGGTGCGGAGAGGCGCACCCTCACTTTGGGAGAGTGGCAACCCGGGGTGCCGGGGGGAGTAAGGCGAAAAATTACGGGTTTTTCCTTTGTAAATTACACTAAAGCAAAAAAAATTCGCGTTAATGATATTTTATCAGATGACTTAGTAAATTTTTAAAATTTTCAGTCTTTAGGTCTAAAAAATTGCGAAAAATTTGGCTCGCGCCTATCGCCGCTGCAATTTTTTATTTTTGTTAGAGCACCCTGGGGTCTGTAATTTTTACCTTAGCGCACCGCCCCCCCCCCCCTGGAAAAATATTGGAACCGCCACTGAATTTTTCCTTCCTTTCTTTACCCATTAATTTAAATTATATTTTCAAATAAATATTTTTTACTGCCTTCATTATGTATATAAAATTCAAAAATTCTAATTAAAAGTAAAAATTTTTATTTTAATTTAATTTCGAAAAGAATTATTTACATATAAAAAAAATTAAAATTTATTTTTTTAACTTAAAAAATTAAAAAAAAATAAATTCATTCAAACAAATAAGCATTTTTGAGAATAATATTTTCTGAAGTTTTGTTTCTCATAAATAAAACTATAATGCTGTAAAAAAATAAATAAATAAATTTGAAATAAATAAAATGACTATAAAATAATAATTATAAATTTTTCTCGACAACACAAGATTATATAAAAATGATTTAATTGATCAATATTTTTCTAAAATTAATAAAAACTAAAATTATATATAAAAAAGCACTAAAAAATTCATTATTCAAAATAAATAATTTCAAATAAAATATATATTATATAATTATTTCAATGCATTTATTAATATATAAAAGTATTAAAATTTCATCAAAATTCAAATTAAAATTATATTCAAAATTTTTATAGGAATTTTAAAATTTTATTTTTCCAGATCAAGTCCTAATTTTAATTTTAAAAGAAATGCCAATAAATAAAATTTTATACATTCATCTTATTCTAATATGCATTTATTTTGCGAAAGCAGTCAATGCTTCAGCAGATTCCACCGGTGAAGAATTCAACAAATGGATGGAGGAAATGTCCGAGTCTAGGCGAAAACAAAACCCACAATCAAGTGGCTCATCGGTAAATGCCCCAGCAAGTATTCGTTCTAGAGCAATATCTCGTCAAAATTTGCAAGAAATGGAGAAGGAGTTGGAGAAAAAAAATCATGGCGAAAATCAAGCATCAATGGGTTCTGTAAATGTCCCAATGCAAAGTGCCAGCACTCAAGCTGAATACAACCGTTTTCTTCGGGAATTGTCAGAGGAGAGACGGAAAGGCAATCATGGCGAAAATCAAGCATCAATGGGTTCTGTAAATGTCCCAATGCAAAGTGCCAGCACTCAAGCTGAATACAACCGTTTTCTTCGGGAATTGTCAGAGGAGAGACGGAATCAATTTCCTGCTGATAACCAGCTGGTAAACTATAATTGAAAATTTATAATAAAATTAAATTAGGTCGACTCGGATCTGAAAAGTTTCCAATCGGAAAGAGACTCAAGAAATAAGAAGATAGAGCAGGGAAAACATGAAAATTTTTTCAGTCAAGAATCTGAACAACAATCTAATTTTAGTCATGTTGATATGGAGATAGACAAGGGAAGCAGTCGGCTGATGGGTAAGGAATATTTTGAACTGAAAGATTTCCATTTATGAATTTTTAATTTAATTAGATGATCGGATATCGGATTTTTTGTAGCCATATCTGATATCCGAATATCGTTATCGGATTTTAGGCAAAATCTGATATTATATCGTCTTTTTTCTTTAGGCACAGTTGGTAGATAAATTGAAATTTTTGGTGTAAATTTTACGAAATTCGATAGAAATTTTAGATTTATTTTCACATTTTAACTTCAATTATTTAATAAATTTCAAGAAAAAATTTTCGAATTTGAATTTTTGATTAAAATTTTTTCCATTTTTCTCGTTCATATCGTGTCGGTTATTGTTATCTGATATCGGAAAATATCGGATTTTTTAGCGTATCGGATATCGAAAATCGAGTATCGAATTTTTTGGAGTCATATTGTTTATCTGATTTCGGGGTATGGGATTTTTTTGAAGATGATAGGCATCCCTGAAATATTATGGTTGTAATTAAAATAAAACAAGATTGAATCTGATCTGAGAAATTTCCAATCCGAAAAAATTTCAAGGAAATGGCAACAAGAAAAATACCATTATTTTGATAATCAACCGGGTTTTGAAAAGTAGTTTAATTTTGATCCTATTGTTAGCAAGGAGAGAGACCCGGCGGACGTTCGTCCAATGGGTATTGCATATTTTTGAATAAAATATTTTTTTATTTGAAAATATTAAAAAAATTAAGCAACATTCAAAATTAATTATCTAATTTAAGGGCCGCCGAAATCTGCTGATAAAGTATTTTTTGATGAAAAAGCTGGCTCAATTAAAACAAATTTTCCTCCTCCCCCGGAAAATAGAGGAATTTATCACAATGGTTATCTATACAATTTTGTGCGGAAAATGCCCTTGCAAAAGGGAGGATGGAGTGCTTATTATATGTGTTCGAATAGTTGCCAACGTCCAGATAAGAATGGAAAACTTTCTGTGACTCGTTTGATTAATAAAAATGGTGTTATAAGATTGAATCATGAACATGCCGATGATTGCCAGGCCCGTAAGGAACATAAAATTAATTATGAAAAAAAATTTAAATTTACCACAAATTCCAAATTCATCTAAGAAAATAGATAAAAAATTCAAATGTTCATAAATAACTTTCAATTTTTGAAAAATAATTTTTTAAAAAATATTTCAAATATTTTAATCTAATATTGTAAAATTTATTTAGTATAGTATGCAATTTGATTCAAGAATTTTATTTCCAATGCAAATTATTATAAAATTTTAAGATAAAAATTAGGAATAAATATATCATATTATAATCATGAATCCTATTTATTTTTGAAAAATAAATTAAAAATATTGTTCAAATCTTTAAAAAAAATATTATTTCAAGAGACACGAAATCTTCTATTTCAGATAAGAAAAGTATTCGGGAAATTACCAAACAATCTGGATATTCAATTAGGCCGGTAATTCCTGGAACATCTAAAAAATTGCCACAAATAATGGAAGAGACCGATGATGATGAATCTGTACAAGAAATTTCGGAAATGCCTCTCAATATACAGCCAAGAATACGGGATAATCAAGGATTAAATGTTGGCGATGAAGTATTCTTGACGGCATTGACGCTCACAGACATGGATGAATTGGCCCAAAAAGATGGATGGTTAAGTAATTTTGTGATCGATGCATATTTGGATTTGATAACCCGAGAGAGGAACGATGCGAGATTTGTGCCACACAATGTAATCAAAGCTTTTCGGGAACAGAATGTGATTGCGTCTATTTGGCTGGAACAAATTGAGCAACATGGAATTGGTTCAGTCCGGTTTTGGCTCATTCCAGCACATTTGTATGGAAATCATTGGGCGTTGGCTGTGAAGGATGTGCAAAGCAAATATATTGTCTTTTGTGATTCATTATATAGGGGCCAAGAAACTGATGAAAATAACGTATTCAGAGAAGATTTATTCAAATTTTTTACAAAATTATATGCCCATTTCGATTCGCATTTAAATTTAAGTCAAATTGTGTGGGAAAATCGAGCAAATATTCCAGCCCAATTGAACACATATGATTGTGGTGTATTTGTTTTAATGTACGCCGAGAAAATATTAGAAAGCAGTGATATTTGGAAAAATTTCACTTTCAATCAGAACACAATACTCGAATGTCGAACGAGAATATACATGAAATTGATGGCGCATCGATTGTAATTTTTAAAAATAATAATAAATATAATATTTTGAAAAAAAATTTTCAAACAATTATTTTTACTTTGATATGGTTTTTCAAAAATGAATTAAAAATTGATTTGGTAAATAAGATTTTCGATTTTTTAAAAAATACAATTTTCCGATATATCATATTAAAAAGCAAAAAATTCAAAACAATTTTAAATTATATTAATTTTTTGAAAAAATTTGACATTGCCAAACTTAATCTTTGCCATATATTTAAATATAATTATTAATATAATAAATTGAAATTGTTTAGTCCTGAAATATTGGTCGGAAATCAATTTGGAGAAACCTCAACTGGATCAATTCGATCTATTGATAATAAACAGAAAAAAACAGATTCAATTCATCTCGTTGACAAACCAACTCAAATTGCTTCAATAAGAAATCTAACTAATATGCAAAGAGACTCAAGTAAAAATAATACAGAAAAGGGGTCATTCAGAAAAATTGAACTATCGCAAATAAAAGATATATTCATTCCAATAGGAAAAGATTCAAAAAGACAAATCCATAAAACTGCTACCGATTCTCAAAAAAATATTGGAGAATTAAAAGAATTTGACTCAATTAAAACTACCAAACAGAAATCAATCAGGCAAGTTGAAAAATTTAAAACGAATAAATCAATTAGAAGAATGGGAGAAACTGAATTTATTAGACCTTCCCAAAAAATACAAGAATCAAATAAAGCAATGGATATAGAAGAAACTCAATCAAATGAATTGATTGGATCAGGAATTAGTGGATCAGTTAGACGTTTTAATGATTTAGAAATTGATGAAAAAAGGAAAAAAAAAAAAATGACACTGAAATAATTCAAGGATCATTCAGACAAATTGGTGAAACGCAGGGATCAATTAAAACAATTGAAAAAAATCAAGGTCAATCAATCATAGATGCCAAAGAATTCCACGGATCAATTAGAACGCATAATATTGGTGAGTAATAGGGATGGGATTTGTAGGCATTAAAAATCGCCAATAAGGAGCCTAAGAAGCATTAAAAAAGCCAAAAAAGCAAAAAAAAGGCAGTAAAAAGGCATTAAAAAGGCAATAAATTTTCCTTTTTTCCCGAAAAAATGTTTAAAATTTATGATAAAAAATTAATAAAAATTCAAAACAAAAAAAAATCATTATTTTCCGTTGCTTTTGCAAATTATGTACATTTCGATTTTTTCTGGGGTAAAAAATTCGCAATTATTTTTTTTGGTAGCAATTCAGTCTCAAAGTGCGATCCATTCAAAATAATCATAATTTGCTGAAATATTTATTTTTTAAAAATTTAAAAAATACAAAAATTTCATAAAATCCATTATTTTTATCCAAAAATATTTCTCAATTTTTCGGATTTTTCTCTAAAAATTAGTAAAAAATGGTCAAAAAGGCATAAAAAGGCAGTCAAAAGTCAAAAAAAAAATGTTCAAAAATGGAAAATAGGCATTTAGAAACAACTTATTTTGGTTTAAAACCATGCTAAAAACTAGTTTTTTTGTGGATTTCAACTCAATCTGAGTTCGCAAAAGGCATTTGCCTATAAATACCAGCCTTAGTGAGTAAGCTTGAATTATATGTAGTTTTTTATTTCTAATCGGATCCAGTAGGTGAATGATAGCTTATTCGAAAGAGCTCGTCGAGCTGAGTCGAAATAAGGGTGGGCAAAGTCCGAAAACACTCTAGAGGTTAAGTTACATTGAACCGAATTTTGAAAAAGTGCTTTGTCCCCCCAATGGGTCGACACTCGAAAAATTTTTTAAATTTTTTCGGTCAAATTATAGCTCAATCGACGCATTCTCGAAACTGCCATTGTTTTCGTATAAAAATCAAAAATAAAAAAGTTATGACCATTTTTTTTATTTACACAGCTAGTTAACTAAGATTAGGGTTAAAGATTGGGTATGGGCTTATGGGCTCGCATGGAATTCTTAAAAAAGTATAACATATCATTGGTATTTAATTTTGCCAAAAAAATATACAAATCAATTTTAAAAGATATGACTAAAAATCATATATTTGTTGAAATCAATGTTTTCCCACCCTTAGATCGATTTCATTTTGCCGAGCTCTTTCGAATGAGCTATCACTCAACTGATCCGATTAGAAACAAAAAACTACACTTAAACACCCCAAAAATTCATATTGGTGAAAATTTTATTTATTATTTTCCTCATCTTGTAAAAATTTTAGGAATAGACCATGAAGGATACCATTATTATTTCGCAAAAAAATCAAAATCGGGAACATATTTTTATAAATGTCGCGGTAGAAACGATAAAAATAATGAATGTAAAGGAAGTTTAAAAAATGATAAAGGACAAATGTATATAATCACTCCTCACAATGAAAACTGCCAGGGTCAAAGTAAATTTAAATTTTTAAAATAATTATCAAATAGAATATTTATATTAATATAAATGTTGCAGACGATATTGAAATCAGCCGATTGAGATTCGGTGGCTAGCCGATACCGAATAACTTTGGCCCGAAATATTATAGTAGAAGCAAACATTATAATTTGTGACAATGGCGGTTCATTGATTTTTGTATCCCTAGATTTAGACTACGCTAGTCCTAAACTCCATGCCATCAATATCCCAGCCCTTGATTTATCTTAGTTAAATCTATTTGAAAACTGGAATTTTCAATTGGCCATCAGTTTTATTCAGACTGTGTTCAAATCCTTCTGAAATTGAAATCTTATAAAAACACCGATTATGACAAATCTTATGAGCCATAGATAGATCAATGCTCTACGATAACTACTGAATTCAGAATCGGCTCTCGATACAGTATCGGCTACAACATAAATATTATTCACGATATGGATTATCATTGAATGATTATAAAAAAATTAAGAAAAAAAAAAATTTCATGACTATTATTAGAATTATGGGGCATAAGTTAAACAAAAAAAAATTTCATGACAATTATTTGAATTATGTTCTCTGAAATATGGGATATAAATTAAACAAAAAATATTTTCATGACAATTATTAGAATTATGTTCTAAATTATTGGCCATAAGTTAAAACATATTTGATTAGAAATATTTGAGTAGTAAGATTTAAAACAGACGTGTATATCCTTTTATATTTAATATAATATCATTTGTCTTCATTTAGAACTTAAAAAACTGGTCTATTGTTTTTTTGGCAATGGTAAATTCGAATTTAGCAACGGTTTTTGAATATCTCAAAGATGAGAACCGTTATTTTTTCTTTTTAAATAAATAACATTTGATTTTTAATTTTATTTTTAAATTCTTAAATATAGTCCATTACTTTACAATATATTTCCAATTAATTTTAATACTATTTATTTGAATTTTTATATCATTATTAATTAACTAAGTTTATGATTACGATGGATATCGCTACTATTATAATAGTACAAATGAAGAAGTGCAAAATTTTGATTGCAGGGATAGGGGCTGTTATGCGAAATTAATAATTTTAAATAAGGATAATTCTAAAATTCTCATCAAACGTCATAAAGAAAGCTGCAGAGGAAAGCGTAAGTTGATTAGTAAAATTAAAATATTAAGTTAGATACTTTACATTATTTAAAAATAAACATTAAACAATTTCTTAAATTATCAGTGAAAAAAAATTTTTAAATTATTAATTTTCAAAGATAAATTTTCTTGATAAAAATTTTACTTATTTGTACCTCATGTCTAATTCATTACATTACAATCAATGGCACTTATAAATGGATAAATTATTTGGTACTTCTCTGTTAAAACAGGGGGGGGGGGCAAAATTATAAGAGAGGGGGGCAGATGGATTTTCATTATTTCACCTCCCATGTTATTCTAAAGACCCTTACGCAATAGAAGAACGAACCTAAACCGAATTTTACCAACCCTAACCCTAAACCCTACCTACCTCTTACTTACCCCTAACCTACCCCTAAAACCCATCCGGCCCTACCTAAACCTAACCTAACCCTACCGTAATCCCTAAAAAGATTTGTCAAGATCCCTAATGAGGTTTAGGTTATGGTAGGGTTAGGTTTAGGTAGGGCCGGATGGGTTTTAAGGGTAGGTTAGGGTTTGGTTTTAGGGTAAGGGTAGGTTAGACTTTTAGGGTTTAGAATTCCCTCCCGTACCATCTTTCTGGTCTCTAAGTTCTGGGGAGGCAGAATAATGAATTTTCGGGTGCCACCCTCACTCCCCGTTAAAAGGTGCCCCCCCCCCCCCCCCCCCCGTTAACAGAGAAGTACCATAATAAAATAGAATGCAATAGTTCGGCACGTATTATTAAAATATTTTTTAGAACTTTATTGTTTAAATTTTTTAATTTACTACTATTCCTCATTTCTAATGTGTCGATCGTAGGTTGATTGTCGAAAATTTTTAATTTATCTGATTTTAATTCTAGTTGAATAATTCTACTGATTAGCGCATGCAAAATGATCGTCAGTGTAAAAAAAACAAATCCGAAAGGCTGTTAACTATGAAGAATTAGATAATATTTTTATAAATATTTTGATTTCATATTAATATTGAATTTTTGATTATTTAAAGAAATTGAAAGTAAAATCTTTATTAATTTAAAGTATTATTCTTAATCATACGGCTGATAGGCCATATTTAATTCAGTCGAATCTAATGAGAACAAATAATGTCGACATTGAGAAATATAATAAATTTGATAAAAGTTCAAATTTATATGTTCAATTCATTTTTATATTAAATTTAATCGCATTTGCCAATCAAAAATGTGCGGATGACCTTGAGAACCAGCAGGGGTGAAACCGGAAATCAAAAAAATCGGTATTTGCCTCAGAATCGGCATGAATGTTTTTCGGAATAGGAAAGAAATTCAAACAGCAGAATTCCAGCTTTCCCGGAATCGGAATTGCTCAAAAAAATTTATATCAAAAATTTAAAAAAATTAAAAATGCAAAAAGTGAAATTTTTATCCAAAAAATTATATTCATTGTTATTTCAAAAAATTATCTAATGATATTACAAGCATCAAAATTTTATAGTAGAGTAGAATCATTTTTTTTCCTTAAGATATTTTTGGTCATTTATATCCTCATCCCACCTTGCATTAAAATAAAAATTTCTCATTATTTAATATCAATATTTTCATTAATTTAGCAAATTAAAAAAAAATTTTAAAAATTGAAATTAAATTTGAAAATGAATCAACAAAATCGGTTATAATAGAATGAAATTTGGAAAGAACAAAAAAAAAGCAAAATGGAAGAAAAAGGGAATATGGCCAAAAAGAAATAATAATGGATGAAATTTTGAAGAAGGAATGAATGCAAAAATTGGGGAAATTGGCAAATTGAAAAAGGAAATTCGGACATGGCAAAATTGGAAGCTGATTTGAAAGTGCTTAAATCGTTAAAATTAAATATTTATATTATTTTTGCAGCAAAATGTTTCAATTTTTCGAAAAATGCCGACGAAATTAATGAACGAATTGTTCGCCTCAATGCCTTTAGAAAATGGGCTTAGTCTTTTGGACAAATGCCAAATGGTGATTTGGTCAAAAATGTTCAAAAAATGATAAATACCATTAAAGAAGTGAAATATTTGTTGAGATATATTAAAATAAATTAATTTTTAGACAATGAAAAACAACAAATGGAATGAAAAGGATTTGGACCGAAATTAAAAATCAGAGAAGATGGACTCAAAATTATACATTCAGGAGTAAATGGTAATGAATTTCAGATTAATATTCTTTTTTCTAATAAATTATTTATTTTATTTTTAAGTAGTAAATTGCGTCCGCAAATTTTCCCCGATTCCATCAATTAATTTGGTCATCAACAAACCAATATTTTCCATCTATTTTGAAGTGCAAATTCTAAATAATAATTATCGGAATTTTAAATACGTTTTTAAATTAATTTTATAATAATTAAATTATGCATTATTCTAGGGGTGGTGTGACCATTGGATTTTCTCCCCACGAATTTCCATAGAAATGGCAAATCACTTTTGGAATATTTTTCACAAAGAAGGAATTTATATTGATGGAACTCACATCAAATTAAAAAATTATAACTCTGAGTGGTCCAGGCAAGTTGATCTGGCGTTGGCATAATCCATTTCTTGGAAAATATGAAATGTTTTGTCACATAGGAAAAATTTACCAAATAGTATAAAATTAAATGGAAAAATAAAATTTAAATAAAGGAAAAGCTGAATTATCGTCCAAATTAGCTAACCTTCAATTTTATCCTGCAACTATTGACATTTGCGCATTGGTGGTGATTCAATTTGTGCAAATTTTGGAAAAGAATTATGGCGGTTCAAACAATTCAACAAACTTCTCGAATAGATGAGAAAATATTGAAAATAAGCTTTAAATTCTCATAAAAATATGATTTATGTTTATATTCTATCTTTTGTTTTATTTTAAATTTATAGGACCGTTGGCTTCCAAAACAACTATAAACTATGATATTTATAATAAATTGGACAATTCATTCATAAATTTTCATCATCTATAAATTTAATTTTTTTTTGTTAACACATAAATTTAAATGCCAAAATTATATAAATGATGAATCGTTGCTACTGTTAATTTTTATAGGATTTATCATAAACTTTACTCGTTAGCCTTATTTATTGTGAACAAAATATTCAAAATTTTAAAGAATCAACAATTTAAAATACACCATTTAAAACATTTATCTTGAAAAAAATTAGATTTAAAGAATATTTTATAATAAAGAATCTTATGTTTAGAATAATTATAATCCAAATTGGAAAATTGTTAGCAAATAAATTTTGTGTAGTTTATTTTCAGAATTCCTCTCATTTCTTTTTAAAATCGATAATTTTCAAAAAAATTGAGTTTTTCCTCTGTCTCTTTCTGATAAGTCATTTTCATTGACAGGATTGAATCCAGTCAAAAGACTCTCCAGAATGCCTGAGGCAATTTGTGGGATTAAAATTCCTGCAGTGGCCCCTGCGACAGCGCCAGGAAATCCGCCAACTGGAATTGTGAGAACAAATCCAGCTGTGGCTAATCCAGCGCCAAAAGTCCAGCTGAGCACATTGCCTTAAAAAATTTATATTCATATTTTATGCGTAATTAATTTTCATTATTTTTATTTTTTACTAATGCAGTTGTGGTTCTGAAAGGGAAATAATGGCTGCTGAATATGGTACGACCAATCTGTCAATCAAAAATGTGCCAATCACAAAGGTAGAGGAAATTAATATCCGCCACTTTCCCATTAACTATGGGTTGACCAATGGCAGCTTTCATTTGTTAAGACTTTAATTTGCTATCAATGATCGCTGGAAAAATAACCAATGATAGGCTGGTTAAAACGCTGGTTACTTCATCATCATGCCCGGTAGCAAATGAACTCAAGTATATTGACCATTGTTTAAAACCAATGGTCATTTAACCATAGCTTTCCTACCAGTGATCACTGGTAGGCGTAGCAAATGAGGTTGGTAGCTTTACCAGCGTTTTTAACCAGTGTTTTTTCTACCAGTGCTTTTAATTAATTTTTAAAAATTTATAACTCCAGAAAAAAATTTTTCTATAATTTGATTTTGAGATATGTTAGTCAGTAAATTTTCCTCTATCGATTGATATAAAATTCAATGCAAAAAAATTAAAAGGAAATTAATTCGCATTTTTTCGCTTTTCTGCATAGGAAATATTTTAAAAATTTTAAAAAATGCTTGAAATTATTTTGAAAATTATTTACAACCTAATTAAAAAATTTTTACATGTAAAAAGGGGAAATTTTTGTTTAAAATTATTTTAAAAATAGAAAATGATGATATTTTCGTTCAAATTTTATATCATTCGATAGAGGAGAGTCTTTTCTATAATATACTTTTTATTTCATATTTTTAGAATTTTTTCTAAATTTTTTATGAATTTTTTTCTAAGCTATGGTAGGAAACCTACCAGGGTAAATAGCGTGGTAGCAAAATGAAGGGAAATCAATGGTTATTTGACCAATGGTAGCTTTCATTTGCTAAGGCTTCAATTTGCTACCAATGATCACTGGTAGAATAACCAATGATAGGCTGGTTAAAACAGTGGTTACTTCATTTGCTACGGAACGCTGGTAGATTGAGCAATGATCACTGGTTTTTACCAGCGACCAGAGCTCATTTGCTACGGGCCCATATGTTGCGGAAGGCTGCTGGTAGATTGAGCAATGGTCGCTGGTTTTTACTTTTTACCAGCGACCAGCGTTCATTTGTTACGGACCCAGATACTGAGTTACGTTGCTAGCTTTCCCACCATAGCTTGGAAAAAACATAAAAAATTCAGAAAAAATTCAAAAAATATGAAATAAAATTTTTTTGTAGAAAAGACTCTCCTCTATCGAATAATATAAAATTTGTACGAAAAAGTAATTGTCTTCTATTTTTAAAATAATTTTAAACACAAATTTCCCTTTTTACATATGAAAATATTTTATCTAATTTGTAAATAATTTTTTAAACTATTTTTAACTTTCTTTAATATTTTTTAAATATTTCCTATAAAGCAGAAAAAAACGAGAA
The DNA here is from genome assembly GCA_030063045.1 of Pratylenchus scribneri. NCBI lineage: Eukaryota > Metazoa > Nematoda > Chromadorea > Rhabditida > Pratylenchidae > Pratylenchus > Pratylenchus scribneri. The sequence continues at coordinate 226,841 of JAQSEB010000198.1, read as the reverse complement.
AAAGCTAATTTATTTCCTTTTAATTTTTTTGAATTGAATTTTATGTCAATCGATAGAGAAAAATTTACTGATTAACATATCTCAAAATCAAATCATAGAAAAAATTAATTAAGAAGTTATGAATTTTTAAAAATTAAATAAAAAAGCTGGTAGGAAAACAATGGTTTAAAATGCCAGCCACCATCCTCATTTGTTACGCCTACCAGTGATCACTGGTAGGAAAACGATGGTTAAATGACCACTGATTTTTAGCAATGGTCATTTTATCTGGGTTCATTTGCTACCGGGCCAGATAATGTCCCTCCCCTCAGTTTAATGGGAAAGTACTGAATAATTTTTGGTATTATAAATATTGAAATTTTTGATCATTTCATTATTTGGTATAAAAAATATTTAGAAATAGAAATATATAATTTGCTAAAAAATATGGCATTTGAATTATTTCTTAAAAGTTTTGATAGATTATTGTCCTATGTTATCCTTCTTGTGAATTATATTCACTTTTGGATTTGATTGACTCTCACTAGTAATTGATATTTTGATTGACAGGTATTTCATCCCCCTGTTGCAGCCGATCACTTTTTTCAGCCGATCAATTTACGGCATGTTCTAATTATCGTACAGCCTTGATCAATAGCTCAATCGATTCGTCAGGGTCGGTTTTCTTTATAAAATTTCAATTTAAAATGATTTGACCAGTTTGAACTAAAGTTTAGCCAATTGAAATTTTGGGTTTTCATACCGGTTTAACGAGGATAGATGCCAGGCTAGGATAGGGTCAGCATGGGTTTTTAGGGCTAGGGTTGGGTCGGGCTAAGAATAGGAAAAAATTCATGTTCTAGGTGGCCTAGGAGCCGAGATATGGCCATTAGTCACAAAGCCACTACTTTCTGGTCATTGTTAAACGAGATCGGCTAAAAAAACGAGATCGGCTGCAACACCCCATCAGTCTTTTTCCATTCAAATTAGAAATTAGTATCATTTCATTATTTGTTAAAAAATCAATTAGTTTCTAAATTATAAGTTATATAATTTATATTTATCTTTATTAATTATCACCTGTTTTTCTTGTTGCTAAATGAATAAATTTTCGATATCCCCCGATTTTCTTTTTTTCTCTCCTAATGGATGAAAAACGCATCCGAATTCTATCCATATCAAATCGCAGCGCGACAAATATTTGATATTTTGCATTGCTTGGCACATATGCCGCAACAATTCCACTATTTGTATCAAATTTCGATTCGTTTTGATTTTTTGCAACATCTTCAATTTCTTCGGCTCCAACCGAAATAGCATTCTTTATTAGATGCAGTAAATGCATCCATATCTGCATCAAATTTCCGAAATTTGTATGCTGAAATAATAAATTTAAAAAGCATTTGATGAAAATTAGTGCGACGCAATCTTTTATTTGTAAATAGAACTGTTGCGAATTTACAACTTTACAAAATAAAATTGTGGAAAATAATAAAATAATTAATGCACAGAAAAAACACTAGCCCTAAATAAGATCTAATCCGAAAATCCCATGCCTGAAATCTTTGAAATTTTATTTACAAAGCAATGGCAAATTCGAGCTCAAAAGCTCGTCAAGACTAGTTGAAAGAATTATAATTTGATCGAAAAACCAAATTACAAAATTTTTAGAGTCCGACCCATAAATTGGAGACCCTTCACTTTTTTAATTTTAGAATTACGGTAAATCAGCCTCGACGAGTATTTTCAAATAAGCTATCACTAGGCCCCTGATCGGCGGTCCACAATTAAAAAAGATGCAGCAGACTGTTTATGTTAAGGGGAGGGTGCAAACTTATAATAGGGAGGTGCAAAATTTTACTGGGGGGGGGGGGCAGATAAAAATACATTATTCTCCCTCCCTCTGTAATTTGATGACCAAAAATTCAAAAATATGGTCAGGATATGTTTTGAAGCGATTTAAATCGATTGACTGATTATTCATTGGCTGTTTTTTTAGTAATCTTTTTCCCTTCACTTGAACAAATCGATAAAAAATGTAAAAATGTGAATAGGGTTAGGTTCCGTAATATCTATGTTCAAAAATCTGAATAGGGTTAGGTTCCGTAATATCTATGTTCTGCCCCCATCTTTAATAGGATATTACCGATTATTTAATAAAAAAAAATGTAAAATTTTACATGTATTTCCTAAGACGGGTGAAAATCCTTTTTTTTCTTGGTATAATTCTCTTCTTTCATTCAACTCTTTTGTTAATTGTTTACAAATTTCTTTTGCCTCTTGCCTTTTTTCAATCAATTTATCTAAGAGGAAAATATTGTCGGTATTTATTTCGCCTCCGGCGGATTGATCATCGCTTGATGGTCTGTCGTGAACATTCCGAATTGATCCTTTTGGGGTAACAAAAGCAGATGCACTAATTGAACCCTGTTCACGATTATGAACTGAATCACTGGCATCTCCTTCTCCTTTGGGAACAGTCCGAATTGAACCAGTGTCATCTTTTTTTACATTGCGAAATGAACCACCGGACTTTTTTTCTCTATGTGAATCATTGGCATTTTGTCTCCTATTATAATATGCCGAATTGAACTGGTTAAACCCCAACTGGGCGCGAGAAAGTTTGGCCTATTATATCTTTTGAAATATTGAACCTTTTCCAACAAATTTAATCTCATTTTGAAGATCTAAGACTTGGCTCCTGAATGGTATATAATTTAAAAAGATTGGTTTAGTTTTGCTGTAAATATTGCTTAGAGAATAAGTCGGCACCATTTTTCATAATTTTTTTGATTTTTGGTCATAATTCTTTGAATTTTAAACCGATTTATCTGAAATTTGCATCATTGAGAGATTTCATCTAGCTCTTTAATCTGATATTAAATTCACTGAAAATCCTTCAGTGCTTTTCTATAATAATGTCTTGCGCCCAGTTGGGATATTCCCAATTGAAATTTTACCTAAAATTTTTCCTTCACGAATTGAGCCACTTATAGCATCTTCTTTTTCTCTGACTGTATGGTTGGTGTGTAAATTGGGAATTGGTTCAAATGAGACGGATGGTGTAAATCTGTTACGAACTGCGTATCGGATTGGAGCTGCCAATAATTCGTTCATTTTTATGCCTACATAATTTTTCGATATTGGTTCATATTCCTTCGTTACATCTTGCCATACGGTCCTTCAGTAGTAAAGGTATTGAATTTGTCCACCGTAATCCCCCATTGGATAGGAAAGTACCGTATTTAAGCTGAAAGGTATCCGCTTGGTTTTTTAAAAGTGCGGGAAGTTGGCAGCGGATACCTTTAGGCTTACTTGAACTGTCTGTGATATAGTCTCTCGCATGCGATGTAGGAAAAAAAAGGAAAATAAAAATAGAAAAAGAAATCCAGAAAATTTTATTAATTAAAACAAAATTAGATGATTTGAGTGAGAAAATTCAGTTTTTGATAAATTGTTAAATTAAATTTTAGATGATAATCATAAAAAAGAATGGAATATGGCAGAGGGATTCATTGTTTATCAAAAAAGTAGTATAGGAATGGTGGTAGGAAATTAACAAATTATCAAATTAATTAAATTATTTAAAGATTAATGAATTAGAGAAAATTGAGATTTTGGATTTTGTCGATTTACTATAATTATAAGAGCAAATTGAGAAGAAAATACAATTAAAATGCATAAAATCATTGATATGCATTTCTTTTCATTGTCAATTAAATCATTCAATTAATAATCACCCCAATGGCAACAAAATATAAGGCCCTTAAAATTCATCGCTAAACTCATCATCAAAGGTGGTTTGGTCCATCTTTTTGCGATGAGTGACATTCGGATTATCTTCTAATTGATGTTCATCTTCATCTGATGATTGTAAATATGCACGTCTCAGTTGTTTCTTTCGACTCGGTCCCTTTTATGGAGGGAAATTTGACAAGAATTGGTAAAATTCAACCTCAAATCCAGCATTAGATGCAGATCTAGATGCAAACGAACTCGCTTTTCCCCTCTTCCTAAATCGTCTCTTTTTCCAACGACCATTTTTCAATTTCAATGCGTCCAATTCGGCCTTTAAGCGGGAAATTATTGCGCCGTCATAATTTGATATGAAATGCTGGGCCTTAAAAAAGGGAAAGGAATGAACCAAATTGACCATATTACAAAATATACTACTATTAAATGATTTTATTTAGAAATGATTCTCTAACGAATCAATTATCAATTTGATTTTCTCTTTTAGTCATTCCCTAATATATGATTTGAAAGATTATTGTACTCTACAATTGAATTTTCTTGAGACAAATTTGAGTAATGCACATTTATTTATAAAATCGAATCAGACTGTAGAGGACATTTTGGGCTTTCAAATAAATAAATCAAGAAAAAAAGCATACAATCTCGTTTTCCTCGAGAAATGTTTGGCCTGGTTTGTCGTGGTACATTTTTTCATTCCCAGACCATTTGACAGCATAGCTACAAAATTCAACACCACAACCTTCGCATGTCTGATTAAAAGGACCTATTTATATATAGATCAAATTAAATCACATAATAAAACAAGAAAAAAAAACCATCAACAATTTTCTCCATTTTTCCAGATCCTCTATATGCTTGTTTGAAAAGAGCCGGGTTATCCACCATTAACTGCTTCCTGGCAGGATGCCAATGGTTCTGTACAGGACAATTTGCAATTTGCTGAGCGATGGCAGCATCTTCGGCTTCACCATAGAAGAGCTGACAATTGTCACACTCTCCACAACGATCATGGCCCCGTCCGCGAACACAAATCCTTTTTGGAGGGGGCATCGACTAAAATTACTATAATAAAATAAATAGAGCAAAGTAAACAAAATAAATATTTCCTTTTCATGTAACATTAATGAATTTTAAAAAATCAATCAAAAAATATTTTATTTTAAATTCAAAATAATTTGAGAATTAATTTTAAAGATCATTGGCCGGAAAGTTGGGTAAGTTGACTGCGATTCTTTGCGGAATCTTTGAATTTGTATACTAAACAATAATGCTCCAAAAGTTGAATGAGAAATTCGCATTCATCCAACGGTTCCAAACTCCCAATTCTTTGCATCTTTTTGGGGGCAAATTCGAATAAACTTCTTTAATTGTCCAAATATTTACATTGGAAAAACCGGCGGAAAGCAAACTAGTAAATAATTAAGAATTATTTATCAAGTCAAAAGTATTCCTCGGCTATTTAAATTATCCAGTATTATTTTGCCGAAATTGTCAATCATGTTGACCTGTGGAATATTTTTGAATATATTTAATATTTAATAGAGTAAAACCTGTTCATAATTAATGATTGCAATTGTTTCGAACAATTTTGCCAAATATTCAATCAATTCAAATGAGTGCTGTTTATCCATGTACACAAAAACACATTCCGCAATAATCAAAGTTGGTTGAGAAAAATCCAAATCCACCGTCGACAATTTATATTCAAATTCTCGCATTTGGCGTAAATAGGCCCCAATTAAATGATAATCGCCGGCGTGCAAATCACTGTGTTGATTTTCAACAGCTTAAAATGTTTTATTTAAGATGATTTGAAATTATTTAACCGGGTTTACTAAAATACGAAGAAAGTTCGACGTTTTTGCTTCTTTGGACTTGACAAATTTTCTTTGAAGTAACACTGCTAAAATCGAATTCAACAAATTTGTAGAATTTGAGGCCTTTTTCTTTTAAACGCCAATAAAGAGTTCCAAAACCGGCGCAGATATTGATGAGAATTAAACCTCAATAAATTGCGTTGCTATTGAGGTAATTGCCGCCGTCCGGGCCCAATATCCAAGCGATATTTCCGGATCACGATTTTGATGGGCATTATCATCACAGGCAAATATGAACGCCCCGGTGAAATTGTCCAAATAGTATTTTGCCTACACCAAATAATAAAAATGTAGAACATATTTTTGACCGTAAACTTACTTGAACGGTATGATATTTACATTCAATGGCATCATCATTTGTCTTTTGGACGGAATAATCATTTGAGACTGATGCGGTTCGTCGTCGGTGTCTGACCTCAACTCCCAATAAGCCAGAGCCCAAATCTGCTTCAGATTCCATTTAATAATTGAGCTTTAAATAAATTTAATTTGTTCAAAAATGTCATTAAAATAAATACAAATCTATAGGGACAGGATCGTCTCCTTTATATCCTTTCCAAATTTCCAGCTTTAAAACTAATATTAATCTATATAAATATATATATATATATTCTTGTAAAATAGCCCTCCTACAAAACCCAAAAATCACGAATTGAATAGGAATTTTAATTGATCTTCTTTTTTGCTCCAAAACTAATTTGGAATAAAATTAAACCAAAGCCAATCCGTCTTGACCAGCTCTATCTCCTATCCATTAATGAGAGAGGAAAGGAATAAAAAAAGAAGAGAGTTTGAAGAAAAAATTAGGGCAGAAGAAAGGAAAAGGAAAAAAGATTATGTTGAATATATGAGAGCATTCCGCCTTTCCGCAGGAGGGGGAGTGCTTCCCACAAAATATCTTCACCCCCCTCCCGCAGAAAGGCGGAATTGAATTCCTCACTAACGAGGGGAAGACGGGGGGCAGACCGCCATTATGAGCAGGTCGCCCCCTTACGGCAGACCGCCATTATGAGCTGTGGTCGCCTGTCTTCCTCCAGTTTATCTCTACTCTGTGTCTACGGAGCATCTATTTTGGATTTTGAGACTGCTGTTGAGGGAATGGGTTGGCGCAACTCTAGCGCTTATAACTCATCAAGGACTTAACCATTTTGGATGGTTTTAGTATCGAATTAAACAGCAGATTTTTGACTATCATTTATTGGGATAAATAACTATTGATGATTTTATCAAATGAAAGAGCAGAATTTTGACTATCATTTAATGTATAAAATTAATTCAGCAAATGTTTTTGTGCGGGAAATTATCCAATTTCAATCAATTTTCTTTTCATTATCTTGTTTCCTTCTTATCATCAACAAACATTTAACTCTATGTCTATAAGCTTTTTTCATTTTGGATTTAATTGAATAAAAACAATAAAAAGATTAATTTTAGTTAGATGAATAAATTATTAAATTAATTAACATTTCTTTTTTTCTACTTATTCGACTGTCATTTGGAAGAAATATATTGTTTTTTTTTTTGTATTAAATAATTTACTAAATCATTTATAGTTAAATTTTTGTTATAATATGTGTGAAAATATAATCTTCCGAAGAGAAAGTGAGAGTAAGGTGTATGTCCAAAACATACAACTTGTTAATGGGAAAGTGTGGGCAATACATTTTGCTAAGGAAAAGTGTGGTTTTGTTGTATATGTGAACATACAACTTGCCAAAGAGAAAATGAGGGAATGAAAGATTGATAGTAAAAATAATAATAAATATACAAATATACAAATTTAAGAGCATACTTTTGGCTATCACTAATTCATTTTATTAATTGGAGGCCAATATATCCTTGGAAAGCCAATTACTCGCAATTTGGTCAATTAAATTATTATATATGTATATATTGACTTCGGGAAAAAGCCTACTAATTTTAAAAATGTTAAATATTTCAAAATTGAATCGTTTTTTTAAAAATATATTTGGCTATAAATATTTGAAATTAGAACCAATTCAACACAATTTTTATTATCCAAAAACTATTTAAGAGATGCCAAAAACTAAAAGCAAGAAAAAAAATCAATTAAAATTAATTATGCGTTTTTTCTACGGCGAATCTCTTTTTTTATTTCTTCTTCCAAATTGCCAAAATATTCCATCGCCAAATTCATTCGATAACTTCCATTGATTCAAGAAAGGATGATTTCCTCACTTTGCTCATTACAACGTTCGCTGCTTGGCCTACCACCTGAAAAAAATGATAAAAAGGAATTAAAAAAGAAATAAAATACGTTTGGCCCGGAGAGGTGCATTTGGGGGCCCGGTTGGCTTCTTCTTGGCTGTCTGCGGAGTGCTTAATGCTGATTTTGATGATGACGGGATTAATCCAGCCATTACTGATGTTGAAGGCCCAGTCGATATTGGCATTGTTGTAGTTGTAAGAGTTGGCTGCGCCGATCCTGTCGGTGGAAGTCGAGTGTTTGGCATTGTTGCAGACTGAATAGAAAGAAATATATGTAAATTTAGAAAATGAAACAAACAAAACGCGGAACATATGCGAGATGAGCATTTCCAAGCACGCTCACTACCATAGACTCTGTAATACTCCCGATGAAGGAACTAAGCTGTTTCACAGCCAAGTAGCTCGTCTCATTAAGTTGGCGCAGAAGATTTGAATTGGACGAGTTTTGTAGTTGTAAAATTGCCGGAGTACCCACTGATTGGAGTTGATTAACCACTTCCAAATTATATCCCATCGCACCTCTCATTTGTTCAGCCTAAATTTGACGAGAATAATATATTTTTATTTAAAATAAAAGCCCAATTCTTTTTAAAAATGAATTCTAATACTAGTTTTTTAAAATTATTTCAAACTTTTTTAATTATTATTTATCTACCAAAATTGCCCCAGATTGAATTGGCGGCACTTGTTGAAAAGTTTGTCCTCCTTGAATATTTGTCTTTGATGGCTGCGTTGTTGGAGCCACTGGAGCCGTGAATTTGGTTGTCAAAACGTTCAACTCCTTCAATTTCAAGATGGCCTGCTCATTATTTGATTTCAAATCTTTCAGCTTTTTCTCGAATTCTTCATTGATTTTGTCAAATGTTGTTATTTTTGCTTCAATTCCTGTTATTGCTTGTAGAACCTTCATACTCTAAATATAAGTTAAAATTATTAAATGAATTTTTATAATTATGATTAAGATTTTCAATAGCTATATATATATATATGATAAAGTAAACCAACGATTTCATTCATATGCTCCTCCACTTTGCCATCTAATTTTTCAGCCAAAATTGCAAATTTGAGCTCAATGTCCATTTCTTCTTCTTCCTCTTCTTCCATTTGAATGGCTGGTTCAGTTCTCTCCTCCTCCCCCTCTTCAGCCACTTGTTGGTTTGGTTGCTCTTCTTCTTGACCTTGACCAATGTTGGCAATCATTTTTCCCATCTCAGCCAATGGGTCACTCATTTTATTATTAAAGGATTGTTGAGATTGAGAGTTGAAGATAATGAAAAATCTAAAAAATAAAATATCAGCATAATAAATGTTTTGGAAAAGAGATGTTTTTGTTGGAAACAGGCGGAATTAAATGTTTGGAGATAGGCAAAATTAAATGTTTTTACGCGAAAACGGCAAAATATTGGGAAACAGATTGAATTAAATGTTAGAAAATGGCCACAAAATGAAACATGAATTCCACTTATAATATTTATATAAAGATGAGGAAGCCTGAACGATTTGGCTCCTCCTCCTTTACCGTAATTGGCTAAAGGTACATCCAATCAAAGCCAAGTTTATGAATCAACGATCCCATCAAAAAGAAATTAACACGCAAAAACCAAAAAGGAACAAAAGGGAAGAGGAGCCGCAAAGAAAGTAAAGGGCAAAAATAGCAACATCATTACACTAAGCGAGTGAATCTGGAGGGGCCATCCCGCGAAAAGTGTTGATCCCTAAGTCATTAAGCAAGAACATGGGAGAAACATTGACTGGGTTCCTCCTTTACCGTAGTGAAATGAGTCAATCCGCTTCCTCAAAAAGCCATTAAGGAGGATGGTGGCCGTTAATGATCCCCCCCCCCCCCCCCTAACTTAATGGCCCCCATCCCAACCACGAAAACAAGGGTCGGTCCCGGAGAGTAAAAAAAAGAAGGAAAGGAATGGGCCGAAATAAGCGCTATTACACATTAGTTTAATGTTGCTAAATCTAGTCCAAAGGATGAACGGGTGTAAAAAAATTTGGGTGGGTGGAAAAATCGAGGAATTGGATTGTATTGAGGGATCTGCAAATTTTAAGGGACCAAATTATGGAAAATAAAATTGTTTTAATTTGGAAATTTTATTTGAAGTAAATTAAATGTATTTAAATAAAATAATATATAAAAGTGAATTGATTTAATCTTGTTGTAATTCCTCATCCTCTTCGCGCCAAACTAAATCTGCATCTAAAAACTCTTCGAGATCGCAGATCAGAAATTCTTCGGCTGGTGTATCAGTTGGCCATGGACCGAAGCACTCATTATGACTCCAATGTTCAGCTTCCCAGGGGTTGAGTGTAGCTTTTATGTAAAATGGGCCGGAATTTCGCATGGAAATTATCATCTCTCGAATAGGATAAAGCCATTCTGTTCCTCTGATTGAAAGAATTTCACATGAAAGTTCTCTTGTCTGTAAAATATAGTTATTAATTTATTAATGGATAGAAATTACCCAAATTCGAAATGCCGTTGAAGGTGCTAATTGAGCCACAACAAGCATATCATCAAGCATACGTTCAAAGCAATTGAATCGATGAACAGCAATTTCCATTGGTCCAATTCACTCTTTGCTATTGTATTTTTCAAATGAGGGAAAAAACAGCTTGGCTTGGGTTGGGGTTTTGAACAACGAATATGAAAGAAAGAGAATTAGTCGGTCACTCAATTAAAGGGGAATTCTTTGGTCATTTAATTGACCATCGCTTATTTACACCTGTTTTTCTAAATATTCTTTGCAGATGCCAAAATTTGTTCCTTCCAATTCTCTTTGGCGTGAATATTCTCCACCACCTGCTCTTGAAAGGCAAGATCTTTTGCCTTGTGAGGAATGGGAACCTTCTCTAAATCCCGAGAACGAAATGCCCTTTGAACCACATGAATTGAATATCAATGTAAATTGAGTAATTTAATGATATTTAATTTATTATGTATTTAGCAAATCGGGCAAGGGAGAAGGACTAAGGCAAAAGTAAGGCACGAATTGCCTCCAGTTACTCAAGAAGATAACCCCAATTATTCAAATCCAAAATTGGCCTCTAAAATGAACAAAAAATTGGAAAAGGAAAAGTTCAACGGACCATATTGGAAATGCCTGGATGCAGCACAGGCAACCACTGCAAATTTCAAAGGTAAATGGAACACTAAATCAATATTATATTATATTGTAATTTTAGCTTATCGTTTTATTGGCACTTTTGAATTCAATAAGATCTACAAATCACCATATCCAGAGGGTGAATTGAAGGCTTTGTTTCAAAAAGTTCTTGATCATGCAAAATCTGGCGCTGATGAGATGAAGATTCGCCCCAATCACTATTATTTCACCATTCATTCACAATTACTTGACTACGAAATATTCAATAATTTGGCGCAAATTAACAACAATAGCACTCAGGAAATTCTCAATCGCTTCGAGAAGCACGACCAAAGCAACATGGCAAAAGGCAGGGAGTCCGTCATTAGTGGCCCCTTTCAAATTGACGTGATGGCGATAGAGACCAAAGGTCCAAGAGCAACGAAGAGGAAACATCCTGGAGCAGGTGCAACCAAACGAGTGCAAAGAATGAAACCAATTGCATTTGAATTCAATCCCGCCGGCCTTTTTGAAATTAACAATCCAAATGATCCGTTTTGCTTATTCCGGGCTGTTACGATGGTGATTGCCCGCCATACAATGACTAGACAGCGATTCAGTGAATTTCGAAAAGATGAAATCAAACAAAGAGAGGCAGTGGACAATCTCATTAATTCAATGGGAATATTTCCTCACCACTTATTTTACGATATCGAGGATTATGGCCAAGTTATACAAGAATACTGCAACGCTAATTATCCGGCAGCACAATTTCGACTTTTCGCTTTCAAAAGCACTGGTGACCGATTCAAGCATTTTTACCAATCTGATGTTGATGAATGGATGCAGCCACTATGTGTATTTTATTGGGAAGATGATTCCCATTATGATGGCATAAAATCACTCACTTTACTCATGGACAATAATTCAATATTCAAATATTGCTTCACAGTTTAATTTATTTACCCATATTTTTATAATTTAATTTAGTGCTCAAAGCAATATTCCGGCGGTGACACAAAACATAGAATGGCATGCAAGTAAATTTATACATTTTAATTTAAATCTTTATTCATGCGTTTTAGATCAAAATGCAAGAATTGTCTCCGTGTTGGCCCAAAACATCCATGTCGTGTCGGAAATTTTTCTCAATTTTGCGCTGGATGCTCCAAGTAGGCTTATTTATTAGATTACATATAAATTTTTTAGGCTCTTCGAGAATCTCGAATGTTACAATTGGCATATTGAAAGCGAATCTTGTTTCAAATCTAAAAGATGCCATGAATGTAATATTATATATATGGTCGATGTGAGTTGAAAAATTATAGATCTAAAATATCAATTATTTACAGAAACAGCCCAGAGAAGGGCATCGGTGCGGGTATTTCTTTTGCCCAAAATGTCGTGGCTGGCATAATCGGAGGCATTGTTATATGAGACCATATGAGCCAAAGAAAAAAATGGAAAAAAGGTATTTTTAATTATATAATTCAATTATAAATTCCTTTTATTAGATATATAATGTACGACACTGAAGCTAAAATCGATTTTCAACCTGATCCTAACATTTTAAAATTTCAACATCAAGTAATATACTAATGTAAAATTATAATATATCCCATGAATTTAGGTCAATTATGTTTGGGCTCATGTGTTTTGTACGAAATGTGTTGCCAATGATACCTGGGATAAACCTTTAAATGAGCCATGCACAATCTGTGGAATACATCGGACATTTGCCTTCGCCCCATTTGAATTTGATGGAACTGAAGTCGATGAATTCACCCTTTGTGATGACCCAATGGCAGCATTCACGGATTGGGTGATTCACTTCGAACAAAGGCAGTTGGAACCAGGCGTAGATGGAGTTGAAGATTTGGAAAACGAAATGGAAGGAGAAGAAGATGAACCCGATATCGAATTTTTGATCGGTGGGGGAGATGAGGATGACAATTGGATTCAAAATGTTCAATCAGCAAAAGATGGTGAAATGTCAGCAAAAAAAGGGAAGAGAAGGAGAGTTCAAAGTTTTGTTTATGCTCATGCAGGTATCATAATCAGAATAATGAAAAAAAGAGATTCAGGATCAAAATATGACAACATTTTTTCATTCGGGGAAATTTTAAAAAAGCAAAGAATTATTCCTAAATTAGTGCGCAATGGGAACCGTCTCTATAATATGAAGGTTGCAGGCAAAGGCCTGACTCCAACATCATTTAGGGATTCGTAAGCTTATAAATAAAGTGTAGGAAATCATATTTTATATTTTAGTTTTCTAATTATACCAATTCGACTTGCAAATTTCGTCAAAACTTTTGACTTGAAAATGGAAACCAAAAAATTCTTCCCTTATCATTACAACGTGGAAGAAAATTATGATAAAACTTTGGACGGATTACCAGATTTAGAACATTATGGACCAGGCAGCATGATGCCCTCAGATAGGGCTGAATTAATTGAATGGCATAACAGCAATAAAGACAAAATTAAATTTAATTTGAACGACCAAATAGCAGAATATTGTTCACATGGTAAATATTTTTAATTTCTTCTAAATTTTGGTATTTTAGATGTCAAAATTCTTGCCACTGGATTTGTTCACATGCTAAAATTGTTCGAGAAAGTCACAACGCTTGATATTTCCGATTCCATCACTATTGCCAGCGCTTGCATGCGATATTTCAGACTTAATCTTCGGCCCAATCATTTGGCAATAACTCCGCTTATGGTGGGAAATATCTAAAAATTTCTAAGTGGAATATTTAGGGTTATGAAAAACATGGAAGTCAAAGCATTTTGGGGAGAAAGTTTTTAAAATGGTATGAGCGATGGAAAAACGTTTATGTGCGATGTGCCGAGAGCCCTGAAAAAGAACTTCGATATGGGAATTTTTTATTGGATGGGTATGTTGAGAGGCCGGGGCAAGAAAAAGACTTGGCGATAGAAGTCAACGGGTTTGCCTATAAATTTTTTTAATTATATGAATTCTTAAAAGTTGTTTTTGGCACGCGTGCCCCCATTGTTATCCGGAACCAGACACAATATTAGCTGGAGGATTCCCGGCTTCAACAGTGCGGGAAAAAAATGCTGAACGATTGGCAGAATTGGAGAAAAAATTTGAATTGGAAATTTATTGGGAGTGCCAAATAAATGCGATGTTGGAAGATGAAGAAAATGTCATTCAAACTACTGATGAGAATGGCCAATTGGAAACAATCACAATGCGATCTTTCTTCGACAATATTCCGGATTCAGGCCTTATCGATCTTCATGATGCATTTTTCGGGTATTTTTTTGACAAATCTATTTAAAATACATAGAATTTAGAGGGAGGACGGGCCCAGAATGCATGCTCTCAACTACAGAACGCAATCCCCGGAAAGTGATAAAATACAAGGACTTTAAATCACTTTATCCATCTAGGTAATTTGATAGATTTTTTTTTTTACCTAAAATTTTAAAAGAATGTGGACAACCAATTACCCAGTGGGCCATCCTGAACTTGTGGTCTTTGATGATAAAGTTGATTGGAGGAAGCCAGAGGATATTTGTGATCCCGAAACTGGGAATCCAATTATGGGGGTGAATATAGAATTTATTATTAATCTTATTTAATTTTTAGATTGTTAAATGTTTTGTTGTGCCCCCGAGACATCTCATAGGCGATATTCCTGTACTTCCAAGTCGAGTTGACAATTATCTGATGTTTTCTGGCTGCAAAACTTGCTCACGAGAATTGAGAGGATGTGGAAAGAAGCCAGATTACCAATGTCCTCATTTTTCGGATGAAGAAAGAGGAGATTCGGTAACAATTCCGACTTTGGAGCTGGAAATGGCCTTGAAGGTAATATTAATCCTAAATATAAAAATTAGAATATTATAGGCTGGATATCGCGTCACAAGGGCATACCGAGCATACAACTGGCTTTATATGAAGGATTGGGATCAATATCTTTTTCGTGATTATTTGGAGAAATTTTTGAAACTGAAATATGAAGCAGAAGGTTGGCCTGCTCATTGCCGGGAGGATGGCATAAGCGAAGAAGAATTAAATGCCCGAAAGAAGGCATATTTGGACGAGGCATGGGACCAATACTATATTCGCCTTGATTCGAACAACATTGCTTTCAATCCAGGGTTGCGATTTATCGCCAAAATCTGCTTGAATTCGCTTTGGGGAAGGTAAATTTAAAGGAAGTATTCAAAATGAAAAATATAGGTTTGCTCTTCGAAACCGCTTGAGTATCAGTGTGATTGTCGATAATCATGCCGATCTTTGCAAATACCTGGATGATGACAAATTGGAAGTGCACATCAGAGAGCAGTTGGATGATAAACATTTTCTGCTATGCTACAAAGGAAAGATGAACACGTGCTTGAACATGATGCGAGTAACCTTGTGATCGCATTATGGACGACCTCTTCAGCGCGTGTGCATCTTTTGAACCATTTATATCAAGTGAAAAAAGATAGATTGGATACAGAAATTTTGTATATGGTAAATTTTTTCTAAAAATTAATAAATAAAAATTTTTCAGGACACCGACTCAATATTGTACAGTTACATTGATAAATTTGGCGATCCACTGCCAGATGGGAATCAAATGGGGGAATTGGTCGATGAATACCCCAATCATGTGATCAAGGAATTTCTTTGCAGTGAGTTCTAAAATATTATTATATCACATTATTCAATATTGAATAGCTGCACCAAAAGCCTATGCCATGCGAATGGAGAACAAAGAAACCGCAAATGAAGAATATATCTGGCGTTTGAAGGGCATTCCTCTCACTGTGGACAATAAGGAAAAGATGGGCTTTGAAGAATATAAGGAGATGATCAAAAAGTTCAATGGCGATGCACCCGAAGAAGCCGAAGAAATATTCAATTTGACTAAAAACTTCCGAATCGAAAAAAAGGGTTTTGATGGAATTGTGACAGCCCCAATGAACAAAAGATTAAGACCCGTTATCAATAAAGGGGTATTAATTGATGAATATAAAATTGTCCCCTTTGGTTGGTCCAGCCCATATTGGTGTGCCCAAAATAATCCAAATGATTGTTCATGTAAACACAATTTAATTTGAATAAATTTGTTAAACAATATCACTTTCTTTGATCCAATAATTATCAGGGTAATCTATGAATTTCACAAGTAATTCTTTGCTTCCATCTTTGTTCTTCCGAGTTTTGATGACCTTCTCTATCCTATAGCTTGTTTTCTCATCGAGTTTCGTCTTGACCAATTCTGGCTTATAAAATCGACCTTTAACTTTTTCTCCAGAGTGATTTTTCAATTCATAATATTCTGGATCGGTTGCATGGGGCTGGTCAACAGTGTAAATATGGTCAGAGCGTGAAGGAAAATAACCTTTGTCAAAAATCTGCTTGGGCTTTGTAATCCTTACGGGATCTCCTTTTTGAAGTTTGGTGGACGTTTTCAATTTAATTTTGTCGCCATAAACTTTTTGCCAAATGGTTGGCCAATTTTTTTCATTAATTGAAGATGGCTTTACCCCTGTTGACCGGCAAACAGAATTATTTATTGCTTTGAGAAAATCAGGTAGAGGAGTAACCCAATCCGTTGTATTCTTTTCCGAAAAATACTTATAAATTCTACAAATTCAAAATAATATATTTTAAAAAAATATATTAACCTAGATTTAATTGTCCTTAAAGCACGTTCCGCCACACTAGCTTTAATTTTGCTATCTTTTGCTGTATATTTCTCAATTCTATATTCTTCAAAAAATTTTTTCATTTCTTTGGATTCAAATTCCAATCCTCTATCAGTATAAATGGACTTTGGAGGAAAAGGCATTTGTTTGAAAACCTCCTCAAAGGCATTTTTCATGTCCGTCGCCATCTTGCTTTTAGTCGGTGCAGCGAACATTTGTCTGGACAACACACATACGCCCAATAACAAATAACGCATTCCTTTATTTGTTTCCCGCAATGCTTGAAAATCTCCCAAATCGAATTGGACATCTAAAATATATTGGAATTTTTACAATTATTTTATTACCTGTCAAATACCCTGTAGGGATGGTTCTTGTCCGTGGAAATCTTTTTCTTGCTTGTTTAAATAGGGTAAAAGTTCGATTAGCTTCAGCAAAATCCAAAATTTGCCGCCTTGGGATTTGTGGATATTTTTCTTTTATTGCTTTAATAAGCGCTTCAAGGCTGCTATAGGAACCCGGATTTTTTGGGTCTGTATAAACTTTATTTATTTTCTCCATTTTGTTGGTCGGAATAAATTTGGCTTTCCTTTTCCTGTCTGATGATAGGTATCATGCAGTAATTCCCTAGCTTCTGGGTCGGCTAGTGCATACTTCTTCAAATAAGCCATCCCAGATGGAGATGGAGCATTTACAAGTGTGGGGCGTATTAATCTTTTCACTGCCCAAGTCAAATCAGAGTTGTATACTGGCTTTCCAGTTTGAGGATTCAAAATTTTCCCTTGTGATACCCCAAATTTTTTTGGGTTTCTTTCTATTATGTTCAATAATTTTTCGACTTTGATCTCATCGGCTTGTCTTTTCGCTTCAGAAGCAACACGGGCCCCTCTTATTTTTGGGGTAATTGGGGATCGCTTTTTCTTTGGTGTTGGCGTGTGTTCATCATCAAAAGAAGAATAATTTGTCCCACTAGTTGTTCCAGTACGAGATTCTGCTGAACTTTTTGCAGTTTTGTAATTATTTTCCTCGTGTTCAGAAAATCGAACACTAGGTTCCGATTGTCTTAAGTCGAGTCCTTCCAAATCACCCTCATCGCTTACAATGCCGATTTTCACTGGTTCTTTTGGCGAAGTGCCAGTTTTCATTATTTTTTTAGGATCGTTGCTCAGTTGAACTTTAATCGGCTTATCCTTTGACTCCTTTCGTGCCCTCAGATATCGTCTAAGTTGTTGGTTATAAAGGACATTTTTCGTAGATAGATTTTTTGTTTTCTTTCCTTTCACTTTCTTTAATTGGGCCTTTTCGTATTCTAATGGAGCATGTTCTGGAAGATCTTCTGTTTTCTTTTCTTCCTTACTTGTCTTCAATCCTTTATAGAGGTCCATTGGTAGAAGAATTAATTTTTTAGCCATTTCCCGCAATTTTTGAAATTAAATGGTGGGCTGCCTCAACAAGTATTGGTCCTAATAATGCACCCAAAACCGCTTGTCCTCCTTGTTGATTGGAATATAATTTTCTGGCTCCTTTTTCAGTTCTTGCCTTGGCAATCTTTCGAATATAATTGGCAAATGGTAATAATTTTTCCCGTTGTTTTTTTGTCAATTTAAAATGTCCACTCAAAATATTTGAGCTAATTTCGGTCAATGACAAAAGTTCATCAGTATTCGCATCACTTATTAATGCCTTCCATTTTTTAGTTGAGTGAGTTTTGGCTATCTTCTTTAGGAAATTAAAGTTTTTAATTACTCTTTCTCCAATATGCTGACGCTCCTTCTTTCTTCTACCCATTTTTAGGAGTAAAAACTATTTGTTCTTCTTCGGGAAAAATATTTGTTCTTAGTCGAATTAAATTATTTGATGCTGCGTGTAAATTAACTTTAATTAAAATTTTTTATTTGTAATATTTCTTAACAACCTAATAAATAGCCGTAAGGTTCAGCACATGCCTGCTTATACGCATCTAAAAAATAGGAACTTTCTTTTGGAAAAAGTTGATGTGCCAAATTTCTAATGCTCAGCATATCATTCTAAACATAAAATTCAATTTAGAAGAATATATTATTATACCGGAGCCCTCATCAAAAAAATATATTGGGCATTCGTGCGTGGAACTCTCAAAGATTTGTCAAATAAATTTTGACTCAGGAATATCACAGTAAAATTATTATGATGTGATTTTTTTGTGAATAAGTCAGCCAATCTTTTTGGATCTATTTCACCCATCATATCATCAAGCACAAGAATAGACGGTTTTGTGACTTGTTTTAATTCTTCATCGCTAGGAATTCCAGCTCGTACAATCACACCCTCTCTTTCTAAATTGGGAATAAGTTCCGAAAATTCGCCATAGCACCATACTAATAAATCAATAAAATTGAAAAAAATCTTGAAAATAAACCTATAGATTTCGGTATTGGGTGAAATAAAGTTGCAGCATTTTTTAAAATTCTTGTAACCAATTGGGTTTTACCCGAATTAGATGGACCAGAAACAACAATTCCACTAGGAATTGCTAATTTTAATTCATTTTCTGATAAAGAAGGATATTCCATTTTTCAAAAAAAGATTTTATCTAAAATAACAAATTAATTTAAACATTAGTTTCGGGAATCATTTCGGGCTGTTCTTTTCCTTCTTCTGGTAATGGGATTATTTCCGTTTTTGTTTCTTCTGTTTTTTCCTCAATTCTTTTCAATGGTAGGTTGAAGACTTTATTTCGCGCACTAATGCGCATCCATTGACTTCCATCAATATCCCGCACTTGATCGAATGGCAGAAATCGTTCGCCTCCTTTGAGTCGTGTGGAAAAAATTGAGACTCCGCTCGGTTGAATTACATAATCCACTTCGACAGTTCCACTTTTACAACGAGAACAACGACCAGGAAGATCCCATGGAATAACCGGGGAGTCAAAAGACGGGAATGGCTAAAAATTTAGTTTAATTTTCATTTTCATCGAGTAACCTGTAAACAGTAATCCCAGTAGTGTTTACAGAAAATTCAATTTCTGGGGAACTTGCCATTTTCTGTTGATTCAGGCCACAGATAACTTTTGAAATTCAAATATTCTGCGTAATCTTTCTCGTAATCCTTCTCTGGTTCACTTTTTTCTTTGTTTTCTTCGATCTCTTCCTCAATTCCAAGTAGTTCTAATTAGAATGATATAAATTTATTTATGAGATGAAAAAAACCGATTGGATAATATTTGCTGTGGCCTTTATTATGGTATTCCACTACGCACTTCAATTTTGGGTAAAGCAGTCTAATGCGATATTTTATGTAATAATATTGAATTATTTTCACGTCTAAAGATAAAATAATTTCATTTAATTATTAGAATTACCAAGGAAGCCCTCAAAAGCATATAATTCGGCGGCAGATTTTAAAGTTATCCCTCCAAATTTGACTTCTTTCTGTTCTCCTTGCTTATCACGATATGTGGTCAGCAATTTTTTCCCTTTCAGATATTCTTCCACGTAATTTTTCGTGAACGGGTTATTCAGAAATTCTTGAAGGTGTTTTGGTTCACAGGTAAGCAATTTCGAAAGAGCAACAATCAAAGGTGTAAGAACCATTTTCTTTTGAATTATTGGTAAAAGCTAAAAGTGAAGGAATAAACCTACTTACAGTAAGCATCCCCTATGCGTCTCTGACCTAATCAATACTAATTTTTTCTCTCTTCTTTAAGAGAATGACTATATTTGAAATTTTGGCGCCAAAATTGGCGTCGCTTCTTTCTCAGCAAGCCACACCCCTATCATCACAATATTCCCTTTTCGTTAAAAAGTGACAGCCATACAGTATTTTCCTTTAGGTTAAAAAGTTCGAACCATTGACCATTATTTTAAAAACCAAAAACAAAAACAATGGACTAAATTGTTTCAATAGGATCTCTCTTATACTTCCATTTAATTTAGATAACTCATTAAATTAAATAAAAATGTCTGCAATTAAAAATGAAAACCTCAAAAGAAAGAACAACAAAATTACAAATGGTTGGTTAATTAAAATTTTAATAATTAAATAAAATTTTAGAAAATGAGGAACCAACAAATGGCAATGGAAACGAGGAGAATGTGATGAAAATTGCCCGTTTGGAACTTTCCATGGAGAAGGAAGAAGAGGATGATGAAGAAAAACTGCCCGGAGTTTTTGGTCAGAAGAAAATGTTCTGGAAGGTATTTTTTGCATTTATACACTGATTATTCGTTTTAGATGGGTCGTCCTAAATATGGAGTTTTCAACTTTCAATGCGATATGTGCCGAGATCGTAATACCAAATTGGCAAATATCATGCGTTTCAAAGTTTACGAAACTGGCTCCAAGGTAATTTCTTCCAAATATGAAAATTTTATATTTTAAGGGCGAATATGTCTTCGCGCATTGCCAATTTTACTGCGAGAAATGCATTCAAGTCAACTTCGAGATAACCGATCTGATGATGAAGAATAGTGGAAAGCAGAAGAACAATTTTGTGAATTTCTGGCAGAAATGATTCCAAGCGATTTTCCAAAATCATTCTTATAAAAAATGAGCAATTCCTTTTATTTAATTGTTCCCAGTAATACTCCTGGATTTCCTGATAATCGAACGAATAAATTTAAAATCCATTTGCCTAAAAAATTAGTTTTTGATGGATCTTGGGTTGTTGGTCTGACGGGTATAATTTACCCAAATAGGTATTTTTAATTCGAATATTTATATAATTCATATTGAAGCTGGGCTACCGTTGGTACTGATTCGAAACAATATGTTATTGTACACTTAAAAGATGGAAGAAAATATCGATTTTTTGTACCAAGTGGGTCATTCATCACACCCGAGCAGCTTGAGAATGGAATTTATAATGGGATGATACAAGAATTAGAATCAAAATTGAGTCTTCAATCAAGGCGGAGACGAGCTATACAAGAAGAAGGAGTGATTGAAGATGTTGAAGATGTGGTTGAGGAAACCGAAGCCCCACTTCATCCTTCAACTAAAGCTAGGGAAGAGGCCAAACGTAAAGCTCAAGAAAGAGAAGCGAAACGTAAAGCTAAGGAAGAGGCCAATCGCAAAGCTCGAGAACAAGAAGCAAAACGTAGGGCTCAAGAAGAGGCCGATCGAATAGCTCGGGAGGAAGAAGCCAAACGTAAAGCTAAGGAAGAAGCCGATCGGATAGCTCAAGAAACTGCAAGAAAACAGCAAGAAGAGAGCACTAGAAATGCTCAAGAGGCTGCACGTTTAGCTGAGGAAAGCCGAAAGAAACAAGAAGAAACTAAAAGGATTGAACAAACCGAATCAGCATCGATGATCCCGGTTTATGAATCAAACAAAGATGGACTTGCCTATGGGGTCTACAGATCAATATATACAGTTGATGGAAAAGACCCACACCCTGAATTACATTATATGCAGGAAAAGGATCGTTATTTTTATAATACAACTCGGGATAAATACATGAAAAAATATAATTTGAAAATTGAGTATTTTCTCGATCATGTACAGAAAAATATCGAAGAATTCAAGCGAATGTTTGAAACAGAAGAATACAATGAAGATTATTCAAGCAAATCGGATCAAAAAAAAAGAGAAATATTGGAAATAGCGAAGGGAGTTCAATTTTATTACTTGGATGATCTTTCTCGATTCAAACTAAAAATTGCAAATGATCAAATTGAAAATGTAGTGCTTTCTGACCAATTATCTTATGTACTAGGATATGAAAAGGGCCAAGTGATAAGGAATGGTGAAACGGCAAAATATATGGTGGATTTACATGGAGGAGTGAGTCATCTTTGTGTGTATCTGAACAGTGGCTTAATGGTTTTCTAATATTTTTTTTTTTATAAATTTCGTAATAAATTTAGGAGAGCATGATCATCGGGAACAAATTTGCAAATTTATTACAAGTTATTGCAGTTGAGGGCAAAGTCGGTCAAATAATCGAGAAGAATTTTCCTTCACCATTATTCCATAAAATAATTGCCAAAGATTTGGATGTTATTGATATTGAAATAAGATCATTGACAGGAAGAGAAGTCCCATTTGAATTTGGACAAGTTATATTAACCCTTCAATTTAAAAAATCATTTGTATTTTGAATTACTTCTAATAAAATGGTCCGTGTTATATTTGATGGTTCTAATTTACGTCTTGAAAAATTCCATCAAGTTGGATCTGGTCAAATTGGATATTTTTCTGGATTGCCAACATACCAAAGAGGTTTTGGCAATGGATCAATAAGACAAAGAGGGGCAGGAGTAGGACGAGTTTTGAAAAGTCTTTGGAGATATTTAAAACCTTTGGCATCTGCCTTTAAGCCGGTTGCTGTTAATGTAGGAAAGGAAATTGGGAAAGAAGGTTTGGCGACTACAGCAAGAGTATTGAATAAAGTTAAAAAACTATTAAAATATTTTTCATATAAGATATTTAGGTAGCAGAAGGCGGAGACTTAAAGGAAGCCATAGTAGGAGAAGGAAAAGAGGGTGTTCGTAAGCTTATGACAAAAGCCGGAATACAAAGCGGAAGTGGAAAAAGAAGACGAAAATTTAACCCCCAACGAAAATCAGGAGTCATTTTAAAACCAAACGATATTATTGGACAAACAGTGCCCCAGAGAGCTCTAATTAAAAAGAAAAGGATTGACACTCTAGGATATTATTGAAAATGCTCTATAAAAAGGTGGATGCTTCATCGGCAGATAGTATTTCGACAGGATTGGATTTTTTCTCGACACCCCCCACAAATTGTGCTGTGTCTAATTCAGCCAATCGGGAATATTTGACGGTTATTTTATTTTATTTAATATATAATAACAATTCTTTAGTTAAATCCAATTAGTTCAACGCCTTTTCATTTTAAAATTCACCCTATCACTAGTTATATAGACTTGAGTAAAGTCTATATTTTGACTGAATGCCGAATAAGAAAAGTGGGTGATGATGGATTGAATGTCAATCTGGATGCGGGTGAAGTGGTTTCCACAATCCAAATGCCTGGAGCCACATGGATTAAGGATATCAAAATTTTGATAAATCAGAGGGAAATATATTCATCAAATCAATTGTACAGTTACAAGGCCTATTTGGATACGGAATTAAGCTACCCAAATGAAGCAAAAGACAGCTTTCTCAGTGTTACGGGTTACAAAAGAGACAAAAAAGATCCGGATTCTATTGCTGATGAAGGATATGTAGCAAGGAAAAATATGTTTGCTCAAAGCAAGACAGTGCAATTGATTAGCAAACTTTCAACGGATATTTTCAATCAAGATCTATATTTGATAAGCAATGTTGAAATGGATATAGAAATAACCCCGCAAACAGATGACTTTATGATAATCCAACAAAAAACTGTAGTTGAGCCCCCCGCAACCCATACTAAATACGTTTTTGAAATTACCGATGTTCGGCTGCTTGTAAAAACAATAGATTTGATGGATGGTTTGAGTCTAGACATAGCAAAACAATTAGATGTTCAGCCTGCAAGATATGGAGTGAGAAAATCATTCATGAAGTCTCTGTTTATCACTCAGGGGAGGACTGATTTTGTCGCTAATTTATTCACTGAGGAGTATGTGAAAAGAATTTTAAAAAATTTTAAATTAATTATTCAGGGTTCCAAGACGTGTAATGATCGGATTAGTCAACAATTCTAGATATATTGGGGATAAATTCGAAAGCCCGTTTAAATTCACTCATTTTAATGTACAAAATATTGAATTGAGAGCAAATGGACGGTCTTATCCGCAATATAATTACAAGTATTTTTATTTGATTTTTATGTATCTAAATAAATTTAAGTTTAAAATATGGTTCCGATAACTATGCTCAAGCTTATCATGATACTCAAGAACATTTGGGCTTCGCATATACAAATCAAAGTAATGGAATAGATTATACGATGTTCAAAAATGGGTGGTGTATATATGTATTCAATTTGACTAATAGTCAAGAGGATTCGGAAGGATTTGAATTGGTGAAAGATGGTTGCACTTCAGTGGAGATTCGATTTTCCACTCCTGTCCCTGCTGGAGGCGTCACTTTAATCGCCTATGCAGAAGCCGATGGGCTAATTCTCATTGACCGTGAATATCCTTATTATTTTATGATTCATTTTATTTTTTCCCAGGAAATCGTACTATTACTTCCGATTTAACTGTCTAAATGACGACAAATTTAACTTCGCCTGATTTAATTCTACCTCAAATTGTGGCAACTCCTCCAGGAATAATTTCATGTTTTGCTGAGACTGCTGAATCGTCTCCTTGGAACTTTATTCTATGTTTTGTATATTTTTTGGGGACTGGAGCGGCAACGGCATTTGCTCTTTATCTTTATTTGCGCGAAAAGAGTAGACATCCCCGTTGAGTTAGAAATGGATACATATACCATTAATAAAGTCCTTTCTCAACATCCAGCAACAAATAAATATTTCAAGGGGGTGTACCCTGCCGACAAATTGCCCAAATGCACCAATTTCCCGTGTGCTATGGTTGTGAATTTGGTTGCCTTTTATGAGTAAAATTTAATTAGGAATATATTTAGGACACTTCTAACGAAAGGGGATCACATTGGTGTTGCATTTGGGCTGTAAATTCTTCTCATGGCTTTTATTTTGACTCTTATGGTGACCCACCAGAAGGATTGATATTGGATTATTTAAAGAAAAATTTTAAAAATATTACTTATAATAAAACGAAATTTCAAAATTTATTTAGTTCTTTATGTGGGCCATATACAATTGTTGTAATTCTATTTTTGTCCTTAGGTCTAAAATTTACATCAATAATAAAATTATTTTCCCAATATAATTCCTCTGATCAATTTATTAATTATATTTATTCATTCTTTTTTAAATAAAATATGAAAAATTCAAAAAGGCGATTCAAATTGATTTAAGTCATAAAAAGCTTGTTCTTCCAAAATTCGTATCGTTCTTTTATGCGCTTCACGTTCTATAAAGTCACAAACATCCCCTCCGGAATTCAATAATCCAAGTTGTTTTGCATATTCTTCTTGAAATCGTTGTGGAGAATAAATTGCGAAAAATTGCCCTTTGAATATTCCAATTTGCCGATCCCATGAATCGGGATTTTTCTTTATTTTCTTTTCCAAATTTTTGAAAGATGGCAACTTTTCCTTGATTTTCTCATCCGCCATTGCCCGAAGGCGCCAAAATGTCGGGAAATTTACCCAATTTTTACGCAATCTAATTGACAATTCGAGGAGGGTTCGATAGCTGAAATATTCTATCATAAATTGCTCCATCTAGATTAAAATAACATTAATTTCTTTTTCATATAAATATTTAAATGAAAATAACATTTTTAATAAAAGTACATAATAAAATAATTTTATCCAATTTATTAAATAAGAAAATAAATATTTAAAATAAATATGTGATCACATTCGACTTTCCGAGTCGAAATAAATTGAGGAAGCCGCATCATCCAATGGAATTTGCACGAAAGGTCCTTGCACTGTCCCGCCAACAACTGTCTTTAAATAAAGGGAAATTAATTGTTTCAGAAATTAAAATCTTACGTTATCAGAAAAGTCGGATGAAACCGAATGTCGTGCTTCTGTCTGTGCCCGTGCCTCAAGTTGTTCAGCAAGCAGACGTCCAACTCTTTGAAATTCCATGCTGGAATTCGCCAACTGCTGGGATATTTCCGACAATGGCACCAATTCGGCGCCAATATGCACATTTGGTGGAGGAGGCCTTGGAGGAGGGGTGCGGGCATTTATTTTCTGAATTGTTATAAATATTGAGTTTAAAAAATTCAAATTCTTACGGGGATGATGGCAAAAACAATGACGAACAGCAGCAGCAGCAGCACAAAAAAGACAAAAATTGTCATGATCTGGAAATTTCGAATAATAATTTAACAAAATTTATTTAGTACCCAAAAGCCCAATGAGGTTGTGCTACTGCTGCTGATCTCAATTGTTTTTAATGTTGTTGTGGAGATTGTGTACCCGATTTGTGTTGATTTTTTTGTTGATGTGGTTGTGTTGGCAATTTGTGTTGTTTTTGTTGTGGCTGTGCTGCTGATTGCTTTTGTTGTTGTGGCCAAAATAGTTGTTTCGATTGTTATTGTGGTGGTGGTGGATGTTGTTGTTTTGGCCAAATTTGGATGGAAGTTTGGATCCTATATTTATAAAGTAAAATGATTTATAAATAATTATTATTTATACCTCTACTGGACATGCAAAAATCGTTTGTCGATGGCCAAATTTTTCGTCCAAGCACAGAAAGACACCACTCTTCGCCCATGGCCTATAGCATGTTTGGTTATGACGGACAAAAAGCATACACCCGTCGTGACGAGTCATCGGGGCGGCATTTACGCAAAATATGAATAAAAAAATGTAAAAAATCATTTTATTATTGGGAATGGGGAAATTATTGAACAAGAATGATCGATCCCATGTCGGGAATAGGCCATAGATCCTAATCTCCTATCGCATTCAATCAATCATTATTCATTCCATTATAATTTTTATCCTAAACCGGACAATATCCGCAGAATAACCGCTCGCGGGAAATTTTAAATTCTCATCATATTTTTTATTTTTCATAAATGTCTTTTGGTCCCAAATTCAGTAGAGGTTAGACACAGACAAAGTTAACGAGAGACTATAGGGCAGACCACATCAAAGAACTAAGCCAACATATATCCGTTGGTTCAACTTTTAAATTTTAATCTTTTTTATTTTTTCATAAATGACTTTTGATCCCAAATTCAACAGAGGTTAGACACAGACAAAG
The DNA here is from genome assembly GCA_030063045.1 of Pratylenchus scribneri. Lineage (NCBI taxonomy): Eukaryota > Metazoa > Nematoda > Chromadorea > Rhabditida > Pratylenchidae > Pratylenchus > Pratylenchus scribneri. The sequence goes on along the minus strand of JAQSEB010000198.1, from coordinate 199,474 downwards.
TTAGCGAGAGACTATAGGGCAGACCACATCAAAGAACTAAGCCAACATATATCCGTTGGTTCAACTTTTAAATTTTAATCTTTTTTATTTTTCATAAATGACTTTTGATCCCAAATTCAACAGAGGTCAGACACTCACACTCAGCGAAATACTATATCACAGACAGTTCAAGTAAGCCTAAAGGTATCCGCTGCCAATTTCCCGCATTTTAAAAAACCAAGCGGATACCTTTCAGCTTAAATACGGTACTTTCCTATCCAATGGGGGATTACGGTGGACAAATTCAATACCTTTACTACTTCCTTCCAATTGGCAAATGCCATATTTGGCCATAAAATCCAATATCCCATACTTCACCGGCTTCCGTCTTGAAAACTATGGCTGGATTGCCATCACCTTTATTCACAGACACTGCTGCTTTTCCATCTTTTGGCTCTTGCCATATCTATTTAAAAAATTGATTTATTTTTTTAAAATCTTATTAAAACAATATTATATTATTGATTGATGAATTATATTTGTCGTTTTTTTTTCAAAATTATAATAAAATTTTTGATAGGCTAAAAATATTTCTTCGATGAATTTTTAATATAAAATGAATAATTTCTTTTTTCTTTTTAAAAGAAATTTATTGAATTTTTTTTTGCTCTAAATTTATAGAATTATAAATTTTAATTATTTAAAAAAATTTACGAAAATAGTATTATTTTATAGTTAAATATAGTGAGGAATGTGTGCTAGGCTCATTGTTGCGATGAAGAAATGGAAATTGGGGATGGAAAAATGAGTCTGGGAATTCGGGTAAAGATCAATCGGTCATTACTCATTACTCATTGATTAGAAGAAATAATAAAACAATTATCCCATTCTCTGTTATGAAATTTACAAGTTTAAACTCTTGGCTCAATTGATCCGAGGAAATCATTCATCTTTATTTTTGAATATGGGAAGGGGCCTATAAAAGACATTGAACAAAAGGACTTTATGATGCCAAAATTATAAGATATGACAAAATAGAAGTCGAATTCATAATAAAATCACCCCTTAAAAGCCCAGAAACAAATTTTTGAAAATTGAAAACAAATTTTTGGGACCGATTACCGATTTTTTCCAGATTGCAATAAAATAATTATTGGTTCGTAATTAAATTATATAATTTTAATCAATAGGAAATGAGATAGTATTTTTTTTTGGTTGGTGACGATTATGAGGAGAGTGGGACGAAGAAATACTCATCAGAAATTTTTTAATTTTTAATGTTCTAATTTTGTGTTTAAAACGGAAAATATTTTACCTCCCTTTCTTACCCCCACCCCCCAAAAAATTAGAGGATATGTTTTTTGCCGAAATTCAATAAATTACTATGAATTTTTAATTAATAATTATATTTTAAATTTTCACTCACTTTTTTTTGCCCCAATTTCGGATCGAAGGCGGGGGTAATTTTATCCGAGCTGAATCCAAAGGGAAACTGAATTGTGGAAATGAGATAGAAAATCCCCACCCTATTTTTTGAACCTGTCGTGGGGTAAATCTTTCTCCAGTTCCGCGATTTTATTAAATATAAATTCCTCCGGGATGGGTTCATATTCGTCCGTCACCAATTCCCATTCCGTCGCCCCAATTGGCCAATGCCATATTCGTCCATTGCGTTCAATCTCCCATTTTTCACCGGTTTCACACATGTAAGTTATGACTTCTCCGACATATCTATAGGGCGATAATGTTGCCTTTGCATCTATTGGCTCATGCCATTTCTAATTTAAATAATAATAAATTTTTTAAAATTATTTTCAAGATACAATCAATTTTACCAAATAAATTGGATTTCTTTAGACAATACTAATAAAAGAGAAAGAATTTAATAATTTTTCGATAAAATTAAATTTTTTATTAGAAATATTTAACACCCATATAATTTATTCCAAATCAATACAAGCTTAATAAAAAAATGATAACTTTTAATAGATTATTTTCCCTATAAAGAAAGAAAATTTCGATTATAAAATTTAGGAAAATTGCAAGAAGGAATTAAATTAAAGTATGTAAATACTAGTGTTGCAAAAATCAATGTTTTTTAATAAAAATATTGAAATGAAAATAATTTCAATGTTACAGTAAAAAATATTGATATCAATATTTTTATTAATTGGCATTATGTTATTTCAATGTTTTCAAACTTCTAATGCTTATAACTCTGGAAAATGAAATGGATTATGCAAAATAAATTGCATATTATTATTCTGCGCATTTTTCTCTACAAAATGAGCTATAATTTGTTAGGGTTGAAAATCACTCTTAAAACTTAACTTTTCTCCTTCGTTTTTTCCATTAAAATGGCAACTTTTCCTGCTTATAGCTCTGGAAATTGAAATGGATTAAACTAAATTGCTTATTATTATTCTATAAATTTTTCTGAACAAAATGAGATAAAATTTTTATTCAGAATAAATAAAATAAGACAACAAATATTATTAAAACAAGTGAATAACACTTAAAAATCTTTATAAATCGATTGCAAAGTGATCATTTTTGAAACAGTGAATGCATCAAGGCGGTTGCGATGATAGTCGGTCACCAATGGGGCAAAACGCGAGAAAATTCGTTCGCACGATGTTTGACTGGCGGCTATTGAAAGCATTTCTCTGGCCAACGTTGTAAATAAGGGAAATTCTTATTTTCTTTTCACATCAATTTTTTGCCCATAAATTAATGAACAATGTTGTCGAGATTTCTCCATTTCAATTTCATATTTCCTTTTTGGCGATCGGCAAAAAGTTGAAAGGCTCGGAGATGAACATTCCTGTGGCGATATTTGCACACATCGGGAAAAACGATTTTTGATCTCGATTTGGACTCTCGATTATCTAATATAAAACACAAAATATTAATCCTAAATTTTATTCTTACTTGCTCGTATGTTCCCCATCGCTGATTTGAAGTGCAAATTTTGTCCAGAAAAGAACAAACTGACGGATGTAGATAAGCGGCACATCGAATAATAATTAGGGGAGTTTGTCCATAGATGGAGTTTATTTTATAATCAAATGAAATAATTGCACTTTGGGCCATTGCCTATACATATTGGTCTTGTAATTCCATAAGAGTGCGCCATTTATTTTCAAGATTAACTATTTCAATCAAAGCACGGTTGATTGTTGTTTTGTTTTCCGACTGAAATATTTTATCTTACTTCCAGTTTTTTAAAGCCACTTCAATTTGAGAAAAAACCTTCAGTTATGCATTGAACAAGCCTTTCTTCCTGAAAATATTTGCCACTGCTGGGCTCAGTTGGTTAGCATTTTTTTTGTCCAAGTTCTTCCTATTTTGATTGAAGTTCATTTAAAACTTTATTGCCAATAATTGTACGGGAGGGCAGCAAATCTTTTGCAAAATGGGGCCTTTTATTGTTATTTCTCAAAATGCTGAAAAAATTATGTTTTAAAATATACAAATTTTTCATACGCCAATTCTGTGTAAGCATCAAGAAAATGCTTAAAGCCTTCGCCGGAAACAACGGTGAATGGTCGGCCATCATTGACGCAAAATTCGACAAGAGAACCGACCATTAATTCCTTTTTTTGCTCATCACCAAATTTGATTAAGCGGTCTTTTTCCGAATGGTGTCTTCAATTTTTGAAATTTTTTTGGGAAATTTGCAAAGAAAAACCTGAGATTAGCTGTTCCAGCAAAATGGAAAACATGTGGTTTTATTGTCGGATGGCATTTTTTGTAGACAACATAATTTGTTAATTCGCCGTTGTTGTTCAGAATTATTTCATAAAATTCTCGAAAATTACGGCTCTGCATCCATTCACGTCGATTTTGTGGATTGTTTAAGTCAATATTCGCAAGTATTTCTGCTTTTCTTATTTTGCCAAGTTCGGCCAAATCACCTTCATCGTAGTCATTTGGTAGTTGTAATTGTTCTTCTGGTTGAAATTGAAACATATTTTTTCTAAACAAGTTTTATTTATCAATAATTTGATTGAAATAATGAGAGAAAAGTTGCCATTTTAATGGAAAAAACGAAGGAGAAAAGTTAAGTTTTGAGAGTGATTTTCAACCCTAACAAATTATAGCTCATTTTGTAGAGAAAAATGCGCAGAATAATAATATGCAATTTATTTTGCATAATCCATTTCATTTTCCAGAGTTATAAGCATGAAAAGTTTAAAAATATTGAAATACAAAATGCCAAATTTAAAAATATTGATGTCAATATTTTTTTCGAAGGGAATTGAATTTATTTTTATTTCAATAAAAAGATTGATTTTTGCAACACTAGTAAATACAGGGTGTCCCTCGAAAAATCTCACATTTTAAAATTAAATAACTTTTTTATTTTTGGATCAAACTAAGGAAAGCTTGATATCAAAATGATCTACAATTTATGAGAATTTTTTGATACATCTTTTGTCCCCATACGATGTGATTACGAAAATTTCATTTTATTTCTTTCTTTTCCCCTGTTATCTTTCTTTATTTTTTGGCATTATATTTAATTAAAAATGGATAATTCCTTGGGGCTTTAAGGCATCTAATTTTTTGATTTCCGAGTTTTCATGAATATGACAAGGATTTTTATGTTTTTATTAGGTTAATAATAGATTTCCTAATTTTATTTATGGTTTTTTAAATGTTTAAAAATTTTTCCTTATTTTAAGGGCCATTTTTTACTTTAAAATCCATAATAATGAAATTTTCGTTATCACATCGTATGGGGTCAAATGATATATAAAAAAAATTCTCATAAATTGTAGAAGAGCATTTTGATACCAAACTTGCCTTAGTTTGATCCAAAAATAAAAAAGTTATTTAATTTTAAAATGTGAGATTTTTCGAGGGACACCCTGTATATGCATTTGCTCCTACTCGAATATGCCGAATTGAACCAGTGACATCATTTTTTGCTTCGCGAAATGAAAAATTGGCATTTTCTTCTCCTTCTTTTATAGGCCGAATTGAACCAGTGACATCATTTTTTACTTTGCGAAATGAAAAATTGGCATTTTCTTCTCCTTCTTTTAAAGGCCGAATTGAACCAGTGACATCATTTTTTACTTTGCGAAATGAAAAATTGGCATTTTCTTCGCCTTCTTTTAAAGGCCGAAATGAATCAGTGACAGCATTTTTTGCTTCGCGAAATGAAAAATTGGCATTTTCTTCTCCTTCTTTTAAAGGCCGAAATGAATCAGTGACAGCATTATTTACTTCGCGAAATGAAAAATTCGCATTTTTTTCCCCTGCAGGCACAGGCTGAAATGAATCAACAGCATTTTTTAAATCGCCAAATGAATCTTTGGCATTTTCTTCACGATTTACGGTATGGCCAATTTGAATTGGTTCAAATGACATGGACGGTGTTAATCTGTTGTGTACAATGTACGGAGTTGCTTCCAATTCCCGCATTTTATTCAAAATATATTCTCCCTCAATTGGTTCATATTTGTCCGTTACATCATGAGCTTCCGTCTCTCCGTTTGGAAGATGCCAAATTTGACCAGAATATCCTATCTGCCATGCTTCACCGTCATCAGTCTTGAAAATTATGGCTGGAAGGCCACCTTCCACATTGTTCAACGCATATACTGCCATTCCATCTATTGGCTCCTGCCATATCTTATTTTAAAATTTATTTTTTTTATTTTTTTTACTATTACCTTTTTCCCTTGACATAAATTGGTTAAAAGAAAAATCAAAATTATTATTGATATGTGAAATATATTTGCCATTTCGGTTTTTTTCAAAATTAAATATAAAATTATTAAATGGAAAATAAATTTTTTTTAAATTTGTAAAATGAATAAATCCTACAAATAAAATTATTTAAATAGAATTTTTTTTACGATAAATATATAAATCTATAAATATAAATTTATTTTTTATAAAATTAAAGATTTTTATCAAAAAAATATTTATAGTTTATTAGACCGATTGAATTCATAATTCATATAATTGTAAACAAATATTCTAGTTGATGGGACGAATATTGAATAATTCCCCATGATGGATTTATTAGTTTGCCTGGATTAAATAACTATAATCTAATAAAAATAATAAATGTCAGTTTTTTTCATGCTTAAATTTTTTTACTAAAAATATGGGTATCAAATGCACTAATCAATTAAATGATGGATTTATTCCATTGTTTAAAGATTTAAAATAATAGAGCCATTGATTTCTAAAAAATTCAAAAATAAGATCAAAAATTTCTAAAACTGAATTTCTGATTTCATTACGAGAAAAGTTTTTTTGCCGAAATTTCAGCAGTTTTTATAGGAGAATTTCCTAATCATTGTTCTTAGATCGTGTAGATTTTATACAATTAAATACAGCTCGTCAAGTTGTGTCGATTGATGTATATAAAATTGTTGCTGAAAAGATAAAAATCAGTTCTTATTCATTAAATAAAGAATTCAATAAAATTTCGGAAGTATATTATAATTTGATGAATAATTTAAAGGAAGATTGCATTTTTAATTTTTTTTTCCAAATTTTACTAAAATATAATTTTTTATTATCTAATAAATCAGAAAAAGGTTTTTAGAATCCTTATACCAATTTGTTGATTTATTCGAGACGTTCTTTTGTACTTGAAACTTTTAAGTTGGAATTGGAACTTGGAAATGAAACAGGGCCCTACACTCGAATTTTGCCAAATTAAAAAAATTATTGGCAAAATTATAATAATTTTATTGGCAATTTTTTCAATTTTTCATTGGCCATAACTTTTAATTTCTTGGTCAATTCATGAAATTTTAAATATTTTCGATATCATTACGACGAGAAATCTCCATTGGTGAAAAAAATAAGCAGAAGTAACAATTATTGAAGGGAGCATCCCTACTGCTGGGCGCAGGCCAAATGCTGCTGGATGCAAGGCTTTTGAACATGAAAGGTACTAAAGAACTTTTATTGATTTTATTGCCAAATTAAAGAACTTGAAAAGATCCACAGATTAATATAGAATTAATATGAAAAGGTACAAAATTCAAAGAGTAAAGTCAAAAATGTCAAAAAAAAATGATGAAATATGGTTTAACACCTATTCTACAGCAAGTCATAAAATTGGAAAGACAAAACAAATCTTTTCAAAAGATATGATGTGTCAAACTTTGTTGCGCCCAGTTGGCCTGCGCCGAGTAAGGGTGTATGTATCCACTATTTGAATCAGGATGTCATAGTAGAAAAATTGAAATATGCCAAGGTTAAATTTTCGGCCGAAAACATTAGAATAAAATTCTTATGGGATATTTTGTAGTACTTTTTCTCCTTTTTCAAAGTAGCTAAACACTATTGAATTTGATTGGGAAATTGCCGAGCTAAGTGCGCGGGAAATTTGCATATTTCGGAAATTTCGATGCAATAACTTTTTTTTTATTTGTCTACCATTTCTAAAAATCTCTTGACAATCTCCATCCAATGATATAAGAACTTGCCATTTGGAATGAATTCAGAAATTTTGAATCAAAACAATAAGGGGCACAAAGGCATTGGTAAAATTTTTAAAAAATATATTGATTGGATTAATAGATACAGCAAAATGGATATTAAAATTGTGTTTAGCGCCCCAAATTACCCCAGAAAAAATTATTTTATTTAGAATTTTGTCATCAAATAAAAAAAAATTAAAATTTTTGGATATTTCCTTTCATTTAGGAGGGCGTTTTGTGATTTCGTCTTTGGGTAATTCGGCCATTGGGAATTTCGTTTATTGGGGACTTTTTCCATTGAGAACGATTTCGGGGTAGAGCCGTTTGTTTTGGATAAAAATGAAATTTTTTATATAATTTTTTATTTATTTTTTATTTAATTTTTTTTCTCAATTTTTTGCGTTTAAAAATTATTTTATTATTTTTATTGTTTTATAGCTGTATAATAGCTTTTCTTTGCTTTTTGTTATAGAAAAAATTAAAATCTTATAGTTTTATAATTTTTATTAATGTTTTATGGTTTCGAGAGAGCAAACATTTAATTTTTTTTCGCTTTAATGAATTTTAAGTAAATTTTAGAATTATTTACTTTTTTTATAGGCAAATTTGGAATTTCCCTTTAAATTAGAAGCATGAAATTTTCAATAATATTTCCAAATTGTTAATTTTAAAATTTAGAATAATTTCAATTATAAGTGAAAAAAGAAATCAAATCATGTGGAAAATACAATACCGGAAATTTATCAATAAAAAAATCTCCGAATTAAATGTTCTCAAAAATTTAAAAATTTTCAACACAAAAGGGTTTGTGATACATTTCACCGGACATTCCGGCGCCAACGAATTTGACGATTTAAAATTCAATAGAGAAAAATCATTTGGTGAAATCTTGGATCGTTGAATAGAGATTTTCAAGCTCTATTGAATAAAACTTTCGATTAAACAAGTTATTATTGACTTAAGTCGAAAAAGTGAATAGAAGTTATTTTTTTATAATACAAAGGGTATCGAACTTTTCATAAATCATTAAGTAGAAATTGAATAGCTCTATTCAATGATACCAAGATTTCATCAAATAGCTTCTTCTTTGCAGAATTATAATTCTTCAAAAATTGCTCTCACTGTAACGGCGTTCGTTGAAATTTCCAGCACAAAAAAAACATTAAAATGGAAGGAAAAAATGAAATTTTATCATTTTTTAATCACATCATTATCGATTAGTTGATTTTCTCCCAAAAAAGGATCAACCAAATTTTCAATCAATATTCTTTTCAATTCCTCTTCTTTTTATCAATATCCAGTTTTTGGATTTGCCGAACAGTTTTGTCGCCTACCGGCTTATCCTTTTTGATTGAGTACAAATTGTCTGCCTCTTTATTGATGTTGACAACCACGTAATTTTTGCCGTTAAATTCCACACTGCGACCTTTCTCAACGATTGTGGGCATTGGATCGACAATTCTGCTATTGATGCCCATGATCGGAGTGCGAAATGAGCCGGAAGATGATGAAGCGGAACCACCAACCTTTAATGGATTATTGGATTGAAATGAAAATAATTAAATAAAAAAATAAAAATAGTGTTTCTGAATGAACCTCTCCCTTTTTAATAATTATTTTGCCTTATTTAATAGGGTATAATTTTTATCAATTGGATATTGGTCTGCTGAAATGTCATCATAAATTCCGATGAATTTTTTTATTAATAATTTTAAAATTCTTCACACACTTTATTTCCGCCAGCCGTCCGAATTGAACCCCCAGCTGTTTTTGATTTTGTCCGAATTGAACCCGTAGCTGGTTTTTTTTTGCCGCCTGCTGTTGCTGGTCGCATTGATTTGTGTGAATCGCTTTGGTTTGTTCGGATTGAGCCTCCTTTCAATTCTTCTTCTTTTTTTCTTTTCAATTCTTTTTTTTTATTCGTAATAAATTCCCATGGGATCGGGTCATATTCATCGGTCACATTAATTGGCTGGCCATTGGCTCCCATTTTCCATATTTCGCCATTCCCAATCTCCCATATACCCTCTGTTTCACTCCTGAATTGGATGGTTTCAAGGCCATCATCTTTATTCACCACCACTTGTGCAAATTCATCTTCTGGCGGTTCCCATTTCTTTAAAAATAAAAGAATATTATTTTTTAAATTCATATGGACTTACCTTTGCTCCATTTACATAATTGAAAAGAAGGAACAGTATCAATAAAGCTGAAAATTCGGTCATAATTTGAGCCATCATTTTATTTTTTTTAGAAATATTTAAAAAATATTCTTGTGGAGCAATAATTTTTTCTGTGAATTATTTGCATTTTTATATATTGATGACAGATAAGAAATAAAACTATATAACTTTAATTATTATTGAATATTAATATAAAAATATAATTATAAATTTTATAGTTGGATTGGATTTATATAAATTTAAGCATTGAATATGAAGCATTTATTATTTTCAGCCTATAAAACAATATTTTAATTAAAAAAATTTTTTTTGAATATAATTCGATATGAATGAAAAATTTATGTACAAATTGGAATTAAAGCGAAACATATATAAAAAATGACAGAATTCACATTATTAGTTCTGTACAACCCACTTTAAAACCTTCCATTCCACAAAAAAATCCAATTTTTTATGGAAATGGAACTATAATGCTATAAAATAAAAAAAAATTAATGAATTCGAAATAAATAAAAGACTAAAAAAACTAATAAATAATTTCTTAGATTCAAAAATTATTATAAAAATCATTCTAAATGATAAGTTTAAATATCATTTCAAAAAAATTATTAATATTTAACCATTTTTAAATAGTACCACAAAAAATTCATTAATTTAAAATAATTTCAAATATAATATGATCCATTATTATAAAATTTTAAAATCTTAATCAAAAATAATTATTTCTAAAAATTTTTAATAAAATTTATAAAAAGCCGAATTTATAGAATTTATGATAATTTAAATTTTTAAAGGAAAATTTTATTAAATAAAAGAGTCTACATTTGCCTTATTTTAATATTAGAGCTCGGCCCGGATTCCGTACGGATTCATACGGATCCCTATTACGGATCAGACCCGGGATTCTCCATTTTGTGAATTTATTGCCGAAATTCACCCCTTCTTTACCACGTCGTATAATTTTTTTTGTAAAGAGTCATGGGCTCATAACTTTCACTATTTTCAGACACTGTGATTGTGGGAAAATTGCCAAAACTTTTTTCAAATATTGAGAGTGGGTTCATGCCGCAAATCATTAAAAGTAAAAAACTGAGGAAAAAATAAGAATTGATGAAATGAAAAAAATAATAAAAATAATAAGGGAAATAATTTTTACTAAAAATTGGATTTAAAAAAAGAATTAATTAAACATTAATTTAGGATAATTATAAAAATAAAATTTTACAGCAAAAATATTTAATTCTTTACTCATAATATTTTGGGAAAAAACTCCCAGAGAATAGCTAGCAATAATTAATTTTATATATTTGAAATGTAGCAATAAAAATTTTATCTGCAGAATATGAATTCAAATTGTTTCCATTTTTTCACCATTATCATATATAGAAAAGACGTTAAAATAAATTAAAATTTTACTTCATTTTTCTCATTATCCATATATCACATTTCTTCCGTGATTATGTTTTGCCATAACGTCGATCATGCCATCTTTTACATGAGCAAAGCCAGAACATTTTATTTTTTTCCTTAATATAATTTTAAGTGAAAATATTATATTTTAATTAATAATTTCCTTAAATAAGCTATTTTTTAAAATTCGCTCTATAAATTTATATAATTAAAAAATCTAATTAAAAATAATTTATTGTACAATTAAAAAAATGCTAAAATTATTTTAATTATTAACTATTTTTGATTTTAAAAAATTTTTTAATGAAAACTTGTAACACGACTTTATTGAAATTCCCTAATTATTTAATCATCTCATTTTTACAATATAATTATTGATGGAATGGATATAGATTGGAGAAAAATTACAAATTGGTTGAGAAAATAATTTTACATGAATATTTTCAAATATTACTGTTTATTGAAATAAAGAATTGAATTCAATAAGTTATAAAATTATTTGTCAATGAAATGAAATATCACAGACCTTTCTTGATGCATTTATTTGGTCTGCTTAATAAATTGCGGTCTTTTTCCGCTTCCATATATTTTTGCTTCTATTAATTACTGGCATCAAATGCGTATAACGATTATAAAAGCGTTAATTTATATGGATTTATATTTTATTATATTTTTAAAAAATATAAAAATATAACACTTAATTTTTTTATATTACTTAAATTAAATATAATAAATATTTTTAATATTTAATTTTTTTCTTGATAAATTATATTAAATTCAACTTTGAACCTTGAATGGTATATAATTTATTTGATTTGAATTAATTTTTTCCTAATTCGGATTTGAATTTTATCATATTTAAAAAATGCATATTAATTCAAAAATTTGCGAAAATAATAAAACAATGAGTACCAATTTAGATTTTCAATGAAAATAGGACAATAATAAAGATCATTTTTATCAGAATATTTTCTCTTTTTGAAAGGAACATTTGGATTTGAAAAAATTTGGGAAAACCCGAAGATAGAATTATATTCAATTAAGCTATATAATAAATTTGCATTTGTTAGAAAAAAATGAAAAATAGAATAAAAAAATTATCATTCGGAAAATTTCTTCCATGTCAAAATAATAGATGATGAATCCAATTTTGTGATTTTTCAAAAATTTTACTCTTTACCTTTATAAGGTGAATAAAATATTAAAAATTTTATAAATCATCATTTTATAACCATTAAAAAATATTCGTTTTGAAAAAATTTGGATTTATAAAATATTTTTTTATTTTTAAAATTTCGTATTTTATCAAAAATTTGTGTGGTGTGAATAATTTAATTTTTACATTTATTGCGGCAAAATTTTTCAAAAGATATATATATTTATATTATTTTTCATATGAAGCCAGATTATTATAAAATAAAAATTTTTAATTTGGCGCCTAATTGCCCTATTGCGCCCAATTGTCCAAATCGGATGGTGCCCAATTGTCCTGTGCCCATTGTGCGTGACACGAACAGCCTTCGAAGCAGCTGCACTTATGATATTTTTTAAATTTAAAATCTCGGAAAAAAATAGAATTATTTTATGTCGAATTTTTCATCATCTAAAAGAGTAATAAATAACAATTCTTTAATGGATACTATTTATAATTGCGAATAGAATGCTGAAAAATGCGAAAAATCTTTGATGCCGAAAAATAATAATTTTTTAGACCATATAACTTGGCCAATTCAGGCTTCATTAAGATTCCATAGCCCCTAGCTTTTAGTCCCTAATCCCATGCCTGCCCTGAACCTAACCCTAACCCTAAACCCCTAGTTACAAAAAAGTTATAAACCAAAAACAGTTTGCGACATTATATCCTTTTCGAAATTTTCAGCATTCTATTCCCAATTTTAAATATTTTCCCATACTTTAATTGTTCCAATTAATTTAAATTCTATTTAAAAAAGAGAAATAAATTAAAAATTCATGACAATAATTTTATTTTAAAAATAAACACTATTTTTAATTTAAACCGTTTATCACATGCATTTTACTTTTTTTAAAGAAAAAATATAAAAGAACCGAACAAATAGAAAGGAGGAATTGTTTGTTCTTATTTTCTATAAATTTATAAAACTATAATTTTTTTTTAAAGAAATGTGTTATACAGAATTTTTTTGATATAAAAATATAAAATTATAAATATTTTTTAATGTGATTGGGTTCATTCTTCATTTACACTAATTGATCCGAACTCTTTTCTCTTGGCTGATTCTTTTCCTCGAATATATTTTAGCTCTTTTGTTTGGGCTGTATTTTCCTTTGTTTGATTTAATGTTGCTGCTGCTGGCTAGGGATGCGTTCGATTTCATTTTTTAAAAAAAATCGAAAATTGAACAGGAGAAAAATCCCTCATAAAAAATCAGAAAAATCGAAAATCGATCGAAAGTTCTCCAATTTCGATGCCAAAAGAATCGAAATCGAACCCATCCCTATGCTGGCTGGTTCGATTTCTGCGGAATTTATGCATATCATTATATTCAATATAAAAAGCTTTGTCGCCAACATTTTGTGGTAAAATAAGGTTCCGGATGAGAGTTGGAGGATGGGGGTTGAAAAAATGCATCCAGAATGCACACGTATAGATGAATTTGGGCATGGTTTGGTTTGAGGTTGAATTTGGCCAAGTCGTTAGCAGAGGGGGAAAACCGGTTTTTGGACTTAGAATTTGGTCGCATTTTTTACATTTTCGTTTATAACTTTTTTATAAGTGGGTATATTGAGATGTTCTATAGCCCTCACCCCGCACCCAAGTGGGGGCTTCAAAATGACATATAGCATGTTGGAGTGCGCGGCTTTGCCTAGGAGGAGTTTGTTAAGTTCTGTGCGCAAGTCATGATTTGGCCATATCCCGCCCCAGAGCAAACCCTATAGTGAAAGTAGGAATTGGATGATGAAAATTTGGACTCGAGGGTTTTCGGCTATGGGGAATTCAAATATGGCATTAGTTTTGGGATCCGCGCAACCAGTGGTTTGCAAACCGGTTTAGAAAAGTTCAAAAAATGGAAATTTTGTTGGATTGAGTTGAAAATTGGGATTTGGGGATTTTCGGACATGGAGAGTTCAAAAATGACATCAGTTTTGTGATCCGCGAAATGGGTGGTTTGCAAACCGGTTTAAACATGCTTAAAATGGAAATTTTGACGTAATGAGGTGAAAATTGGGACTTGGGGGTTTTCGAGTATGGAGAATTCAAAAATGGCATTAGTTTTGTGATATGCGCAAGGAGTGGTTTGCAAACCGGTTCAAAAAATGAAAATTTGTCTAATAACACTAAAATCAGAATTCGGGGGTTTTCAACTATGGGGAATTAGAATTTAATAATATTTTTATGTTTCTGTCAAAATCGGTTTGCAAACCGGTTTAAAATTTCATTTCGAATTCACGACCTTAAAAGGCGGGCGAGCGAAGCGAGCCTGCCAACGACCTAAAAGTGCCAGCGAGCGAAGCGAGCCTACTAACGACCTTAAAATAATCAAAGAAATCGAATCCCTAGGGTAGGTCGAACGCGCCTTGGCGCGTTTATAAACACAACCAACATATAGCCTCCTCCCATATATTCCTTAACTCCATGTATTCCTTACACTCACTTCCCTTATGCCCACTTCCCTAACGTCCACTAGTTTATATATATATAATCGCTTTTACATTTTTCACAAAAAAATTCATATCTGGATTTCAAGGGATTTTTAGCTTTTGGGACTTGCACATTCTAGGGGCAACTTTTTATCGCGCATTCAGGAAAACTATACGTTTTTTGATTGGGGTTTGGGTTTGGGCCGAAACCGGTTTAAAAACCGGTTTGCCCAGGTAAAACTTTTTTTAAAAGGCCTAAATCAAAAATCGGCTCGGTGAAGGCACCTCCCCAGAGTGTGGGCTTTATTTTGATATATGAGTCGGGGGGTCTACCATGGCCAGGGGAGGCTGGAAAAATGGCAACGTGTGGCCAAGTCGGGTGCGCGAGTCAGAAATTTCTTTATAACTTTTTTGAGAGTTGAGATAAAGCTGCGCGGTAAAAAGCAAAGTTGTAGATCTCGACGAGACGGATCGAATGGTATATTGCGTGGAGCGTTAGCTTAAACCGGTTTTGAGATATAAGCTTAAACCGGTTTAAAAATTCGGATTGTATAATTAAAACTTCTTTCTTTTTGGATTTTTCTATACCAATGTATTATAAATATTGAAGAGAATGGAAAGGCGGTTAAAATGAGTACGCGAGTTCCTATTTGATGTGGGTTTCGAGATATATACTTAAACCGGTTTCAAAATTAAAAATATTTAATACTTTTGGGATAATATGTCATTTAAAAATAAAATAGAAGCTAGCAGAGAAAAAAGTAAAGCAAAATTAATGGCCGTCAATTAATGCACTTTTCAAGTTTTGCCATCGCAATCAATTCTGCTTTTAATTTTGAAAATGGTCGATATTTTAGATAAATTAATTTGAAATTTAAGTTCGAAATGGATTATATTTGATTGATCAATTAATGGAGGAAATTAATGGGAAATATGAGGAACAAAAGGCCGGCGACCGATGCCATCCTTTTGAATCGAATATGGATTTTGAGGTTAAATTAAATAAATTTAATTATTTAATTTAATGTTTTTAAGGTTCGTTTTATGGCCGATTTGGACATTGTTGGTTGCGGTTGGATTGAATGCCCAGCAAATAAATATGAATATATTCACCCGAATAAGAAATTGAGCACATGCCAAATTGAGGTAATTGGTTTGGATTAGGATTAATTTAAATTCAATTTTAGTTATCCATAAATGTTGCCGATTTATTGGTGCATGATTCGAGTTTACCCGAATGGTCCGTGGTTGCTCCACTTCGAACATTGAGTTTTGACATTGAATGTATGGGTCCATTAGGTTTGTTTTATTTTCATTTATTTATTAATAATTAAAAATATGTAGGAACATTCCCGGATGCCAGCCGTGACCCAGTCATCCAAATTGCCAATATGGTCAAATTTGAGGGCCAAACGGAACCATTTGTCCGAAATTGTTTCACGCTTGGAACATGTGAACCAATCGTCGGTTGTCGGTTCGGACATCATTGAATGTGCCACTGAGCAGGAATTACTCTCAAAATGGGCGATTTTATACGACAAATTGATTCGGACATCCTCACTGGATATAATATTCAAAATTTCGATTTGCCTTATATCATGGATCGGGCGAAACAATTAAAGTTTTAAATATTTGAGTAGTAAACCATTTCCCTTTGGAGCTTCCTTACCCCAGATATAAGGATAATTCGAGTAATATTTGAAAAAGAACTACCGAAATATCTATAATTAAAAATAAAATAAAATCTTGTCGAAAATTAAATAATTTATCAAATTATTTAAAAAATTAGATAATAAGCAATTGTTTTTTAAATCATATATCAATGTCCATTTTGTAAATTCACAACTCGCCAAGTACATCTTGGACAAAGCCGGTGGTAGAATACCAAATGATCCAATTCAGCTTCGAAGAAAGGATATTCATCGAATGTCCTTACATAGCAATCCTCACACCATAAATTTTCTTGAAAATTAATCTCTCTTAGATCCTTTACCTTCAAAGGTCGTCCATATTGCCCTGAACTCCAAGAGAATTGACAGAAGACGAATTCGATGAGATTTAGCTGATTACTAATTGGAATTCCCATCTGCAAACGCAATAGTAAGCGTCTGAGTCGAGGATGACTAGCACAACGGGTACAGAATACACGCTTACGTGGTCTGATTCTTTCTTGATTAATAGAGCCAAGTCCATCGAAATCCAAACTCAATAATTCACAATCGTAGCATAATTCACGATTATTGGGAAGAGACATTAGATTAATAGAAGGAAGGAAGAAATTAAAATGATTAAACTGAAAATTCTTTTAAACTAGGGGTGTGGCTTAATAAATAATATCGCCCACTGAGCGGAGTTGACTTTTATTCTAACCTTGTTCGTTCCTGCGCCCACTGGGCGGATTTGGGTTTTCTCCTTACTTTGAATCCGCCCCTCAAAGGGCGGAGTCGACTTTATCCTAACTTTGAATATTTCTTTCCTTTCTCACCCTTTACCGCCGATTGGGCGGAGTTATTTTTTCATCTGACTCTACATATAAACCTGGAATTCACCTCCTTATTCATTCATTCCTCAAAATTTATCAAGCTAAATATATTCTACTAATAATGGCGCAACCAATTAAGGATCTCATGTCATCATCTATCCCCGAAGTCGATTTCCTTGTATCAGCCAGAGGGATCCAACTCACATCGGAAAGGTTGTTCACTCCTCGATTTGTCCCATTTGATGTACCAGGAAAATGTCAACTTTGTAAATGCGATGGAGTTGAGATCGATTTTGCGGTAAGCCAGGGAGGTGTCTTTATCTATTGCCCTAGAATGAAAGGATTGAAATTTGTGGCCTTTGATATTAAAACATCTCTACCCAGCCATTGTACATTCCGAGTGAAATGCAAAGGCCGTGTGTTCAACATTCCCAATTCAATCGAAGAGGAACCTTCAACTTCTACGAATAGACCAAAAGAAACAGCAACACAAATAGGGGAAAGACTTGCCAAGGAAAAGCAAACTTCTATTGAAGAAATGATCGAGAACATTGTAAAGATGGAAAAGAAAGAAGAGGAAGATATCCAAAATCCCGTAGTTGACGAAGATACCCAGCATCCGTTGATCTTCTAATCTATTTCTATTTAAGGCGATATATTTAAATATTTTCAAAATTGTATATTCCATTCTATCGATGATTGATACACAAATATTCGAAAATAAAGATTTAAAGTTACATCTCCCTTTTTCTATGATAATCAATGGTCCATCATCAAGTGGAAAATCGTCTTTCTTGCTGAAATTCATTAATCAAGCTCAGCATCTAGTTGATCCTCCTCCTAAATCTATATTATATTGCTACGGAGAATATAGTTCAGCCGTCCCGACACTACAAAAATCAGGAATAGGAATATACTCTGGTGTTCCTTCAGAGGAGATTATTCAAAAACAACCAAAACCTTCACTTATAATCCTAGATGATTTACTTTATTCGATCAATGAGAGGTATCTCTCAGAGCTTACGACGAAAAAGTCGCATCATCAGAATTTTGGTTTCATTTTTGTCACGCAAAACCTATTTGAAAAGAAACTTAAAGTCGCCAGACAAAACTCAATGTACATTATCTTGATGAGGGCTCCAAATAGTGCCTTAGCTATTAGAAATCTCGGACAACAATTATTCCCAAGACAACTAGACTTTTTTCTCGATTCATATCGATATGCGACAAGGATGCCTTATTCTTATCTTTTCATCGACCTTCATCCTTCTTCTGATCCAACTTTAAGACTGAGGACAAACATATTTAAGGACGACGAAAATCCGTATATAATTTTCATTCCGAAAAATGTCTAATGTTACGAAATTTGGTCCATTAATTTATGATAATATCGATTTTTTAAAATCTCTTGCCAAAACTAAATCACTAAATAAAAGAAAGAAAATACTTCAACAAGCAACGACATCACAAATTTTATCACTTGTTGAAATTTGTTTAAATATTTTGAAATCAAGATTCCATTTAACTACAAGACAAAAGAAGAGAATACTACCATACGCTGATTTTGTCAGAAAATTAAGCCGAGTTCGCTCAGAACGAGCTGCAAAAAAAATAGTACAAAAAGGAAGCGGTCTATCAGTTTATCCAGCTCTTTTAACCCCAATCATTTTGGAAGTAGTCAGACATATATTAAACAAGGAAGATGGCAACAAATAGATTTGTATTAGTACCGGAAGACATTTACAAAGGATTCACTTCGACAGATACTGGAAATATTAATATCGATTATAGTAAAAGAATGTTAGAAAATGTAAAAAAAGAGAAATCAAATCCTACAATAAAAAATGCTCGTTATAATCAAGAACTCAGGAGGTATTTACATCTGAAAAAAGAACATGAAGATAAACCTGTCAAAGTAGAAATATCGGGAACATCGAATATAGAGACAACTCCTACATCAAAATCATCATCAAAACAAATCAGTCATACTCCGACTATCCCGGTCTCCCCAATGATAGAACTATCAAAAGAATTTATATTGAGAATTAATGCCAATCCAGAAAAATTTCAAGTGACAACGGATGGTAGAATAAAAAATGAACACAATAAAATAATTGAAGGGAGTGATATAAAGAAATCAATAAATTGGATAATAACAGCTGGAAAGGGGCTTAAAGCCGGACCAAGGCCAAAAGGAACTATAATACTGGAGAATCAAATTAGAAGGGACGATGTTTTGGTACAAATACTTGAAAATATGAAGAGGAACGAATCATTTCCTTCACCAATTGGTTATTCTACACCCAGATCAACATTCAAACCGCAATTATGGAGATAGAAAATAAAGAAAAAATATTAAGACGCCTCTATAATGATCCTAATTATCCCTCTGCATTTGCTGGTGTTGATAGATTATGGACGGAAGCTAAAAAGGAAATTCCAAAAATTAAGAGAAAAGAAGTGAAAGAATGGCTTGAAGGAAGTCGGACATATACTATTCATCGCCCAAGACGAGTAAATTTTCAACGACAAAAGACAATCCCTTCCGGATATATGACTGATGTTCAAGTTGATCTAGCGGATTTACAAAAATTGTCAAAAGAGAATGATGGAATTAATTATGCTCTAATTGCAATTGATGTGCTAAGCAAACAAGTATTTGCTGTACCAATAAAAAATAAAAATTCGAGGGATATGCTCATTGGTTTCAAAAAATTATTTGAGCTTATGCCAATGAAACCCCATAGATTATTCTCCGATAAAGGAAAAGAATTTATAAATTCTGAATTAAAAAATTATTTCAAGGAAAATGAAATTGAAAAATATACTCCAAATTCATCCACGGTTAAAGCTTCATTAGCGGAAAGAGCTATAAGAAATGTCAAACAGAGACTTTATCGTTATATGTCGCAAAAACAAACAGTCGAATGGGTACCCGCTTTACAAAAAATTGTCAATGGAATAAATAATTCTAAAAGTCGAACCCATGGTATGAAGCCATCAGAAGTAAATTTCGACAATGCTCAAGAAGTATGGGAGAAAATGTACGGACCAATTGAAAATCTTATAAAGCCCACGAAAAAGAGAGCAAAATACAAAAAAGATGATTTTGTACGAATGAGTAAAAATAAAGGTATATTTCATAAAGGCTATTTCCCGTCATGGAGTGATGAAATTCTTGAAATTCATAAAGTCAAGCAGCAAAACCCAATTCGATATAAAGTTAGAGATTATCAAGGAGACTTATTCAAAGGATATTTTTATGAACCCGATCTTCAGAAAGTCAAAAAGGATGAGACCACCACATATAGGATAGAGAAGATAATTAAAACAAAGAAATTAAATGGAAGAAAGAAGTATTATGTTAAATTTTATGATTACCCTAACCCCGAATGGATTGATGAATCCGATATTGCTCCCACAGATTAATATATAAGCACTCATATTTCATAAAATTGTTCATTTTTAACATATTTCTTACTCAGATAAAATTTATATTATAAATGTCAAGTAATTATTTCTTCGTAGTTTTGCCAAGCGATGTACCCGATTATCCAGACAATAAACCAAATAAATACAGAGTTCATCTCCCAAAACCAGTAGAATTTCAAGGAGGAAATTGGGTATGCGGACTGTATAGTATTCAATACCCTAAATCATGGGCCTCTACCATAGGGACTGATGAGTTACAATGGATACAAATATATTACAAAAATGGCACATTTCGTAGCTTGAATATTCCTAAAACTTCGCAACAAACACCAGAAGGACTGAGTGAATATCTGAAATATGCTCTTTTGAACCAGTCACTATTAACCCATAAGAATCTACAGAATCGTAAACGAAGATCGACTGATATACAAAATGGAGATGAAAAGAGAGACCGAAGAGAAGCTGAATCCGGAAATGAGAATACTTGGATAAATAATTTTTTTATTGAACACCCAGAAGATTATTGGGTACATATTCAAGAAGAAAGAAAAGTTTTTGAAACTTTAGAGAAAACGATTAAAAATAAAATAAAGGAGAATGATAATGAACATGATAGGGTTAAACAGAGAAAATTACTGGATGAAATTGAAGCCCTCAATGCTACCTCTGATTCGATGTTAAAAAGAATAAATTTGTTAGAGAAGGCTGCAAGAGATAAAGATGAAGAAAATAAAAGAATTGAAAATCAAATCATTGAAGAATTTTTCCGAGTCTTTCCTGAGCCAGAAAGATATCGCGAGAAAATCACTGAAGAACGACTAAGATATGTTTCCATGGTAGAAGAGCTTCAACAAAAAGTACAACTTTATAAAGAAGCAAAAAGTGTCGAAAGGATAAAAGAATTGGATAAAGAGACAAAGCTTATTAGACAACGGATTAAGCTTCTAGACAAAAATTTAAGGATACTTTCAAATGCTATAATCCAAAGAGATCTCAATAAACCCTATGATGAATATGAAAAACAAAATAATGAAAGGAATGCTTCTTTCGTAAATGACTTTTTCCAAAAATATCCAGATTATTGGCCAACAATCGGAAAACAATTTAAGATATTACAAGATACATACAAACAAATCCGTGAAAAGAAGGAAGAATTATCCACAACCGTATTAGCTTCTGAAAAGGATTCTTTAAAGAAACAAATTGAAGATTTAAGAAAAGTAGCTGAATATAGACGACATAGATTTAATGCGCTAGAATCTGAGGCCAAGAAAAGAGATAAAAGTTTACCTGAAGCGCAAGCATTGACAGGAGGTCTGCTACAACAAGTAAGAGACAAACTAAATCAAAGAGAGGAAGAAAGTGATAAAACCGCTCCCCAAGAAGAAGATAGTTTACTAAAACAGGTGGAAGAAAAAGTAGCCGGAGAAGCTAGAGAACAAACCTCATCCAATGAAAGAGATGGTTTATTACAGAAAGTTAAAGAAAATATCGCTGAGGAAACAACGACAGAACAAACCGTTAACCAAGAACAGGATGGACTATTACAGCAAGTTAAGGAAAAATTTACTGACGAAGTAGACCAAACCAACAAGCAAGGTGAGAGAGGTTTATTAGAGCAAGCCGAAAAAACAATCATTGGGGAGGAGGAACAAATCACTCCACAAGATAGAGGTGGATTATTACAACAAGTTAAAGAAAATATCGCAGGCGAAGTGACAGAACAAAGTGGATTGCTTGATAAAGTACGACAGAAACTTATTCCTATAGAAGGCACACCTGAAGTAGAATTTGAATATATTAGGAATATTGATCGCTATCGAATCAAGTTTAATGATCCGGAGATAAGTCATATAGCTCTCTCTGAACAAATAGCCTATACATGTGGATTTGAAGAAGAAACGAGAGATTATATAGAGAATGGAGAAATTGGGAAATACACAGTAGACATAAGAGGTGGATTCACAAGTTTTGCTGTTTATGCGAATGGTCTTACAAGGAGTGTGATTCTAGGAAATTCGCTAAGTTCATTGCTCAGAATTGTGGCAGTTGATAATCAAACTGGGGGTTACATAGAGCGTATTTATGATCAGCCAATGTTTATTCCAGTTTTGCCTCGTCAAATTAATGAAATAGAGATTGAATTAAAATGGATGAATGGAAGATATATACCCTTTGATTACGGAACTGTACTCGTGACTTTAGTATTTAAGAAAGTGATAAACTTGTAAATTTACATTCATTTATTGTAAAATTGAATTTGATAAATATGCATATACCATTCGATACTAGAAGTGTCTCATATGATGACCATGTATTCCAAATCGGTGGAGGTAGAATTGTAAATCCAGAGGAGTATGAATTATTGAATGAACCTTACACATATTATAGAGGAATGAACCCATATCAAAGAGGATATGGTTATAGACAGAGCGGAGCTGGCATTGGAGACGTTTTAAGAGGAATCTGGCGTTATATTTTACCGGTAATTAGAAGAGCTGGAACTTCTGTAGGAAAAGAAGCCCTGCATACAGGAGAGAGGATACTAGATAAAATTGCTGAAGGAGGAAATGTGAAAGAAGCGATAATTGAAGAAGGGAAGAAAGGAATTGACACAATTTTAGAAAAAGGTCGAAAACAAATGGGATCAGGTGCTATAAAAAGACGAAGGAAACTCGAACCTATCCCCATTCAACATACATTAGTCGGAAGGAAAGTATATAAACCCTTAAAAAATCCAAAATCTCCTAAAAGAAAGAGAGTCGACACTTTTGGACTTTATTAAAATGACTACCTTTCATAAAATTGATAAGGATTCGCCGAATGCCATCACAAATGCTCTATCTTTGTTTGATATCCCCAGCACAAATGTGACTGTTAGTTCTTCAGCATTTCGAGAATATTTGACCCTTAACCCTCTTTCGGATATTCCATATCATTTTAAAATCCATGCAAGCACGAATTATATTGATCTGTCAAAGTGTTATATCCTAATGGAATGCCGGATAAGAAAAAGAAATGAAGAAGGAAATCTTGTGAATTTAGAACCTAATGAAAACGTTTCTGTTTGTCAAATGATTGGTCATACAATTTGGAAAAATTGTAGGGTTTCAATAAACGGTACCCAAGTATTCGAAGGAAATTCTCTGATGGCCTACAAAAGTATTTTCGACTATGAACTGACATACCCCTTAACATCAAAAATTTCGTATCTTAATGCCGCTGGTTATTATAAAGACGATGATTCGCAAACAGCTGGAGCGGGATTCGGTGCTCGAAAAAGACTCTTTGCTGAAAGCAAAACAGCTCAGTTCATGTCAAAATTGGATATAGATTTAGCAAATCAACCAAAATATCTAGTAAATCAATGCGAAGTTGATATCGAGCTTCTACCTAATGACAGCAATTTTGTAATAATCACCAGCACGGATGAAACATATCATTTTGAAATCACCGGATTAAAACTATATGTTAAAACACTTGAATTAGTGGACTCCCTCGCATATGACATCAATAAAAAATTGGAATTACACCCGGCTAGATACCCAATGAGAAAAACATCTATAAAATCAATGTTCATAGGAGAAGGTCATACGGAATATAACGCATGTCTTTGGACTGATCAAGTTCCTCGTCGCGTAGTAATTGCGATGTTAAGCAACAAGGATTATGTTGGGGATCAAAAAACAAGTCCTTTTAATTTTAAACCATTCGGTCTTCGAGAGATTACTATTGTAGCCAACGGAACAAATCATCCATTAGCTCCGTATTCATTAGATTTTCCGAATAAAAAATATATGAGAGCATTTCATGACACGATGGAAGCAATTGGTTATGCTGGAACACTAGAAAGTAACGGAATAGATTACAAATCTTATGGGGAAGGATGGTGTTTCTTTGTCTTCAATCTTACAAGTTCAAAGGAGGATAATGGAGAAACATTTGACTTGATCAAACCAGGCTCTTGCCTTATAAAGATGGCATTCAATACAGCTGTGCCTGCTCATGGAATCGTATTAATTGCGATGGGAGAAGTTGATTCTTTGTTGATGCTTGATAGAAATCGTACAATTACCACAGATATTACCGTTTGATTGTCCCTATATAAACACTTGTTTCATTTCATTTTGATACAGATAAATTTATGTCAATTCGATTCTATTTTCAAAGATTACCAAATTATACAGAGTATATAAGATTAACAAAACAAGGGATGACATTCCCAGTAATCCTAACTTCTCCACTGCCCTCTTATTCGGAATTCTTATTGAAAAATCCGTCATATTTGACTAATAATACAACTAAATCATATGATAATTCCACAAAGGATATGATTGATCCCGTAGTCCAATATCCGTCGATTCCGTTGTGCAAAGAATCTCCACATGATAAATCATTATACAGCAATATTTATTGCTATCTTTTATTAGCTTTATATTTTTTGATAATTTGTTCTATAATTGCCTGGCAAATTCGCTGGGTATACAACTGGAGGGAGAATCAACGTAGAAGATATGAACACGGATCAAATCGATCAAATATTGAAATCGAACTCAGTGACCAAAAAATATTATCAGGGTTGCTTCCCAAGCGATCAACCGCCTCATGATCTCAATTACCCGGCTTCGATCATTTTTAACCTCGACAAATCTAATCGAGAGGGATCTCATTGGATAGGATTGTTTATAACAGGATCAAAGAAAGAAGCAAACTATTTTGACAGTTATGGAATGGAACCGACAGGAAATATAAAAATTTTTCTCCAAAAATATCCAAAAATTATTATGAATCGATACCCCTATCAGTCTCTTTATTCCGACGTATGTGGGCATTATTGTATCATTTTTATCTATTTTCTATCCCTAGGCTATACATTCGATCGATTTATAAAAATGTTAGACTCTAATATAAATACTGATTTATTCGTAAAAAATATTGTAAAACAAATGATTAAATAAAATTGATTAAAATGAAAACATATCTTTCTATCATTATGAAATTTCTCAAGATTCTTACAATACAGAAGGGCCATAGCTCCATCCTGTGACGGCCATAGCTCACCTTCCGGATCGTTTTGGGTGATCAACCTCTCTTACTATAATTTAACATATATGAAATTAAGATAAATTCTTAAATACAGAAAAGGTAACCAGAATTCCTCGGCTCCCTCTAGCCCACCCGCCGATTCCTTCTGGCCTACCAATTCCGGATCATTCTGGCCAAGCCAAGGCGATCTACCCTCATTAAGTTAACAAAAAACATTCTATGAAATGTATGAAACTAAATACAAGAAAATGCAAAACCAATCACACTTTGAGGAAGACCTCTCCACATGATCAATCTTACAAATTCCGGATCATTTAGACAATAGCATGGCGATCTACCCTTATTCATTATATATCATCTTATCCTAATAAACTAAGTACAGAAGGGCCATAGCTCCATCCTTTGACGGCCATAGCTCACCTTCCGGATGGTTTTGGGTGATCAACCGCTCTTACTAATATATGAAATTAAGACCGAATTCTTAAATACAGAAAAGGTAACCAGAATTCCTCGGCCCCCTCTAACCCACCCGCCGATTCCTTCTGGCCTACCAGTTCCGGATCATTCTGGCCAAGCCATGGCGATCTACCTCTCACTATGTTAACAAAAAACATTCTATGAAATGTATGAAATTAAATACAAGAAAATGCAAAACCAATCACGCTTTGAGGAAGACCTCTCCACATGATCAATCCTACAAATTCCGGATCATTTAGGCAATAGCCATGGCGATCTACCCTTACTCACTATTTTATTCTTCTTACTATATATAACCCAAATCCTAGAATATATTTTCATTTTAATCATTTTAATTTTTTCCTATTAAGATTATTTTATTCCTATATTTATTGTTTTAGATTATAAAAATTTATATAGAGAATATCAAGAATCTGGGGGACGTTATGATAACGATCTTATGTTATCAATACCCGCAAACCCCAAATACGGGTCCTACGATCTTTGTAGGATTAACTTCAATTCCTGAGTCCGTTATAAAAATTTAAATAATTTTTTATTTTTAGAATATTTTTATTTTATATTTTTATTTCAAAATATTATTATAAAATAAAATTGTATACAAAAATTATTTTAATGTTTTGGTGAAATTAAATCGGTCATACCAATATTGATCCCCAAACATTCATCGCAAAATCCAATGGCCAAATGGAGACGTCCTTCGGATCGGTGGAACTTCTTTTTGCTCTGGAAAAGTGCATTGCCGCAATCGGAACAAAGTTTGAAGATCAACACATTTTTATTTTTGTAGAGCTTCCAAAGTGGTTGACTGAAGTCGATTTTCTTCTCTTCTGGTATTTCATTGTTTTCTGACTTTTTTTGGTCCACATCGACCTTGATTTTCTCCACATCGACCTTGGTTTTCTCCTCTTCATCCTTGGTCACTTTCTGAATTTTAGGAGAGGATGATTTCTTTCGGTCATAAGGAGATTTTGGAGATTTTGGAGCTTTGGGAGATTTTGGACTTGGGGACATTTTTATAAGAGAAAATTATTTTTAAAAATTTTTTGGGATAAAATGAGGAAAATATGAGGAAAACTCCGACTTTATATAGTTAAAGAGGGCGTGGTTTAGAATTTGGAAAAAAAGGTGTGGCTAAGTTATAAATCGGAAAAAAGGGCGTGGCTAGACCAAAATTATTCCAGAGAATTGGTTAGACATTTGTGTCCAATGTGGGTGTGTCTAATATAAAAGATTAGAATTTCTCCTTCTATATCATTCATTTCCTTCCAAAATTCCTTTCGAACAATTCCCAACCAAATATACTATAATGGTTCTCTTCTCCCAAGCAATTGCAGACTTTTTTAAATGCCGTGTAAAGGATCTTCGCGATCATCTTAATCATCCAGAGATACGAAAGAAGGTGAGTTTAAAATTCTTCGGCTGCAATTTGACAACAACTTACAAAGATAAAAACGGCTTCAAACATTCATTTTCCTTTACTGAAATTACCGAGAAAGGAGCAGATGAAATGCCAGCTTTTGGTAAACTTCGAAAAGTTTACAATTCTTCGGTGGCGCAATATTTTTACACAAAACATCGTATTCAATTACTCTTCCCATATAATCATTGCGCTGTGAAAAAATTCGTTAAGGGGGAAGACCACTATTACCCACTTGAATTACTCGAATTGAATATCGACGAAATTGGTCTGAGGACATTCCTACCGACAAAAATTATTCAATCCACGAAGAGTAAGGAATCAACAAAATCCAATTCCCCAAAACTGATCATGGATGAATCTCAAGAGGAAGACTTCAAAGAATGTGCATCACACGATTGGGGACGCAATTTATTCACTCAAAGATGGTAAATCGCCCGGGCGGCGGCGGCGGCGGCGGCGGCGGCGGCGGCGGGGCGGCGGCCGGGGCCCAGGCCGAATATGGTATTATACATATTTTATATTAGTTTTTCAAAAAATCATCTTCTAATTGTTATATTTTTGGAAAAATAATCTTCTTATTCTTAATATTGTAAGATTTCTCCTTAAAATGACTACTTCTTAACATAAATATTTTTATTTTGTCATCTTCCAAATAGATTTTTTCTTTGATATTTTCCTTCCATTTATAATCAGTTTTGATAAAAAATACTAGAATTATTGAATGAACTCAAATATCCGTTTTCATTAATATTGAAATTTTAGAGTATTATCTTTGTTGAATTAATAATTGTGTAGTAATCAAGAAAGAAATGAATATCTAGGGAATTTCCAGACTATATAAGGAGAATCAAAAAATTTTTTAAATTCTAATAATAAAATGAATGGATTATATTATTTTATGGACTTTCACAAATGCTCTACAAGACAAGACTTGAATAGAATTATAAGTCTCAACGGCTCGAATATACGAATACCACCTTATCGATGTGCACATCCAAATGGAAAACTTTTCAAGCATATAAAGGAAATAATTATCTTGGATATTGTTCCTTCGAACTCGGAACATTTGATTTGTCTATGCATTGCAAATAAAATTGACAATTCATATTATTATGAAAATATTTATGATGATGGAACGATCTATGACGAATTTTTTTATTTACATCTTGAAGACATAAAAATTTGTCCGGTTAATGATAATATATGTGTACATTGTTAATAAAGTATTCTGTAATAAATTTCTTTTCTCATAGTTTTTTCATTGGATATTCAGACATTGATCGACAATAGATGATAATTCGTTTAATTCCGATGAGGTTTCTTGTTCATTATTTTGACCGTATTCCAGACATTTTATTAGTCCATTTTCTTTCATTTCAATACGGAAGAATCCATAAAGCTGGTTAAATTGTAGATAATGAAAACCCCCATGAAAATTCACGTGAATTGAAAAGAGTTCGGGTAATTCTGAATTGTCAGAGATTTCAATAATTGTTTTTTCTTGATTTAAACTGTTTGAAATTTTAATATAATTTTTATTTATGTTGAAATAAACAGTAAGAGCTGCGTTGTTATTTCTGAATATCTTATCATCAAATTTAATAATGTAATTGCCACTCAATAAATCACTTCTAATAATCAATTGTGTTGGGAAAAATTTGAAACCTAATAAATAAGGGAGAGAATTCATTTTTAAAATTTTTATTTCAACTAAGTCAAAATAATAGAAAATAAATATTTATATAGGGTAAAAAATAGGCGGAGTTAATTTTTTATCAAAGCCACGACTTCTTATACATCTGGAACATCTTGATCTCTTTGAGCAATTTGTCGCATGATTTCTGGACGATGTACATTAAATAAGGCTTGCATAAATTCACATGCAAGTGGGATTCCATACCTATTGGATAGGATTTGCAAAATAATATTATAATCAAAGTGATAGACTTTCTTGAATTGATTGACATCGGATACATTGAATCCCTTAAGACATTTTACAATTTGATAATTTCTAAATATTAATAAGGATATCAAACTTTTGATAAAATATATAACATTGATAAAAAATAAGGCTATAAGAAAGAACCAAATGAACATAAAAACTTTTTCATTAAGTATATTGATAGGGAGAAGACATTGTAAAGTGTAGTCATGATTGGCTCCCATTTCTTTGAAAGTAAGATCACAAAATGTAATATAAGGAAAAAATTTTACATTTTCTTCTTCACCGTAAAATAGAAATTTAAGAATCCTATAGCCCCAGAAAATATCTTTCTTACCTATAATATAAGTTAAAAAGATGAAATTAAATAAAATATTCAGAATTGTTATACATTTTATTAATATAAATATAGAAGTAATATTCAATATAGATATTAGGTTAAGGAATATGAGAATATAACCCAACGACCTGTATTTTTTCGCACGATCCGAGAGCATTTTGACGAACGATGCAATTTCATTTAATTTACGAAGTGAATAAGCTTGCCATACCACATCATCAAATGACGAGATGATTTGATTAAGTCCAAAATTCCTATTTAAACATTGCCTGATGATTGAAGGAATGTAGAATATGAAGGATTGTAGAGCCAAAATAATAGGGACCCATTGGTAGTAATGAATTTGACTATATTTTCTGACGTCTTTTAATGGAGGAATTTGTTCGTCCATTTTAACAAAATAAGTTTTGTGCGTGAAACAATATTCATGAGAGTAGTCTTTCCAACCTGAATTAAAATGGGACGGAATGGCGCATTCGATTGGAGAGCCGAAATATTGTTTAGCCGAGATGAGTATTGCAAAAAATGCAAATATTGAAGGGGTAAATATGAAATTTAAAAAGTCGGTCAAGTCATCGGTTGATTGAGGTTTAAATCTTTTTAAGACGGATTCTCCTAGGAATGGGATTTTCCACATTTTGATAAGTTTGAAGGTATTGGAAGTAAGAATTCTAGTTATATAAACTAGACCACGCCCATTTAGGGCGGAGCTTATTTTTCGTTTTAATAAAAATCTTAAATTAGGGCGGAGCTTATTCATATTTTATAAACGAAAAATTTAACCAAATATTCATTTTATTCCAAAAAATTAAATAAAAATGGAAGGACCTCCTCCAAGTAAAAAGCAAAGATTAAATGAAAACGATGAAACGGAAAATGAAGGAAAATCGGTTGATGATTACGTAAAACTAATTGATTCGGATATCGACATGAACCAAAAATTCAAATGTCTTCAATCAAAAACGAAATTTGTTATTCAAAATTTGCCTGAGGATCCGGAAGTATTATTATCACAAATATTTCAAAGATGTATTGATGAAGCATTAGAGGAATGTAAGAAGAAAAATATTGAAGGAGATCGACTTGGTGCTATGATTTCTTCTCCTTTGTTAGACCCGGATATATGGATTCCCGTCCGAGAAATAACGGACAACACATTGGACACAATTTTGAATCGTTTCCTACTTGTCTCCCAGTCCAAAGAGGAGGGTTCACTTCTAGGTGAACCTTTTACCGTCAGTATCACCGTATTGGATAAAAATTCATTGGAAGAGCATCTTACGATCCGAGGCAAAGGAAAAGCTAAAAAATTAGCTGTAAAGCACTGTATCAACGTCAAGACTTTAATTAAAGTGGAGAATCAAGATTCGTATTGTTTATTTTACGCCTTACAATTAACTAAAAAGTATGTCTTACAAAATATGGATGCGCGGTGGAAATTTTTTCGATATCATAATGGAATAAAAGAAGAAAGCGGAAAATTGGAAAAGGATGTCTATGAACTAATGCATAAATGTTCTATCCCCCGTGGACAAAAGATATATGACGCGGTGAAATATGGACCAATTGTAATTGATCATTGGAATAAAACAGCTAAGGAACGACGATTTAAACTCTTCATATTCAACGATCTGGGCAATTATAAGCCTATTTTCAAATATGGTTCATCAGAATATAACACGCCGATAATTCTTTATCATAATGGCGATCATTTTGATGGAGTAAGAAATATTGCGTCATTATTCGGAAGAAAAAACTATTGTCTATCTTGTGAAACTCCTTTCGACAACAAAAGAAACCATAGTAAAAAATGCAAAACAAGATGTTTAAATTGTACAAGACAGGGACAATCATTCCCATGCCCAATTATTCTTGGTTATATAAAATTTTGCGAGGATTGCAAGAAAACATTTACAAACCCCGATTGTTTTAATCATCATATTTCAAATAATGGTTCAGTTTGCCGACTTTCTAAACAATGTGATGTTTGCGGGAAAATTTATGATGTCAATGACAATACAAAAAACGGTAGAAATGGGCATTCGTGTCTCGAAAGATGGTGTTATACTTGCCGAAGTTATCATGAACCAGAGCGAGGTTGCTACATACAAAAATTAACACCGAAAAATCATAAAGATTATCGTATCCT
Organism: Pratylenchus scribneri; assembly: GCA_030063045.1. NCBI lineage: Eukaryota > Metazoa > Nematoda > Chromadorea > Rhabditida > Pratylenchidae > Pratylenchus > Pratylenchus scribneri. Next base: position 167,533 of record JAQSEB010000198.1, on the reverse strand, counting down.
AGTATATGACGTAGAGACTATGCAACATCAAAGTATTGACACAGAAAAATATCCGGATAGATATAGACACAACGTCAATTTTATTGCACTCAAAGTAATATGTACAAAATGTATTGCGAATTTAAAATATAACGAAAGCCTAAAAAATAATAATTGTGAAATTTGCGGCGATGCAAGAATGATAACTTTCTCTCAAAGAGGATTTACAGAAACTATAGTTGATCGTCAAATAATTACAGAATATCCACTAAAAGAATTCGTTAATTGGATACTTTATAAATTTTCCATTGATTACAAATCAATTTGCTTCGCTCATTATGGTGGTAGTTTTGATCACATTTTGACCTTCAAAGAAATATTCAAACTTGGCCATAGTCCATCTATGATTAAAAAAGGAAATAAAATTTATCAAATGAACGTTCCAAGGAGTGGGAAAAATCCGGATATAACCTTCAAAGACTCTTACAATTTGACGCCAATTTCATTGGACTCACTTGTGTCGGCATTTGGTTTGGATATTGAGGAAAAATTATTTTTTCCTCATTTGGCAAATAATCCCTTTAATTATGATAAAATTCTACCTTCCTTGCCGCCTTCAAGCGATTATATGGTAGCCGGAATGATGCCAGCTAAGAGAGCAAAATTTAATAAATATTATGAAGATAATAAAAATCAACCTTTCAATCTAAATGAAAAATTGGCAGAATATTGTGTTAATGATGTAGAAATATTATGCAGTGCATTAGTTGCCTTCAGAGAGGAATTCTTTGAATTGAGTAGCAGAAAAAAATCGAAAAAATTCAAAATGATCGCAAATTGTCCAGCGAATAGCCTTTGGGGAAGGTGGAAGAAACCAACTGGAGATGGAATTGATATTTTACATGACGGAATTACAATCGCAAGTGGATGTATGCGCCATTTCCGAATGAATCATCTACCCGAAAATCATTTGGGAATAACGCCAGAACGTGGATATGATAGTGCCGAAAATCAAAGCCTATTGGCTTTAAAGTTTTTAAAATGGTATGCAGAAAAGCATAATGTAACGATAAGGACATGTCTTTCGGAAGGTGGCGAATATAAATGTGGACAATTTAAATTAGACGGATATATAGAAGAACAAAATTTGGCTTTAGAAATCAATGGTTGTGTTTGGCATGCTTGTCCAATTCATTATCCCGAAGATGATTTTATGATGCCATCGGGGAAAACCGCAGGAAAAATCAGGCAATTGGATAAATTGAGAATGAATTTTATCAAAAGTCAAATACCTAACGTCAAGGTTTATTGGGAGTGCGAGATTACCGATATGCTCAGTAAAGATCGTCAAATGAAGGAATGTTTTGACTCATATCTCGATGAAGGACCACTTAATATCAGAAATTGCTACTTTGGTGGCCGGACAGGTCCCTTTAAAATTTATCATAAGACAAAAGAAGGAGAGAAAATATCGTATTATGACTTCACTTCACTCTATCCCTATACAAATTTCGTGACTGAGTATCCAATTGGACATCCAGAATTACATATTTTGAATGAGAATGTCTTATGGCAAAAACCAGAAGATAATCCTTATAAAATTGCTCTTCTCAAAGTATTTGTAATACCACCAAGAAAAATTGATGTGCCTGTATTACCAATGAAGTTTGATGATCGACTTTTATTTCCTTTATGCCGAGCTTGTTCTCTAAAATACCCAAATGGCGGTGTCATAAAGGATTATAGCTGCCATCATACTGATCAAGAGAGAGGCTGGATATCCTCATGTACATCTATAGAATTAAATTACGCCTTGAAGGAGAATTACAAGGTCGTCAAAGTTTACCGTGTTTTAGAATTCACTTCAACCGATTCAAAATTATTTCGAGGATATGTCGCCGAATTTTTAGCAATGAAAATTCATGCAAGTGGTTTCCCGGAGCAAATTAAAACCAGAGAAGATGAAGATAAATTCATCAAAGAATGCGATGAAAGTTTTAATATCAAAATAGAAAGAGAAAAGATGATACCAAACAAAGGGAAACGATTTATTGCGAAGCTATGTGCCAATAATCTTTGGGGGCGATTCTCATTGAGAAATCAATTAGTAAAGACAATGATCACAGATTCTCCAGCCTTATTACGAAAATATTTGGAAGATCGAACAATTGAAGTCAATTCTATAAACATGCTAACAGATGAGACTATTTTGATAAGTTACCAAGTCAAAAATGAATTCGTAGAGGAACACAATTGCTCAAATATTATAATATCGTTGTGGACGACAAGTCAAGCAAGATTGATACTTTTGGATGCTATGAAGAAAGTCGCCAGATCGGAAGGGTCCCAACTTCTGTATTGCGATACCGACTCAATTATATTTTCGCACCCGGTAGATAACAATCCTTTGTCAATCGGACCACATTTGGGCGATTTAACAGATGAATATCCAGGAAAAAGCATCATCGAATATGTTTCTGGTGGGGCCAAACAATACGGATTAATGCTGAGGGACAATAGGACTAATGAGATAAGTTATAGTCTAAAAGTCAGAGGGATCACACTAAATAGTGAAATAATAAGCAACACATTGTGTTATGACACCTTTAAAAAAAGTGTCTTGAAGTATGCCGAGAGTGGTGAAGTCGAACACATTCCAGTATGTTATCCCAGATTCATCAGACCAGCTGTTAATAAAGGAGAAATCATCTCGAGACCAATGGTCAAAATCTACAAACCATATGTGGGTAAAGGAATTATCACTGAAGATTATTTTGTAAGAGACTTTGGTTATGTTAATTAAATTTTATTCATTTTATTGTAATTGAATAAATTTATATTGTAAATACATTTTTGACTTAAAAATTTGTGATTGGATCCTCGGAAATCCAAGAAATAAAAAATTTTCAATAGCCTACCAAATTTCATGTGATTAATTTTGTAAAGAAAATTAAAAATTCTCTTAAGGCGACGGAATTTTCAAGAGAAGAGAAAAAGATGCCATCTCATTTTCAAAGAGATTATTATTTATGTTACATTCTTCCAACAATAAGAGGAAAAAAATAAGAACATAATTCTATACTAAATAAATACATAATTTTTATGGTGAAGAGCGGATATTTTTCTAATTCATATTCCAATATTTGTTGGTTTTTTCAGATCTTTTTCCTCTATCAAAATCAAACATTACCATATCTTTAAGACCGAATAATGCAATAAAATTAAAATGAGATAAAAAATTTCCATTCCAGATAGTTCATACCAGGGTATGATGAAAATTTGTCGGTATGATATGTCAACGAAAAATGAGTCATAAATGTAAATATTTTTTAATTATTTTCAAAGATTCTTTGGTATCCTTAAAATTAATAATTTTTCAAGCAAAGTTATGTCGAAAAATATGATTCCAAAGATAAAACAAAATTTAATCAACAATTCCCTAAGATACATTTATTTTTGAAATATTAAAAATAAAATATTTTTTGTACACTCCTTTATTATTTAAAATTAATAATAAGAAAAAATTATTTTACATAGAAACCATACAGACGTACAATTATTATAGAAAAGGAAATGGAAAAATTTTATAATTATGAAAAATTTTTTTGAAACATACAAATATTTAAAAGAGAAATAGATATGAGACATACAATTATTATAGAAAAGAATTTTTTTGGATTTTTGATTTTAAAAATTTTTTTAGGATTTTTGATTTAAAAATTTTTTTGGATTTTTTATTTTAAAAATTTTTTATGATTTTTGATTTTAAAATTTTTTTTGTGATTTTTTATTTTAAAAATTTTTGGGATTTTTGATTCTAAAAATTTTTTTGGGGTTTTTGATTTTAAAATTTTTTTAGGTTTTTGATTTTAAAATTTTTTTAGTTTTTTTGATTTTAAAATTTTTTTGGGGTTTTTGATTTTAAAAATTTTTTTGGGGTTTTTGATTTTAAAAATTTTTTTAGGTTTTTGATTTTAAAATTTTTTTAGTTTTTTTGATTTTAAAATTTTTTTGGGGTTTTTGATTTTAAAAATTTTTTTGGGGTTTTTGATTTTAAAAATTTTTTAGGTTTTTGATTTTAAAATTTTTTTAGTTTTTTTGATTTTAAAATTTTTTGGGGTTTTTGATTTTAAAAATTTTTTTAGGTTTTTTGATTTTAAAATTTTTTTGGGGTTTTTGATTTTAAAATTTTTTTTTAGGTTTTTTGATTTTAAAATTTTTTGATTTCAATTTTTTGCTATGATATAGAAAGGAAAGAATAATATTAGAAAGATATCAATTTCCGTCCGATGGAATTTCGGCCAGAAAACAATTGCTTAGTCTTTTACAATGATTGCATGTAAAGTGGACAATTTCTTGAAATTTTTGGAGGGTTTGCACATTTTTCACGCGATTTTTTAAAGCGTATCCATCCACACATTTTCGGTTCGAACACACCAGGAAATGGCTGCAACCTATCGGACGCATTTCGACAATGTTTTTTCGACATTCGATACACCATTTACGTCTGTGTGAACGACGATGTGGCTGATCAACTATAAAATACAAAAGTGAAATCAAAAGGAATGAATCCAATTCAGTGGGAACTAATCCAAGTTTTAATCAGTTGAAATTAACCCAAATTTCAGGCAGAATTAATCTGTTTTAATTAGACGGAACAGATCCACGTTTTAATCAGTCTAAATTAATCCAAATTTCCGGATGAATTATTCCAAGTTTTAAATAGGTGATGATAATCTCAGTTTTCACAGGAACAAATCCATATTTTAATCAGACAGGCTCATTCTAAATTTTAATTAGCCGGAATTAACTCAAATTTCAAGCGGAGCTATTCTAAATTTTAAATAGGTGATATTAATCTAAGTTTTCACAGATCTAAATTAATCTACAAAGAAGATGAATTAGTCTACAATAAATAAAAATCTACAAAGAAAAATTTTTCTCGCCTTTAGATTTCGCTGGAGATGCACTTGTCTCTTTAACGGTACCATTTGAATCATTTGATGTCTTTCCTCGACATTTGAGACATTTTACTGAAAAAATAATTTAACGTTTACATTATCTTTTGAATAAGTGGAATTAATCTACAAGCATATGGAATCATTTAATAGATGGAATTAATCCAAGCAAAAAGAGGAATATATCCTAAAGTTGAACTAATCTAGAGTTTCCATCTATCCGAGAAACAAGACATGTTTAATTTTCAACTTTCCTAAAAAAGATGGATTTATTCAAAATGGAACAAAAATTAGCTTTCCGGAGTATATTCTAATTTATTCTAGCCGGAACAAAAAATAAGCTCTTCAGAAATAGAGAAATTTAGACACAAAAAATAAATCCTTTCCAATGTTCGTCAAAATATGCATTATTTTTCCGGAAAATGTTCCCCAAAATGTATTTTCCACTCGGGAAAATGATTGCCAAAATGTCTTTTTCCTTTCTTAAAAATATCCCCCAAAAGGCATTTTCCATTTTCCCCAAAATGGGTTTTCCATTCTGGAAAATTATTGCCAAAACGTGTTTTTATTTTCAAAAAAATATTCCCTAAAATGGGTTTTCCATTCTGGAAAATTAATGCCAAAACGTGTTTTTATTTTCAAAAAAATATTCCCAAAATGGGTTTTCCATTCGAGAAAATAATTGCCAAAATGTGTTTTTCTTTTCAAAAAAATATTCCCCAAAATGGGTTTTCCATTCGGGAAAATGATTGCCAAAATGTGTTTTTCTTTTCAAAAAAAAATTCCCTAAAATGGGTTTTCCATTCAGGAAAATGATTGCCAAAATGTGTTTTTCTTTCCAAAAAATATTCCCCAAAATGGGATTAATCTTAATTATCCAGATCGAATTAATATTATTATGAATAAATTTATCTTAGGAGCCTACCTTTTGTTTTCGGCATTGATAGATCCGGAGGAGGAGGAGGTGGAGGTAATGGCATGATTGGTGTCTCTGAATCCTTCATGGCATCCTCCAATAGAGATGTTCCAAAATTCACCGGAGACATTGCGGAATTTTCAATCATTGTTGTAAATTCGGCTGGGGAGTAAATTGGGTCTGGATATGCCGGAGTTGGAGCCAAAAAATAAGGGGTTGAAACCCTTTCTGGTGTTTCAGATGTTGAAGTCTTTGCTGTTTCAGCCATGCTGTTTGTGATCCATTCAATGATTTTTCCATGCGCTTTTACTGTGGTAAACGAAGCTTCGGCCATCTCACCGATGGTCTCTAATTCCTTTGAAATTTTATTAATTTTTGGCGTAATTTCGTCAAGCAAATAAGAATTATGTAATGAAAGGATAGCAGTGTTTTGGAGTTTTGATTCAAGTCTATCCATAATATTGGTAAAGTATGGAAAAAGGAGAATTGAATATAAAAAGCGTCGTCAATTTATATACCCTCGCATCTTATTAAAAATGGACCAAAATGAGTCAAATAATACAGCAAAAGATATTAAATATGGGACTCTATATGCAAATTCAAAAATCATACCAAAATGACACAATTGCCTGGTCATTCAGCCGGAAAAATCTGAATTTCCCTTGTGAGCACTTAAAAGCTATTAAAATAGTCAAACTCGTCCATTAAGAATATTTAAGAATATTTGATTCAAATGGTAATGGAAAAAGGGGAATTGAATATAAAAAGCGTCGTCAATTTATATACCCTCGCATCTTATTAAAAATGGATCAAAATGAGTCAAATAATACAGCAAAAGATATTAAATATGGGACTCTATATGCAAATTCAAAAATCGTACCAAAATGACCCAATTGCCCGGTCATTCAGCCGGAAAAATCTCAATTTCCTTGTTAGCACTTAAAATCTATTAAAATAGTCAAACTCATCCATTAAGAATATTTAAGAATATTTGATTTTAGATTAAAATTGGCAAAATCATTATTTCTTTCAATTGTCTTTTTTTTCAAATTTCTTCTTTCTTTATTTGAAGAAAAAATAGGAGACGACAACGCCGCAGATGAATGAAAGTGAAAGAAGACCATAAAGTTTGGTAGAGGAGCTAGTTTGGACGGCATTTGATTCAGCTTGATCTATCATACCAACCACTTTGTCGCAAAAAAGTTCCTAAATGAAAATCGTTTTAATATGGATTTGAAATTCCGTTACTTTTTTTTTAAGATTTAATCTAAAAATTTTCATTTTTTAAGAATTTAATAATATAGATTTTTAAATTTAAATTCACACCCAATTTCCAGCCTTTTCAGTCAATTCAGAAGCCAAAAAAATTGATGAAAAAATTGAAATTTGACGAATTTGAGCGATTTCCGATTCCGCCATTCTTCGACTATACGCTCCGGAGAATGCAATTAATGCTAAAATCGATACATGCGGCTTTTCATTTCGGCTCACCAAATCCACAAATTGACTCAAAAACTGTAGAGAGGGGTTGGAAAGGGAAATTTAATTTTCCTTTATTTCATTTAAATTTATTTCATTTATTTATTTAATATTTTTTGTCCTACCCTTTTAAAGTTGAGAAAATCCTTAGGGGCATGAAGGATTTTGGTCATCGTTTCCTCAATGAGAAGTCGGTAAACAGCTCCGACGAGGACGGCGGCTTCTTCCAAAGCAATCCATTCCCTAGGGGGATCATCCGAAAAACAAAATGGCGCTTCAGTCCATTTAAATTGTCCATTGTACTCAATTTGACGCTTTATAAAAAAAAGCAGGAAAGGGTCCGAGCCAATAATTTTCAATATTTTGGAAACCATTTAAAAATTATAATCGACGAGTTAAATTGAAAGAAATTGAACGGATCTTAAAATTAATTTTTCAAGAAAAATAAACGGTGAAGTATTTACAAGGGATATTCAAATATGATGAATGAAGGTAAACATAAAATATTTTATTTGGTTTGATGTATGCTATTTTATACTGAAGGATTATTAATTGGGGGAAAATATAGAGAGGGAGGGTCATCATCATCATTCGGAATCATTGACCCATAAATATTAAATATATCAACGGCAATAATAAACATTTTTTTCGATGCATGAACCTATTTTCCATTTCCGTATTGAAATAATAAACTATTCATTCTGTCAGCCCAATCCGTTCTATTTTAGATGAAAAGAATTCGCCTTATTTTTCAATCTAAATATTTTCCATCAACTTTCCATTTCCGATGAGTATCTTATTAAAAATGGACCAAAAAGATTCAAATAATACATCAAAAGATATTAAATATGGGTCACTATATGCAATTCAACATTCAAACCAAAATGACCCAATGGTCCGGTCATTCAACCGGAAATTTATGTTATTAAACTTTCAAATATAATATCAGTTTAAAAATAATAAAAATTACATAAAAATGTTTATCGCTTTTAATAAAATAAATGATGATAAAAAATAAATAAATAATCAAAATCGATTGAATCATCTTTTAAATAAGCTCAACAAGGAAGCAACCAATTTGGGAAGGCGATATACCATTTGAAAGCTCAAACTGAAAAAAAAAGCAAATCAAATTCAAAATGAATGAATAATTTTAAGCTATTTATTATTTAAAATATTTAATTTAAAATTATTTACAAAACAAACCAAAAAAATAAAGATCGGTGAGGCAATAACCAATTTGGGAAGACGATATACCATTGGAAAGCCCAAAGAGTCCTTTACAATTCCTTCCTTATTTTCGCCACACAATTAACCAGAAGATAAGCTGGCAAAAGGTTGAAAAAGCCACCACACCCAGAAAGAAGATTTTGAGGCATTTCCGGTTCAGATGAATTTTGAGGGAATTCTTCTGAAGTTTTAAAATATTTTTATTTTTGATTAAAATTTTTTAAACCTTGTTCAACTCCATGTCATTTCGGACGGCTAATTGGCAAGGTGGTTTGTTCAACTCCTCATCGTTTCGGACAACAAATTGGAGATGGCGTGGGTTGATGCGAGTTATCTGATGGAAAAATTTTATGATTAAAATTATTTATTAATTTTAATAAAACTTTGTTCAACTCCTCGTCATTTCGGATTGAATTTGCAAATGGTGCGCATAATGCCTGTTCAACGTCTTGATTGTTCCAAATTTCGTTCACTTCTTTGTTAAAATCCATTTAATTTTTGGAGGAAAAGCCGTTTATTTTATAAATTTTTTAAATCGTTTAATTAAATTGAACACTCTGAAATAAAAAAGAGTCAATTTTTATTTTTAAAATTTTTAAAATTGGAAATCAAAAATTCAATTAAATCTAATTAAAATTCATTTTAGAATTATATTTATTTTTTATTTTCATTTAATATGAAATAAAATCTAATTTTAGACAATTCGCCAAAATTCTTTTATTTAAATATTACTCGAATGATCCTTATATCTGGGGTAAGGAAGCTCCAAAGGGAAATGGTTTACTACTTATTTGAAATGCGATTAACAGTTCAATGGTTTGTCTTCTTAAGGTTTAACCAATTTTTATTTTGAATTAATTTTGATTTTGAACCAAAAACCATAAAATGGTTTAATACCAAAACGCAAAACCATATGATGGTTTAAGCGGTTTAATACTAAAGATGGTTTATACCAAAAACCATCAGGTGGTTTAAACGGTTTAATTATATTCTTAATTTTGACCAAATTATGCACTAAACTGCGCATCTTGATCTTACGAGATCTATCAATTGGGGCTATACAAACCTTTGAACCGTTAAAACCTTTTGTCCATTTTCAATTTTTCACCAAATTAAATACCCATAATTAAGATTGAGAACCGTGTCTGCTATTGAGTAGAATAAAGGGAAATGTTTGTAAGCAAAGGGATGCCAGCCTACAATCCAAGCAAATGGCAACCGGATCAACAAAGTTTGCTCAATGGATGGCCGAATTGTGTTTGATGTTCTTCAGGTTTATTGATTTATTTGCATTTAAATTAATTTTATTTTAAGATTTTACTTCGCGATTACAAATTGAGAAGTTATTCGTTGAACAATGTTAGCTATTATTTCCTTGGTGAACAAAAGGAGGATGTTGCCTACAATTTTATACCCGAATTACAGGTTTAATTAAAAATATTAAAATATATGTTAGGAAATGTACGTTTCCTGTGAAATAGGAAAAACTTTTTCAAAACTTCTAATTCATAGAAACGAGAATAAAACTTCGATTCGGCAGGGTCTATTGTTCTAAGAAATTTCAACAAAACACAAATCTTTCCGGAATGAAACACAATTTAACCGGAACAAAGCACAAATCTTTCCGGAATGAAACACAATCTAACCGGAACAAAACACAAATCTTTCCGGAATGAAACACAATTTAACCGGAACAAAACACAAATCTTTCCGGAATGAAACAAAATCTAACCAGAACAAAACACATCTTTCCGGAATTAAACACAAATCGAACCGGAATGAAAATCAATTATTTTCGCCAACTATTAATTTATTACAATTTTAGTTTTTGAGTGATCGATCCGAGGAATGCAGCAAGAATATCCGATTAGGCAGCGCCGCAATGTACACACAATTTCTGGAGCAGAATGGATTGCTGTAAATTTGATTGCAAAGTGGAGCTGGGCGGACGTAAAATTTTATTTTTAAGACATTTTCGGATATTCCAAAATTAAATTTTTCTGATTTTTACAAAACTGAAAATAAAAAAATATATTTTCTATTGAAAAAAATATTGCATTTTCGGATTATTATTTATATTTTTGGATTTATTTTTCACAAAAAGTTGAGTGCAAAAAATTTGAATATATATGGCACTCAATATTTTCACATTTTTTTATGTTTGCTCAAATTAGACCGGTGCGCTTGCGCCCGTGGTCAATAATGCTCGGTGCGCTTGCGCCCGTGAGCTTTTGTGTCGGTGCGCTTGCGCCCGTGACACTGACCGGTGCGCTTGCGCCCGTGGTCATTTTGCTCGGTGCGCTTGCGCCCGTGAGCTTTTGTGTCGGTGCGCTTGCGCCCGTGACACTGACCGGTGCGCTTGCGCCCGTGGTCATTTTGCTCGGTGCGCTTGCGCCCGTGAGCTTTTGTGTCGGTTCGCTTGCGCCCGTGACACAGACCGGTGCGCTTGCGCCCGTGGTCAATGCTCGGTGCGCTTGCGCCCGTGAGCAGCTCACCACCAATGACCCTTGAGCAAGGTCGGCCTATCACTTGGGGCGGGTCTGCCAAAGGTAGGTTGAGGCGGATGACCGCCGATCACGCCATAACACGCGGCAGGACCAAACCAAGTGGGTGGATAGGCTATTGGTGGTGAGTTTTGGGAAATAGACCCGAAATTGCAACGGAAGAGGAGATGAAAACCGAAGACTCCGTGGGTCTATTTCCTAAGAAGGCAGAAATTGGGACTCTGGCAATCAAGTGGTCACCCCCACTAGCATTATTAGGTGCAATTCCTTTTAGTGTGAATGACTATAAACGGAGTTCAATTGTCTAGCCTTAGGTGATTTAAATTAAGCACCGGCAATATGGGAACATTTGCAAATGAAAGTATTGTCAGCTCTGTTGGAAGCTACCTCAGGTTTAAGGCATGCCTTGAGAGCAGGCGCGTAATCATCATTTGCGAATGTATGACATATTGTTTGATCTCCACAAATTGTGTTGAGGGAGATAATAATTAAATTTAATAAGAAATTTAACATTCTATACCAAATAATTATGGCTTTATGCTATACATTTAACGGTTTTACACCAATATGGTATGGTTTTATACCAACATTTATGGCTTTATGCTACACATTTATGGTTTTAACACCAAACATTTATGGTTTCATACCAATATTTATGGCTTTATGCTGTACATTTAATGGTTTCATACCAACATTTATGGCTTTATGCTGTACATTTAATGGTTTCATACCAACATTTATGGCTTTATGCTATACATTTATGGTTTTAACACCAAACATTTATGGTTTCATACCAATATTTATGGCTTTATGCTATACATTTAATGGTTTCATACCAACATTTATGGCTTTATGCTATACATTTATGGTTTTAACACCAAACATTTATGGTTTCATACCAATATTTATGGCTTTATGCTATACATTTAATGGTTTCATACCAACATTTATGGCTTTATGCTATACATTTATGGTTTTAACACCAAACATTTATGGTTTTATACCAATATTTATGGCTTTATGCTATACATTTAATGGTTTCATACCAACATTTATGGCTTTATGCTATACATTTATGGTTTTAACACCAAACATTTATGGTTTTATACCAATATTTATGGCTTTATGCTATATCACTTTCGCCTGAAAAGGATTGTTTGTGAGAGTGAACTGAGCAGGCATAACCAGTTGATGCATTGTTCTTCATTTCACATTTTTCAATATTGAATAAATATTTGAATTTTATTGTGTACTTATTGGTTATAATGCCTTTTCTTATTGTTGTTCACATATTTTTCATAAACTTAATCCTTTTTTTCAGATGCCTTCTACAATTCGAAATCAGAAGAGGCGCAAACAAAATGAACGTGAGCGACGACAAGTGGGCTCATCGTCTGCTTCAGTCAGCTCAACACCAAACCGTCCTCTTCAGGACGAAAGTGATCGCTTGATTGCGCCGAACCAAAGTCCATCTATTGATCTTGAATCATTAGAAATTCATACGCCAAGACCGCGTATTCTTAGTGCCATCTCTGATGATGCACCACCAAAGAAACGAGGACGACCTAAAAATACAAATAGTGATCAATTTGGTACAAATAAGGCGCAATCGTCTAATACTGAAAGGCTTTCAACGCCTTCAAGCGATTCAGATATTGAAAGTCTCGCGGGAACCCCGATTCCAAATAGTCCTCTTCAGGATAAGGCGGAAGAAAGGGCAACCGCAAAAACATTGCCTTGGAATTTGTGTAAAAAGGGACGACCGCATTATGCCATTAGTCCCGAAAAGGCAAGTACTTCAAAAATTACTTGTGAAACACCAGTGAAAGAGAATTCATTCTCACCACTTTCTTCAATCACATTTGGAAGTGAGACAAATTCGCGCGATACATCGCCGATGAGTATTGCTTCCTCTCAACGAAGCAAAGGTGGTCGTCCTAAAAAGCAAACGAGACCAAATGCAGGTCGACCAGAAAATAAACATTTTGACACACCAATGAGCAAAAATGTTCGTTCGTATCCAAGTTCATTGGTTTCGAAAAAGGTACCTACGGGTCCTCAAATTCAGCAGCAGGCAATTCCTTATGTTTGGAGAATGCCTATTCGATTCGCTACTGAGCGAAATCCGAACGCCATAATTTGGCGACGTGCTGATTTGTCTCTATACGAGCAAGATAGTTCAACCGTTAATGGTGTACTTCAACCACCCCAAGGCCGTCGTTATATTGAAACACTCTGGAATGATCCAGGCCAATGGCTGAATGATTCGTTTATTTATGCATATTTATGTTATTTGGCCAAACTCTCGCCTAAACGAGTAGTTGTAGTGGATCCGCTCTATTCAGATCCAAATAATTTCGATCGTACAAGAGATCATATGCAAGCACTTACCGTCCTCACCTCATGTTTCAATTATGATCCAAATGTCCAAACAGACATCGTCCTCATGCCTTTATTTTTCCCAGGCCACTGGACATTGATCATTTACGATCGAAAGAGTGGTACACATTTTTTTGACTCATTGGGTCAAAATCCGGGATTTAATTCCCGTTTGGATCCTACTTATCCGAATTTCAACGCACAAAGAATTCCACATATTCAGCAATGCATTGCTGAGATAATTCCTGGCTACGAGCCAGAAGAAGTCTATATTAACGTTATTGATCCAAACACATACACACAACAACATGATGGGATCAATTGTGGATTCTTTGTATGTCTATATGCTGAACATTATTTGAATTATGGCACATTTCTGAACAGAAATTTAAATATTAACGATGAACGCCATCGAATTTTATGGCATATAAATGAGCTCTATGGCCGGGATGATGTTCCATACTATTATCCATACAATGTCCAACCAACCGGACCAGTTCGAACTCTTACATTTGAACAAGAGTTGGAAAAGGCCATTGAAATTGTGCCAGAAGTCAATAATATTCCAGAGCCAATGGAAATCGAAAACAATGAAATCCGGGTTGAAGATCCCGATGCAACTGCCAACTTACGTAAGTCGGCAAGAATTCATCAGAAGCAAGTAAAAAAGGCTAATGAAGCAAAAAAACAGGCTGATGCAGAATCGAAAAAAGCTGTGCCTTATACAAAGAAAGGTTGTAAACAGCACGCTGGTATCGGCTGTTTTTCCTGGAAATCGGGCCATTATCCTGAATATTATAATTCGGGAATTCCAGGAGATCGGATTTGCGAACATTGCGCAAACAAACTCTATAAAAACCAAACATATTGTTGGCCGTGCACCGATGGTCGGGTTGAATTGCCATCTTTCAAAGAATATCCCGACCCATATGACAAGTTGGTTATGGGCACACATCCAGACTCAAAGTCTTTCATTGCAAATCAAGCGAAATTCAATAGCCTTTTCGCTTTTGCCTCACTTTCAGCAGGTCGTGCTGAAGCGCCTGAGGGTGGTCCAATGCCAGTTCTTTTGAACGGCGAATTCCAACGAAAGATTGGTAGCCTCTATGCAGGCAATGATCAAATACCATCTTTTGATCAACTTTATATTTTGGATACTCAAACGGCTAATGATTGTCGAAGGAATAATGAAATCCTTGAGAAGATGCCAAAAAAATGTCCAAAGTTATTCGAGACACTTGATCAGTTGATCAGAGAGCACCATCCAATGGCGCATATTTTACAAAATGCCCATGAATTCTATCAGGAAATGGAGCAAAATAATCCTGACGAATTAAAGAATTTTAATATTATTTTGGTTAATACCAGAGATGCACCAGCAAACGTGCAAGACCCGCGTCTTCATCCGAGGCAAATTAATTTGCCAACTCGAGATGAATCGACTGTTTTTGCCATTTGGTCATCTTCAAACAATGATCCAATCCCAATAAATGGTATTTGGATTACAAAGAAGGGAGGGCTCACTGAACTGTGGCCTAATCATCCAATGACTGATTCCCTTCTTTACCCACTCCTTTTCATTAATGGAGATTTGGGTTATCGAAAAGATATTCCATATAAAAAGCCAGCCAGAAAGGCCAAGAAAATTCAACTCAAAAAGAAATCATCCGATGATGAGAATGTACAATCTGACATATCTATGGATGATGATCAGAGCGAAACTTCATCGATCGCAGAAAGCGATACTGATTCCATCGATCTTTATGGTGATGAAGGCTCGAAACGTAAATTCCTCTCAATGAGAGCATATATACGTTATGCACTCGGTATCAGAAGTCCAATAAATGATAAATATCATCACATTTGGAGTGCAGGTGGCGGACTTAGCCAAAGATTTTTGCTTGATTATGCCGCAAGAATTGATGATCAAGTTTTCCAATTCTTACGCACTCCAGAAATGGACCTTCGCAAAGAATTGCCAAAGGAAATGTTGGATTTTTTGGCAAAACAAGCTGGCCTTGCATCTTCCGATGCATTAGGTAAAGTTGTGCTTTTCCGTTCATACATGCCAGGTTTCAGACCATATTTCAAAGAGAAATACACCGATGGTTGCACAATTATCAACCAAATTCGGAAACCTGGCCGGGCAATGTTCTTGCTCACATTCACTTCAAATCCACGATGGATTGAAATTAAACCGCAAATGTATAAAAATGGTCAGACCTTAATTGATCGACCAGAGGTTCTTGTAAATCTCTATATTGATAAAACACAAGATATCTATCGCAAAATAAATGAGAGCAACGCCTTTGGAAAACAACTCGGCTATGTTGAAAGCATGGAGTTCCAAAAAAGAGGCGGTCCTCATTTTCATCGCATTATTGTTACCGAAATTGAGGCGATTCCGGCAATCATTGACGACTATATTTGGGCTTTTATTCCAAAATTGCCACATCCTGATGATAAATCAGATCAGGCAAACTTCCTCAGAAGATTGCGTGAATTGGTAATCCAATATCAATTACACGATTGCCGAGATGACTTTTGTGGACCAATTAAAAATGGAAAATGCACTAAAGGATTTCCACACGATTTTAGCAAAGACACTTTCCTTTATGAGGATCGTCCAGCTAAACATAAACGTCCAGCCCCGGAAGATGGCGGCGAGATTGTCATGGTTCAAAAGGGGGGTGTGAAACAAATTTATGACAATCGTCATGTCGTTCCCTATTCACCATTCATTCTTTCAAATTATGAGACGCATCATAATTTGGCCTATTGCTACGGCGAAAGCACAAATATGGCTTATTTGACCAAATATCCATTGAAAAGTGCAGATCAAAGCTGCGTCAAGCTTGAAAATGGTGAGGTGAACATTGATGAACCCGCCAGATTTGCACGAATGTACTATCGCTCACCATGCGAAGCATTCTGCCGCATTATTTCTGCGCCATATGTCCGCATGTCACATGTGGTCATTCGTCTCACCATTCATTTGCCAGATAATCAGCCTATCTATTTCAAAGGCAGAGAAACAGAAGAGGCGCTTGAACGTGTCGAAGCTGGCGAATTGCCGAAGACAATGCTCACAGAATATTGGGCACAATGGGCATCGGGAGAATCCGTCCAACGAATTGATGGTAGCTGGACATGGGCCGATGATCCTGAGATCAAAAACATGCGATATGATCAAATGCCCGAAAAATATTCTTATGATAAACATTCGAAAGCTTGGAAAAAGCGTATTGTCGCTAAGCAGGCCAGAAAAAACAAGAAGCCAATTATTGGTCGAATTTATCGACCACAGCCAAAGAACCAAGAGCTTTTTGCGCTCTATGTGCTTATGCGCCATTTCCCTGGCGATCCATATGCCTTGAAAGACGTGGATGGCTACATATGCGAGTCATTTGTTGAAGCAGCACGTCTACACGGTCTCCTTATGGATGATACCGTTTGGGAACGAACACTTAATGAAGCATCCCAACAAGGCGTAATTGGAGCACAATTTCGCGATCTATTCGTCCAAATTTTGGTATTTGGTAATCCAAGCAATGCTTTGGCGCTTTGGGAGAAATTCATTGAATTCATGTTCAGTCATGCGCGAATTCTTGGCGTGCCTAAAAATCACCCAGAACGATTACGCCGAATCGATCATGCTTTAGCCGTGATTGAAGCGCAATTGGCAGACTACGGTCTGACCATGGAAAATTTCCAACTCCCATTGCCAAATGTGTCATTCACAAGAGATGTAGATCAAGCTATCAACAGATATTTCTTCGGTTCTGATCTATTTGACGACGAAGATGACGTCGATCAAAGCAAACCGCAAAATGCATTCAAATTGAATGCGGATCAAGAAGAAGCTTTTAAACAAGTTCAAAAAGCAATTAAAGCCTCACCATTCGATGAGAAGATCCCAAGAACATATTTCGTATATGGTGACGGTGGCACAGGAAAAACTGTCCTGTTCAATCATTTCGTTAGAAAATTTCGTGAAATGAAAAAGAAAGTAATCGCTTGCGCCTATACAGGCTGCGCTGCCACCCTTCTCTTCGGAGGAACTACAGTTCATTCTGTGTTCAGATTTTCGCTCGATATTGCAGAGGACTATACGCCATCAATATCAGTCCAAAGCTTTCATGGTAAACGAATTCGAGTGGCAGACATGATCCTCATTGATGAAGTTTCTATGCTTCCAAAACACATGTTTGAAGCAATTGATCGTGTCTGCAAGCAATTAGCAATAAAGCAATTGAAGCTTTTACCATTTGGTGGGAAGGTTGTAGTCATTTCTGGCGATTTTAAACAAAATTTGCCAGTTGTCCCACATTCCATAATGGAGGCGCAAGTTGCAGCTTGCATTCAATATTCCACATTATGGCCATTATTCCGGAAAAATCTGCTTCGCCTGACCATAAATATGCGTCAAGGTCCGGGTGAGCGCGAATTCACAAAAAAGCTCAATCAATTTGGATCTGACCCTAATGCGGAGCTTGTGGAAATTCCTAAAGAAAATGTGGCTTATACATCAGATCAGCTGTTAAATTTTGTCTCTGACAATGGACAGGCATTACATAATCCACAACAGCTCTTAAAGAGACTGATGTTGGCGCCACATAATGTCACTGTTGATGGCATTAATAGCCGAATTCTTGGAATGCTAAAGACCAAGGAAAAGATTTATCTTTCAACAGATGAATCATTAATCGAACGACCATTCGATATTAATGCAGCCGATGACGAGGAAGAAGCATTGAATAAATTTAATCCTTCCGGCTTGCCTTTGCATGAATTGAAGCTCAAAGAAGGAGCAATTATAGTCCTCTTGAAAAATCTTGCTGTTGCTCGAGGACTTGTCAATGGCACACGAATGGTCATTAAGAGCTTGCATGATAATATCATCATGGCAGAGGTGATTACCGGTACCAATGCAGGCACCGGAAAGCAAGTTTGCCTTAATAGATGTTGGTGCGATTATGAAGAAAATGGTCGCATAGATGGAATTAAATTCCGTCGTTTCCAATTCCCAGTGCGTCTTGCATTCGCAATGACCATTATGAAAGCACAAGGCCAATCGGTCAATCAAATGGGTCTTGATTTGTCTCAAGAAGTCTTTGCACACGGGAATTTGTACAGTGCTATGTCTCGAGTAACAAGAGAGACAGGTTATCGCATTTATGCACCAAATGCTCCAACTAACCCCAAAACGGGCAGTATTTATGTAAAAAATATTGTTGCTGAAGGATTGGATTTCTTGAATGAATAGCTGCAATCCTCGCAGTTGAAATCCACAGCAGAAAAATGCAAAGTTTGATAATACCCTGTCCCGGTTGGATTGGCCACCCATTCCTATGCAAGGATGGTTTACATTACCGGAGCATGGTTGAATGGGCTGAGCCGTTGGGTCGGTCAATTTAACCGTTGACTGCATTAGAAAGAATAAAATAGGATGGGGGCAGGTCGGTGAAGGCGAGGTCGATGGTTGGATGTGGGTTTAGAAAAAGACCCAGAGGATTGTCCACCAATCCGCCTTGCGATGCATTGGATTTGATTGCCATTGCATCAAAAGAAATTATAATGTGATTCCACCGGCCTGTTGGCGTACAAGGTTTCCACACCTCGCAGGCCTCCTCGCGGCCGTACGCCGGTAACTCTTCGCCTAAAAACAGTGGTTGTTGTGAGCCAGGTTGAAGAGGCTAACCCCAATTGAACACAACACTTTTGGGGAGCGAAAGTGGCAAATAAACACGAGCAAATTGAGTTCTACTATATAATAATTGGCGAGCGGAGCGAGCCTTGCGGAAAAATTTAAGGGTCGAGCGAAATAGGCCAAAAAGAATGGAAATTAGATTAAAACTACAAATATTTTAACGCAGAATGTCAGAATTTTTGTCAGAATTCTACAAATCAACTAGGGGTCCTTAAAGCGCCCCGCGCTTTCAAAAATAATTTATTGCATTTCGCCCAGTCTAACCGCTAATGCAGTCCCGAAGGGACTGGTTATATTCAATATAAAAAGCTAATGTCAGGCGGTTTTTGGGGTATAATAAGGTTCGGGTTTGGAGTTGGGGGATGGGGGTTGGAAAAATGCATCCAGAATGCACACGTATAGATGAATCTGGGCATGGTTTGGTATGAAGTTGAGTTTGGCCACATGGTTAGCAGAGGGGGAAAACCGGTTTTTGGACTTTGAATTTGGCCCAATTTTTTACATTTTCGTTCATAACTTTTTTCTATATGGATATTTTGAAATATTTTATAGCCCTCACCCCGCACCCAAGTGTGGGCTTCAAAATGGTATATAGCACATTGGGCTGCGCGGCTTGGCCTAGGAGGAGTTTGTTAAGTTCTATACGCAGGTCATGATTTGGCCATATCCCGCCCCAGAGCTAACCCTATAGTGGAAGTAGGAATTGGATGATGAAAATTGGGACTCGGGGGTTTTCGGCCATGAGGAATTCAATTATGGCATCAGTTTTTTGATCCGCGCAACGGGTGGTTTGCAAACCGGTTCAAAAAAGTCAAAAAATGAAAATTTTTTTCAGAACGATATGAAAATTGGGATTCTGGGGTTTTCGGGTATGGGGAGTTCAAAAATGACATCAGTTTTGTGATCCGTGAAATGGGTGGTTTGCAAACCGGTTTAAAACATGCATAAAATGGAAATTTTGACGGAATGAGGTGAAAATTGGGATTTGGGGGTTTTCGACTTTAGGCAATTCAAAAATGCCATTGGTTTTGTGATCTGCGCAAAAGGTGGTTTGCAAACCGGTTTAAAAAATGTCATAAAATGTGAATATGTGTGGATTGAGGTGAAAATTGGGATTCTGGGGTATTTGGGTATGGAGAATTCAAAAATGACATTAGTTTTGGTATCCGTGCAAAAGGCGGTTTGCAAACCGGTTCAAATATTTTCTAAGGGAAAAAGCAGGCGAGCGAAGCGAGCCTGCCAACGATCCAGAAAAATGCGGGCGAGCAAAGCGAGCGTGCCCACGACCTTGGAAAAGGCGGGCGAGCGAAGCGAGCCTGCCCACGTTCTTTAAAAAATTTCAAAATCCGAATCCCTAGGGTAGGTCGAACGCGCCTTGGCGCGTTAACATGAACAGAAGGTTGTAATCCCTCCCGACATCTTTCCAAATCCTTTCCACATATTTCTTACACCCACTTCCCTTACCTCCCACTTCCCTTACGTCCACTAGTTATATTCAATATAAAAAGAAATGTCACACGCTTTTTGGGGTATAATAAGATTCCGGATGAGAATTGGGAGGTAGGACTTGGAAAACTACATCCAGTTAGGGCACAAATTAATGAATTTAAACATGGTTTTGGATGAGGTTGAGTTTGGCCAGGTGGTTAGCAGAGGGGGAAAACCGGTTTTTGGACTTAGAATTTGGCCGCATTTTTTAGATTTTGGTTTATAACTTTTTTATAAGTGGGTATATTGAGATGTTCTATAGCCCTCACCCCGCACCCAAGTGGGGGCTTCAAAATGACATATAGCATGTTGGGGTGCGCGGCTTAGCCTAGGAGGAGTTTGTTAAGTTCTGTGCGCAAGTCATGACTTGGCCATATCCCGCCCCAGAGCAAACCCTATAGTGAAAGTAGGAATTGGATGATGAAAATTTGGACTCGAGGGTTTTCGGCTATGGGGAATTCAAATATGGCATTAGTTTTGGGATACGCGCAACCAGTGGTTTGCAAACCGGTCACGAAATTCCATCAATTGCCATTGACCAAGACAAAATTTACCGGTCCTATCATCAATTGGCCAATTCCAATATAAAAATGTTAAAACTCAAATTACTAAAGGACAAAAATGGACAAATTTTCTTCAGGATCGTGGTAGGAATTTTTGAAAACCAATGAAATTCTTCAGACTTCACTTGCAATTTGAAGATTAGAGCACCTAAATTCCGCAGATCTTTGAATATTTCCTTCCCCGAAGAAGGCTATGCCTTTGTACAAAATATTGATGAGCTTATCGAGGAATTGACGATGGAAAAAGTTGATCAAAAATTCACTTTGCCAGGTTTGGATATGAAAAAAATGCCTCGATAATAATGAATCAAATTTCAGCTATTGATAATGGCCTCCAACCCAAAAGTGTGATACTACGAACTGTTGAAAAGATTGGCAAGCACCAAAAATTCCAACTGGAATTATTGTTTTTTCCCAATGAGAACAAGAAGGATGATGGCCAAAAGCAATTGTTTTTCATGCATGTTCTTACAATTAAATTGGCCGACAAAAATGAAACATATTCGGTATTGTTCCCATTGGAAGCAATGCTTTGGCTTCGTGAAAAAATGGTCGACATGTTGATGAGGCATGATGGGACAGAGACTATTGAACGGGAACCACCGGCTAAAATACCAAAACAATTTCTCGTGGATGGACTAGAACTTATCGAATTAAAACAAAAGTGAAGAAATTGATGAATGTATAAGACGAAGAATATTCAATTTTGTTTAAAAAAAATCACAAATTTTAAGAATAAAATTAATTAAAAAAGATCTTAATTTGAAATATTGATTTTATTTTGTTCCAAATTTGAATATCGATTATTTATTTTATGCAAAATTTACCTATTATTTTCTCTTTTAAGTTCACATTTGAGTAATATATTGGTGGATGTTGAATAATTTCTTTGCAAAAGTTTTCAAGCGACATAAAAACAACAACCAGAAAATGATTATTGATTTATCCGCTGCTTCCGATGATGGGCTGGCCTTGATCCTGATGAGAATGCCAGTAAAGGAATTGTTGAAAACTTGCACTCAGGTTTCAATTTTATTTTTATGGAATAAGCAATGAATTGATAAGATTAATTTTTTAATTAATTGCTATAAATTTTATCCCAAAAACTGAAAATCAGAGCGAGCAACCAACGAGATTTTTGGTGAAACAAAATTTCGGACTAAAATAAAGCAAAAAATCACGCATTAATAAATTTTGTTTAATTTAGTTAAAACTAATGGGAATTAAACGGTTTAAACTATTTTAGTTTTTGCTTCAAAGTTAAATTAAAATTAGTTAAATCTAAAGCCAAATCATTATCAATCGATTCGCTTTCTTAAAAAAAATCTAGATTCGACATAAGATTAAGGATTTATGGGTCTAAGAAAGCCACTCAACCATCATAATCATTTGAGAATTTTTTAAAAAATTTTTAATACTAGATCCTTTATTTTTATCCAATTTTTTAAGGTCTCGCCACAATGGAATCGTGTTCTTTCGGAAAGTTACTTTTGGCGTGACAAAATGGACTATGACGGATATCATTTGGATTGGCCTAAACTGACTGGAATTTCCACAAAATCATTCCAATGCATCGCAGGCCAACAATTCCAATTGGAAGTGAAGGCTGAGGCCAGGCCAGAGGGTAAATCATTTTTTTATTATTCATTTAATATGTACATTTTTAGAAAAATATTTTTGGTACAAAATTTTTTAAATTCATCTTTTTTGATACCATAAACGTGGCCAAGTTAGAAAATTTCGTTATTATTTTTTGCCCATCTAAAACCTAAATAAACCTAGCCTAACTTTAATCCTAGAAATACCAAAAGATAATTCTGAAAGATATAATATGCACGAATTTGGACTCAAATTTTATCCATTTTATGCCAAAATTAGTACCACATTTACCATGGGGACAGGTCACATTTGATAAATGTATGGCCAAATATTTACTGAAATAAGGCCAAATTCAAATTTCACCTAAAAAATATTTTTTTTGAATTATTTTGGTGATTTTCAGTATTTTGACAAAAAAAACTGTCTTTTCCAATTAGAAAATTTAATTTTTGCCAAAATAGCCAAACATACACTGAAATTGAAATAACATCTCGTATTTTAGAATATAAAAACTGTCTATTTTTCCAATTTAAATTAATTTATTTTTAATGTTCAGCCCAATTCCAATGGAAGCATAACAATTTCGAGATTAAACCCGATGGTGGGGATGTTCGCGTTGACCATGTTTCCGCCAATCACGAACAAATCACATTTGGCAAAGGCATTGAAGGATTCATTGAAGTGCATGCCGTCAATAAATTGGGCAAAGATATGCTAAGGACAAAAGTGATTGTGGACTATGATTTTGTGCCAGATGAGCAACAGCAAAAGGCAAAGAAAAAGCCAAAAGAAAAAGAGGCCACCGCCAAAGTGCCAGAATTGGAAGCAATGGAAGTGGATGAGGTGCCCGCCACTGTTTCCACTTCCACGGTCAAAAAGCGGAAGGGAAAGAAGACGGATGGTAAGTGTGCTTGTGGGTAAATGTAAATTTTGAGGACATTAATTTATTATATTTAATTATAAAAATTTAAATAAATATTTGACTTAGAAATGGAAAATGCAAATTTAGCAATTGAATGAATTTTTAAATTTATAACCATTATTTTGATATAAATTTGGTGGTTGCTTGTTGGTGCTGACTGCTGAGCACGAGTATTGCCTGGGGGTGACTTTTTCTGAAATTTTTCTACCATATCATATTATCTAATGAGAGCAAATCCCAAAATGATAGGCTAACTTTCAAAATTCTATCTTTAATGAAAACATGCCAAATTGAATTTATGCCCCAAAAATGTAATTTCCATTTCTATTTGGAATCTAGCCTATCATTTAAAAGTTTTGCCCCTATTACATAAGTATGGTAGAAAAATTTCAGGAAGCAATTCTACTCTCTGCTGTCGGTTAAATCAAATTTACCCCAGGGCAATACTCATCCTAATCTTACCCTAGATGGAATTAAAAAATGCAAAAAAGGAATAATAATAATAATATAAATTTATTTTGATATTCTAGACGGATTTATAAAATTCAATAAAGAATAATTTTTTAATATTTTAAAAATTGCAGTTGAGCCACCAAAATTGGATGAAAGCAAATTGAGCGGGGATTTGATCAGCATCCAAAAGGAAGAAGGTAAAAGAAACGTGAAATTCTTATTTATTCAAAAAATTGAAATTGTCAAAAAATTTCCAGCTAATTTGTGCCATAAATTTGATGGGTTCAAAAATGTTTTGGACAATTTTATTAATTTTTTTTGGAAATAATAAAAAATTTTTCTTTCAAAATTTAAATTCTATTTAAATTTATTATTATTTTAAATTATGAATTTTCCAGAAAGCTATGCACTTTTGATAAAAGTTGCCGAAAGTGTTGCCGACCAATTGGTTGCCAACATCATTGTTGCCGCTATCCAAGAAGCCACACAAATTTTGACGGAACGAGGCGAACAACGCCAATTGGATGTGAACATTATAAAGGAGGAAGATACAGCCAATCGCGAGGCAACAATTCAGGTAAATTTATGGAAATTAGGCCAAAATGAATATTCATTAAAAAATATTTCAGCATATTTATAGGTATTAGTAAAACTTTACCATTAGGTTAATCTCTTTCTGTAGAGCATTTTGATATAAAAATTGATTAGTAGTTTTTATTTTAATTTTATACCAATTATATTTGTCGTTTTTAGGTTATTATTTATTACTCGCACTTTTCTCGTATTATTTGAGGGGAGAGAGGAGAGAGTCTCGAATAAATATTTGGGCGGCCCTCTGCAGTGGCGAGATGGCCGAGTGGTCTAAGGCGCTGGTTTTAGGCACCAGTCCGAAAGGGCATGGGTTCGAATCCCATTCTCGTCAAACATTTTTCCCAAATTTTTTAAATTTAATTTAATGAATTAAATAATAATAAAGCTATTATTAAAATCAATTTAAAATATTTTTTTAATTTTTTTCTCTATAAAAAATTGGTAAACGAATGCGCAATAAATGAATAAATTTTTTGACTGAATATTAGCATAATAATTTAGCTAATTTAATATCATTATATAGAAATGATTGAGATGCATTTATAGGAGAAAAAATAGTGGATTTGAATAGAAAGTGCAAAAAGTTATGGCAAAAGGAGGAAAAAATAGGCCAAAATCAGAGAATTTTCCTTATTTAATCATAATTTTTCGTCCAATTATAGTATTGTTTTATCAATCATTTACACAATAAATAAAATTTTATTTGGGCTAAGCAAATACATAAATTAGATACTCTCTTCCTGCAGAAGTTTTTATCTTAAATATTAAATTTGAATTATTTTCGACGTATTTATGCTTAAATAAATAATAATTAAAAATTTTTGGAAATTATTTTCTAATTGCCCTAAAAAAATAAATTAACCAAATTTTACAAAAAAATTTTATCTTCTAATAGATTAATTTTGGATCTCAAATCATTCAGTCATATTTGCAATATTTAGAAATGTGGCTTATTCGTAGGGTGAATGTCGGGCATAAGCTTACCAAAATTTTCATAAATTTTAGTAAGATTGAAGCCAAATTCCTACTCAGCCATTCATAATTATAATTACTCATTAGAAAATATTTTTTGAATAAACAAGAATAAATTTACCGAAAATTTACCACTTCCTTATTTTTTCTGATTTTAAAAATTTTGAATTAATTTTATATAAATTTTCAGATGTACGATGGTGAAGAAGCAACCAGTGATTCAATGCGTGGCACAAAGAAACGAAGGGAATCAAAAGGCCGAACAGCAGTTGAACAACCCATTGAACCGGAAATGTTTTCCGATGAAGAGAGGAGGAAATTAATGAAAAAACAAAAATCCACAGAAAAATTGGAAGTGAATCCAGAGGGAAAAACATTGCCAGAATTACTTGGAGAATTGAAAAAAGTTGAGAATTTCCTTGGCACAGATGTTGACATGGAAGATGTGCCGATGAAAGACGAACAAATGCCAGAATCATCACAAAAGACAATGGCAGAAAAAACAGAGGAAAAAGTGCCAGAATCGAAGAAGCTTGAAGAAAAATTGCCAGAATCAAAGAAACCAGAAGAAAAATTGCCGAAAAAGCCTGAGGAAAAAATGAAAAAATCCAAAAAACCGGAATCATTTAAATTAGAAGAAGCGGAACAACAAATCACAATCGAATTAGCCAGTAAAGAGAAATCACATGAAGAAATTGCCAGAGTTTTGGTATGCGAAATAAACAATTAAAAAAAATTTCAAAATGTTCAGATGTTCGAAGAGGAATCAGCCGAACAAAAATTACAAGAAAAAGGAAGGAGAAAATCAGAAGCCACTAAACCACAAGCAGAAATAAAGCCAAAAGAGCAACAAAAAATGCCGGAAAGGCAATCACAACAGAGAATGATTGGCAAAGAAGGAGAGGAAATTGAGGGCACAATCAGCGGTGGTATGAGCAGTCAAATTATGGAGCCAAGTGGCCAAAGGGGAATGGCACATGAAGCGGAATATTTGCCATTGCAAATTTCACAAAATCAGCTGGATGAT
The DNA here is from genome assembly GCA_030063045.1 of Pratylenchus scribneri. Lineage (NCBI taxonomy): Eukaryota > Metazoa > Nematoda > Chromadorea > Rhabditida > Pratylenchidae > Pratylenchus > Pratylenchus scribneri. The sequence continues at coordinate 140,763 of JAQSEB010000198.1, read as the reverse complement.
GTGAATCTTCGCGATAGGACTATGGTCGAATTATTGGACAGGCTGAAAACGGTGGAAACATTTTTGGCTTCCAATGAGGAAATTAGATTGGCGCCACTCAGTGAATTCAATGAGGAAGGACAAAGTGTCCTAATTGCTGAAATGATTGCAAATGCTAATTTTATTAAAGACCCACAATTGGTTGCCTACAACATTTATTTATATGAGGATGCATTCGATAATGTTGAAGGCCAATTGAAGAATGGAAAATTGAGGATAATTGATAAGAAGTCAAAAGTAGATGAAATAAAAATTGGAATGGATAAGAAGAAGGCTGAAGAAGAAGTTGCAAGAAGAGAGGTAGAAGTGGCGAAAAGAAAGAAGGCTGAAGAGGATAAGAAGAAGGCTAATGAAAAGAAAAAAATGGAAGATGAGAAGAAAAAGCAAGATGAATTGGCTAAAAAGAAACAAGCAGAACAACAAAAAATGCCACCAGCTGAAGTTCAAGCAGTACTTCCTGACCAGAAAGTTGCTGAACCAGCTCAATTGAAACCAGAACCTGCACCAAAACCATCCGATATTGAGAAGGGTAGAAAGAAAATCGAGGAAGACAAAAGGAAGGCAGATGCCGAAATGGCCAAAAGGAATGCTGATGCCGAATTGGCCAAAAGGAATGCTGATGCCGAAATGGCCAAAAGGAATGCTGATGCCGAATTGGCTAAAAGGAATGCTGATGCCGAAATGGCCAAAAGGAATGCTGATGCCGAAATAGCCAAGAAAAAACAAGCCGAACAACAGAAAATGCCACCAGCAGAAGTTCAAGCAGTACTTCCTGACCAGAAAGTTGCTGAACCAGCTCAATTGAAACCAGAACCTGCACCAAAACCATCCGATGTTGAGATGGCAAAGAAGAAAGCTGAAGATGAGAAGAAAAAGGCAGATGAATTAACAAAGAAGAAAGCTGAAGATGAGAAGAAAAAAGCAGATGAATTAACAAAGAAGAAAATGGAAGATGAGAAGAAGAAGGCCGACGATGATAAGAAAAAGGTGAGTAATAATAGCTTAAATAGTATTATTATTACAATAAGAAAGGGGAAAAATTAGCGTAAATTTCAGTAACAAAATTATATTATAAACAATCAAAAACATTTATTTATTATAGGCTGATGAATTAGCCAAGAAGAAGGCTGAGGATGAGAAGAAGAAAGCTGAGGAATTGGCCAAGAATAAGGCTGAGGAGGAGAAGAAGAAGGCTGATGAATTAGCCAAGAAGAAGGCTGAGGATGAGAAGAAGAAGGCTGATGAATTAGCCAAGAAGAAGACTGAGGATGAGAAGAAGAAGGCTGATGAATTAGCCAAGAAGAAACAAGCAGAACAAAAGGGAATGTCACCTGCCCAAGTTCAAGCTGTTATTCCTGATCAGAAGATCCAAGAAGCTCAATCAATACAGGGACCAAAATCTATTGAGCCTCCACAACATGCAACTCAAAACCAAGTGTTACCCAAATCAGAAGAAGTATCAAAGCTAGAAGAGCCTAAACCGAAACAAGAGGCATCAAAACCCGAAATAACAACTTTGCCTAAACCAAGTGAAGTGCAAAAAAAGCCTGAAATGCCAAAATTAAAAGATGAGGCTCAAAAATTAGAGCCTCAAAAAATTCTGGAAGCTCAGAAACAAATGGAAACACAAAAAATCGATACAATAAAACAACAGCAAAAAGAGTCAAAACAAATTGAAGTTGGAAAATTAAATGAAATGACACCAAAACCGGTCGATGAAAAGCCGAAGGCTGACACATCGAAAGCAGTGGAAATACCAAAAGCATTTGAACAAAAGCCGGAGGGAATTTCCAAATTGGTTGAAGTGCCAAAACAAAAATTAATCGAGGAGAAGCGAGGCAGAATTCCAGAAGTCCAAAGACAACGTCCGCTGATGCAAATCATCGTTACGGAACAGAAATTTGTCCATCCGGAAAGGCTAAAACCTGAGGATGAACGAGCCAAAGAAATTCCCTATGGAGGATCGCCGAAACTATACAAAATCAGTCTGAATATTATTTTGAGTGCCGCACCTGAAACAATCAGTTTCGACATTTTCTTCTTCGAACCGAACAACACTGGGATTGAGGCAACAATTTCCAGAAGATTGTCAAAACAAGCATCGGAATTGGTGAAAACAGTGGCAGAAACCGAAATTGGAATGGCAAAGAAAGGAGGGGAAATTCTTCCGAAAAAAGAAGAAGCCGCGCCCCTTCAGCCAGTACAGAATTTGCCAAAAGCTGCTGAAACACCGAAATTTGCTCCCAAATTCCAGCAGCAGCACACCGATGTTCCGAATATTTCGGTGGAGCCAAGTTTGAGTGCCGATGATATAATGTACACGTCAACAAGTTCAACGACAAGTGAACAGGTAAAAATAAAAATAGTGGAATAAAATTATTATCAAAATTATCAAAAATTGATAAATTATTTGTAATAAATTTTTATTTAAATTAATTTCAAGACCAAAATTTTATTAGTTAGGCTTTTCAAATGGGCAATTCGGACACCATATACATGGAATTTTTCCTGTGATTTTTTTCGCTATAGTAAAATAATAGGGTAAAATACAATAAATTATGAAAATTTTCAGTGACAACAAAATGTCAATTCAATACTATTAATTTTATACATTTCGAGGAATAAATCCGCTTAATAGAACTTTAATATTGCCAATGGGCTTCTAGTATAAAAAGTTGTTTTTCTTTTGTCTATTCCTATTTACTCTATTGAGAAAATTTTATTCATTGCTTTTCACATAATAAAGTGAATTTAAATAACATTTAGAAATTTATTTATTGATTGTAAAAATCTGCAAAATTATCGTTTAAATTAAAAATTCATTCATTTTAAGGAAAAAAATTAGTATTCATTTATTCAATTTTGATTTAAAAAGTTATTATGTAATATAAAATTAACAAATTTTGACTGACAGTTTTTATTTGAAAATTTGGATTTAATATTATTTAATTAAAGTTTATTAATGGAAAACATAATTTTTCAGGGTCCTACATTCCGTGAATATTTGCCACAAAATATGAATTTTGCCGTCGGGCAACAGGCCCAATTGAAATGCATTGTATTTGGTATGCCCTATCCAAATGTACGATGGTTTTATAATGGAAAAGAGATCAGAAAAGACAGGTAGAATTTTGTTTATTATTAAATTGAAATTTTCTAATAAATATTAACAAAATTAAATAATCATTTCAAATTATAGCTAAAAGAATATAAAATTTAATCATAATTTTGAATTTATCTTTATATTTTTTTTTCTAGCAATAAACAAATGATCTATGAGGATGGAGTGGCACTTTTACGTTTTGCAAAATTAGCACCAGAAATGGCTGGTGAATATGTTTGTGAGGCGTGGAGCCCAATTGGCAGGGCAACCAGTGGTTGTAATGTGAGAATAGAGAGAAAAGAAGGTAAATTTATATAATATTTTTTAAATAATTATTTAAATATTTATTTTCTAGGTGAAATCTCAACAAAACAAGAGGATGTTTATGGCGAAGGAGTTTTCAAGGCACGAGAATCGGCCTCAGATGAAATGCAGATTGCAGAAGAAAAGTTGGATGTTGATACAGAAATGATGGTCAAAATGAAGAAAGGATGTAAGAAAATTAAATTTATGAATTATTATTGAATTTTAAATTTATAGATACGAAGAAAATGCTGGAAAAGAAACAATTGTCTGATATTTCTGAAAGGAGTGAGATTTCGGAACAAAGTGCAAAAATTATTGAAAACGAATCGAAAAAGAAGGAACAAGAATCTGCCGAAATGAAAAAGAAGGCGGCTGATGATTTAGCTAAAAATAAGGCTGATGAATTGGCCAAGAAGAAAGCTGAGGATGAGAAGAAGAAGGCGGAAGATGATAAGAAAAAGGCTATTGAATTGGCCAAGAAGAAAGCTGAGGATGAGAAGAAGAAGGCGGAAGATGATAAGAAAAAGGCTATTGAATTGGCCAAGAAGAAACAAACTGAAAAACATAAAGTGCCACCCGCCGAAGTTCAAGCAGTACTTCCTGACCAGAAAGTTGCTGAACAAGCTCAATTGAAACCGGAAACTGCTCTAAAGCCAACTGATGCCGAAATGGCTAGAAAGAAGGCTGAAGAAGATAAGAAGAAGGCAGATGAATTAGCAGCCAAGAAAAAAATGGAAGATGAGAAGAAAAAGGCTGACGAGTTGGCAATAAAGAAGAAGATGGAAGATGAGAAGAAAAAGGCTGACGATTTGGCAATAAAGAAGAAGATGGAAGATGAGAAGAAAAAGGCTGACGATTTGGCAATAAAGAAGAAGATGGAAGATGAGAAGAAAAAGGCTGAAGATTTGGCAATAAAGAAGAAGATGGAAGATGAGAAGAAAAAGGCTGACGATTTGGCAATAAAGAATAAGATGGAAGAAGAGAAGAAGAAAACTGAAAATGAGAAGAAAAGGGCAGATGAAATAACAAAGAAGAAGATGGAAGATGAGACGAAAGAGTCTGATGAATTAGCCAAGAAGAAACAAGCTGAAGAGCAGAAAATATTGCCAACGGATATACAAGCAATAAATAAGAAAATTCAAGAAACTTCTCAGATCAAAGACAAAGTACAATCTGAGTCGAATGATACCGATGGCCAGAATTTATTGATTGCTAATGCCAGTTTTGTTAAAGATCCCCAGCTAATAGCCTACAATATTTATTTATATGAGGATGCATTCGATAGTGTTGAAGGCCAATTAAGAAATGGAAAATTGAGTATAATTGAGAAGAAGCCAAAAGTAGATGAAATAAAAATTGGAAAAGATAAAATGGATAAAAAGAAGACTGAAGAAGAAATTGCAAGAAGAGAGGCAGAAGAGGCGAAAAGAAAGAAAATGGAAGATGAGAAGAAAAAACAAGATGAATTAAACAGGAAGAAGAATGAGGATGAGAAGAAAAAGGCTGAGGAATTAGCTAAAAAGAAACAAGCAGAACAACAGAAAATGCCACCAGCTGAAGTTCAAGCAGTACTTCCTGACCAGAAAGTTGCTGAACCAGCTCAATTGAAACCGGAAACAGCTCCAAAGCCAACTGATGCCGAAATGGCTAAAAAGAAGGTTGAAGAAGATAAGAAGATGGCTGATGAAAAGAAGAAAATGGAAGATGAGAAGAAAAAACAAGATGAATTAAACAGGAAGAAGATTGAGGATGAGAAGAAAAAGGCTGAGGAATTAGCTAAAAAGAAACAAGCAGAACAACAGAAAATGCCACCAGCTGAAGTTCAAGCAGTACTTCCTGACCAGAAAGTTGCTGAACCAGCTCAATTGAAACCGGAAACTGCTCCAAAGCCAACTGATGCCGAAATGGCTAAAAAGAAGGCTGAAGAAGAAATTGCAAGAAGTGAGGCAGAAGAGGCGAAAAGAAAGAAAATGGAAGATGAGAAGAAAAAACAAGATGAATTAAACAGGAAGAAGAATGAGGATGAGAAGAAAAAGGCTGAGGAATTAGCTAAAAAGAAACAAGCAGAACAACAGAAAATGCCACCAGCTGAAGTTCAAGCAGTACTTCCTGACCAGAAAGTTGCTGAACCAGCTCAATTGAAACCGGAAACAGCTCCAAAGCCAACTGATGCCGAAATGGCTAAAAAGAAGGCTGAAGAAGATAAGAAGATGGCTGATGAAAAGAAGAAAATGGAAGATGAGAAGAAAAAACAAGATGAATTAAACAGGAAGAAGATTGAGGATGAGAAGAAAAAGGCTGAGGAATTAGCTAAAAAGAAACAAGCAGAACAACAGAAAATGCCACCAGCTGAAGTTCAAGCAGTACTTCCTGACCAGAAAGTTGCTGAACCAGCTCAATTGAAACCGGAAACTGCTCCAAAGCCAACTGATGCCGAAATGGCTAAAAAGAAGGATGAAGAAGAAATTGCAAGAAGAGAGGCAGAAGAGGCGAAAAGAAAGAAAATGGAAGATGAGAAGAAAAAACAAGATGAATTAAACAGGAAGAAGATTGAGGATGAGAAGAAAAAGGCTGAGGAATTAGCTAAAAAGAAACAAGCAGAACAACAGAAAATGCCAACAGCTGAAGTTCAAGCAGTACTTCCTGACCAGAAAGTTGCTGAACCAGCTCAATTGAAACCGGAAACTGCTCCAAAGCCAACTGATGCCGAAATGGCTAAAAAGAAGGTTGAAGAAGAAATTGCAAGAAGTGAGGCAGAAGAGGCGAAAAGAAAGAAAATGGAAGATGAGAAGAAAAAACAAGATGAATTAAACAGGAAGAAGAATGAGGATGAGAAGAAAAAGGCTGAGGAATTAGCTAAAAAGAAACAAGCAGAACAACAGAAAATGCCACCAGCTGAAGTTCAAGCAGTACTTCCTGACCAGAAAGTTGCTGAACCAGCTCAATTGAAACCGGAAACAGCTCCAAAGCCAACTGATGCCGAAATGGCTAAAAAGAAGGCTGAAGAAGATAAGAAGATGGCTGATGAAAAGAAGAAAATGGAAGATGAGAAGAAAAAACAAGATGAATTAAACAGGAAGAAGATTGAGGATGAGAAGAAAAAGGCTGAGGAATTAGCTAAAAAGAAACAAGCAGAACAACAGAAAATGCCACCAGCTGAAGTTCAAGCAGTACTTCCTGACCAGAAAGTTGCTGAACCAGCTCAATTGAAACCGGAAACTGCTCCAAAGCCAACTGATGCCGAAATGGCTAAAAAGAAGGATGAAGAAGAAATTGCAAGAAGAGAGGCAGAAGAGGCGAAAAGAAAGAAAATGGAAGATGAGAAGAAAAAACAAGATGAATTAAACAGGAAGAAGAATGAGGATGAGAAGAAAAAGGCTGAGGAATTAGCTAAAAAGAAACTAGCAGAACAACAGAAAATGCCACCAGCTGAAGTTCAAGCAGTACTTCCTGACCAGAAAGTTGCTGAACCAGCTCAATTGAAACCGGAAACTGCTCCAAAGCCAACTGATGCCGAAATGGCTAAAAAGAAGGCTGAAGAAGAAATTGCAAGAAGTGAGGCAGAAGAGGCGAAAAGAAAGAAAATGGAAGATGAGAAGAAAAAACAAGATGAATTAAACAGGAAGAAGAATGAGGATGAGAAGAAAAAGGCTGAGGAATTAGCTAAAAAGAAACAAGCAGAACAACAGAAAATGCCACCAGCTGAAGTTCAAGCAGTACTTCCTGACCAGAAAGTTGCTGAACCAGCTCAATTGAAACCGGAAACAGCTCCAAAGCCAACTGATGCCGAAATGGCTAAAAAGAAGGCTGAAGAAGATAAGAAGATGGCTGATGAAAAGAAGAAAATGGAAGATGAGAAGAAAAAACAAGATGAATTAAACAGGAAGAAGATTGAGGATGAGAAGAAAAAGGCTGAGGAATTAGCTAAAAAGAAACAAGCAGAACAACAGAAAATGCCACCAGCTGAAGTTCAAGCAGTACTTCCTGACCAGAAAGTTGCTGAACCAGCTCAATTGAAACCGGAAACTGCTCCAAAGCCAACTGATGCCGAAATGGCTAAAAAGAAGGATGAAGAAGAAATTGCAAGAAGAGAGGCAGAAGAGGCGAAAAGAAAGAAAATGGAAGATGAGAAGAAAAAACAAGATGAATTAAACAGGAAGAAGATTGAGGATGAGAAGAAAAAGGCTGAGGAATTAGCTAAAAAGAAACAAGCAGAACAACAGAAAATGCCAACAGCTGAAGTTCAAGCAGTACTTCCTGACCAGAAAGTTGCTGAACCAGCTCAATTGAAACCGGAAACTGCTCCAAAGCCAACTGATGCCGAAATGGCTAAAAAGAAGGCTGAAGAAGAAATTGCAAGAAGTGAGGCAGAAGAGGCGAAAAGAAAGAAAATGGAAGATGAGAAGAAAAAACAAGATGAATTAAACAGGAAGAAGAATGAGGATGAGAAGAAAAAGGCTGAGGAATTAGCTAAAAAGAAACAAGCAGAACAACAGAAAATGCCACCAGCTGAAGTTCAAGCAGTACTTCCTGACCAGAAAGTTGCTGAACCAGCTCAATTGAAACCGGAAACAGCTCCAAAGCCAACTGATGCCGAAATGGCTAAAAAGAAGGCTGAAGAAGATAAGAAGATGGCTGATGAAAAGAAGAAAATGGAAGATGAGAAGAAAAAACAAGATGAATTAAACAGGAAGAAGATTGAGGATGAGAAGAAAAAGGCTGAGGAATTAGCTAAAAAGAAACAAGCAGAACAACAGAAAATGCCACCAGCTGAAGTTCAAGCAGTACTTCCTGACCAGAAAGTTGCTGAACCAGCTCAATTGAAACCGGAAACTGCTCCAAAGCCAACTGATGCCGAAATGGCTAAAAAGAAGGATGAAGAAGAAATTGCAAGAAGAGAGGCAGAAGAGGCGAAAAGAAAGAAAATGGAAGATGAGAAGAAAAAACAAGATGAATTAAACAGGAAGAAGATTGAGGATGAGAAGAAAAAGGCTGAGGAATTAGCTAAAAAGAAACAAGCAGAACAACAGAAAATGCCAACAGCTGAAGTTCAAGCAGTACTTCCTGACCAGAAAGTTGCTGAACCAGCTCAATTGAAACCGGAAACTGCTCCAAAGCCAACTGATGCCGAAATGGCTAAAAAGAAGGCTGAAGAAGAAATTGCAAGAAGAGAGGCAGAAGAGGCGAAAAGAAAGAAAATGGAAGATGAGAAGAAAAAACAAGATGAATTAAACAGGAAGAAGATTGAGGATGAGAAGAAAAAGGCTGAGGAATTAGCTAAAAAGAAACAAGCAGAAAAACAGAAAATGCCACCAGCTGAAGTTCAAGCAGTACTTCCTGACCAGAAAGTTGCTGAACCAGCTCAATTGAAACCGGAAACAGCTCCAAAGCCAACTGATGCCGAAATGGCTAAAAAGAAGGTTGAAGAAGATAAGAAGATGGCTGATGAAAAGAAGAAAATGGAAGATGAGAAGAAAAAACAAGATGAATTAAACAGGAAGAAGATTGAGGATGAGAAGAAAAAGGCTGAGGAATTAGCTAAAAAGAAACAAGCAGAACAACAGAAAATGCCACCAGCTGAAGTTCAAGCAGTACTTCCTGACCAGAAAGTTGCTGAACCAGCTCAATTGAAACCGGAAACTGCTCCAAAGCCAACTGATGCCGAAATGGCTAAAAAGAAGGCTGAAGAAGAAATTGCAGTAAGTGAGGCAGAAGAGGCGAAAAGAAAGAAAATGGAAGATGAGAAGAAAAAACAAGATGAATTAAACAGGAAGAAGAATGAGGATGAGAAGAAAAAGGCTGAGGAATTAGCTAAAAAGAAACAAGCAGAACAACAGAAAATGCCACCAGCTGAAGTTCAAGCAGTACTTCCTGACCAGAAAGTTGCTGAACCAGCTCAATTGAAACCGGAAACAGCTCCAAAGCCAACTGATGCCGAAATGGCTAAAAAGAAGGCTGAAGAAGATAAGAAGATGGCTGATGAAAAGAAGAAAATGGAAGATGAGAAGAAAAAACAAGATGAATTAAACAGGAAGAAGATTGAGGATGAGAAGAAAAAGGCTGAGGAATTAGCTAAAAAGAAACAAGCAGAACAACAGAAAATGCCACCAGCTGAAGTTCAAGCAGTACTTCCTGACCAGAAAGTTGCTGAACCAGCTCAATTGAAACCGGAAACTGCTCCAAAGCCAACTGATGCCGAAATGGCTAAAAAGAAGGATGAAGAAGAAATTGCAAGAAGAGAGGCAGAAGAGGCGAAAAGAAAGAAAATGGAAGATGAGAAGAAAAAACAAGATGAATTAAACAGGAAGAAGATTGAGGATGAGAAGAAAAAGGCTGAGGAATTAGCTAAAAAGAAACAAGCAGAACAACAGAAAATGCCAACAGCTGAAGTTCAAGCAGTACTTCCTGACCAGAAAGTTGCTGAACCAGCTCAATTGAAACCGGAAACTGCTCCAAAGCCAACTGATGCCGAAATGGCTAAAAAGAAGGCTGAAGAAGAAATTGCAAGAAGAGAGGCAGAAGAGGCGAAAAGAAAGAAAATGGAAGATGAGAAGAAAAAACAAGATGAATTAAACAGGAAGAAGATTGAGGATGAGAAGAAAAAGGCTGAGGAATTAGCTAAAAAGAAACAAGCAGAAAAACAGAAAATGCCACCAGCTGAAGTTCAAGCAGTACTTCCTGACCAGAAAGTTGCTGAACCAGCTCAATTGAAACCGGAAACAGCTCCAAAGCCAACTGATGCCGAAATGGCTAAAAAGAAGGCTGAAGAAGATAAGAAGATGGCTGATGAAAAGAAGAAAATGGAAGATGAGAAGAAAAAACAAGATGAATTAAACAGGAAGAAGATTGAGGATGAGAAGAAAAAGGCTGAGGAATTAGCTAAAAAGAAACAAGCAGAAAAACAGAAAATGCCACCAGCTGAAGTTCAAGCAGTACTTCCTGACCAGAAAGTTGCTGAACCAGCTCAATTGAAACCGGAAACAGCTCCAAAGCCAACTGATGCCGAAATGGCTAAAAAGAAGGCTGAAGAAGATAAGAAGATGGCTGATGAAAAGAAGAAAATGGAAGATGAGAAGAAAAAACAAGATGAATTAAACAGGAAGAAGATTGAGGATGAGAAGAAAAAGGCTGAGGAATTAGCTAAAAAGAAACAAGCAGAACAACAGAAAATGCCACCAGCTGAAGTTCAAGCAGTACTTCCTGACCAGAAAGTTGCTGAACCAGCTCAATTGAAACCGGAAACTGCTCCAAAGCCAACTGATGCCGAAATGGCTAAAAAGAAGGATGAAGAAGAAATTGCAAGAAGAGAGGCAGAAGAGGCGAAAAGAAAGAAAATGGAAGATGAGAAGAAAAAACAAGATGAATTAAACAGGAAGAAGATTGAGGATGAGAAGAAAAAGGCTGAGGAATTAGCTAAAAAGAAACAAGCAGAACAACAGAAAATGCCAACAGCTGAAGTTCAAGCAGTACTTCCTGACCAGAAAGTTGCTGAACCAGCTCAATTGAAACCGGAAACTGCTCCAAAGCCAACTGATGCCGAAATGGCTAAAAAGAAGGATGAAGAAGAAATTGCAAGAAGAGAGGCAGAAGAGGCGAAAAGAAAGAAAATGGAAGATGAGAAGAAAAAACAAGATGAATTAAACAGGAAGAAGATTGAGGATGAGAAGAAAAAGGCTGAGGAATTAGCTAAAAAGAAACAAGCAGAACAACAGAAAATGCCAACAGCTGAAGTTCAAGCAGTACTTCCTGACCAGAAAGTTGCTGAACCAGCTCAATTGAAACCGGAAACTGCTCCAAAGCCAACTGATGCCGAAATGGCTAAAAAGAAGGCTGAAGAAGAAATTGCAAGAAGAGAGGCAGAAGAGGCGAAAAGAAAGAAAATGGAAGATGAGAAGAAAAAACAAGATGAATTAAACAGGAAGAAGATTGAGGATGAGAAGAAAAAGGCTGAGGAATTAGCTAAAAAGAAACAAGCAGAAAAACAGAAAATGCCACCAGCTGAAGTTCAAGCAGTACTTCCTGACCAGAAAGTTGCTGAACCAGCTCAATTGAAACCGGAAACAGCTCCAAAGCCAACTGATGCCGAAATGGCTAAAAAGAAGGCTGAAGAAGATAAGAAGATGGCTGATGAAAAGAAGAAAATGGAAGATGAGAAGAAAAAACAAGATGAATTAAACAGGAAGAAGATTGAGGATGAGAAGAAAAAGGCTGAGGAATTAGCTAAAAAGAAACAAGCAGAACAACAGAAAATGCCACCAGCTGAAGTTCAAGCAGTACTTCCTGACCAGAAAGTTGCTGAACCAGCTCAATTGAAACCGGAAACAGCTCCAAAGCCAACTGATGCCGAAATGGCTAAAAAGAAGGCTGAAGAAGATAAGAAGATGGCTGATGAAAAGAAGAAAATGGAAGATGAGAAGAAAAAACAAGATGAATTAAACAGGAAGAAGATTGAGGATGAGAAGAAAAAGGCTGAGGAATTAGCTAAAAAGAAACAAGCAGAACAACAGAAAATGCCACCAGCTGAAGTTCAAGCAGTACTTCCTGACCAGAAAGTTGCTGAACCAGCTCAATTGAAACCGGAAACTGCTCCAAAGCCAACTGATGCCGAAATGGCTAAAAAGAAGGCTGAAGAAGAAATTGCAAGAAGAGAGGCAGAAGAGGCGAAAAGAAAGAAAATGGAAGATGAGAAGAAAAAACAAGATGAATTGAACAGGAAGAAGATTGAGGATGAGAAGAAAAAGGCTGAGGAATTAGCTAAAAAGAAACAAGCAGAAAAACAGAAAATGCCACCAGCTGAAGTTCAAGCAGTACTTCCTGACCAGAAAGTTGCTGAACCAGCTCAATTGAAACCGGAAACAGCTCCAAAGCCAACTGATGCCGAAATGGCTAAAAAGAAGGCTGAAGAAGATAAGAAGATGGCTGATGAAAAGAAGAAAATGGAAGATGAGAAGAAAAAACAAGATGAATTGGCTAAAAAGAAACAAGCAGAACAACAGAAAATGCCACCAGCTGAAGTTCAAGCACTACTTCCTGACCAGAAAGTTGCTGAACCAGCTCAATTGAAACCGGAAACTGCTCCAAAGCCAACTGATGCCGAAATGGCTAAAAAGAAGGCTGAAGAAGAAATTGCAAGAAGAGAGGCAGAAGAGGCGAAAAGAAAGAAAATGGAAGATGAGAAGAAAAAACAAGATGAATTAAACAGGAAGAAGATTGAGGATGAGAAGAAAAAGGCTGAGGAATTAGCTAAAAAGAAACAAGCAGAAAAACAGAAAATGCCACCAGCTGAAGTTCAAGCAGTACTTCCTGACCAGAAAGTTGCTGAACCAGCTCAATTGAAACCGGAAACAGCTCCAAAGCCAACTGATGCCGAAATGGCTAAAAAGAAGGCTGAAGAAGATAAGAAGATGGCTGATGAAAAGAAGAAAATGGAAGATGAGAAGAAAAAACAAGATGAATTAAACAGGAAGAAGATTGAGGATGAGAAGAAAAAGGCTGAGGAATTAGCTAAAAAGAAACAAGCAGAACAACAGAAAATGCCACCAGCTGAAGTTCAAGCAGTACTTCCTGACCAGAAAGTTGCTGAACCAGCTCAATTGAAACCGGAAACTGCTCCAAAGCCAACTGATGCCGAAATGGCTAAAAAGAAGGATGAAGAAGAAATTGCAAGAAGAGAGGCAGAAGAGGCGAAAAGAAAGAAAATGGAAGATGAGAAGAAAAAACAAGATGAATTAAACAGGAAGAAGATTGAGGATGAGAAGAAAAAGGCTGAGGAATTAGCTAAAAAGAAACAAGCAGAACAACAGAAAATGCCAACAGCTGAAGTTCAAGCAGTACTTCCTGACCAGAAAGTTGCTGAACCAGCTCAATTGAAACCGGAAACTGCTCCAAAGCCAACTGATGCCGAAATGGCTAAAAAGAAGGCTGAAGAAGAAATTGCAAGAAGAGAGGCAGAAGAGGCGAAAAGAAAGAAAATGGAAGATGAGAAGAAAAAACAAGATGAATTAAACAGGAAGAAGATTGAGGATGAGAAGAAAAAGGCTGAGGAATTAGCTAAAAAGAAACAAGCAGAAAAACAGAAAATGCCACCAGCTGAAGTTCAAGCAGTACTTCCTGACCAGAAAGTTGCTGAACCAGCTCAATTGAAACCGGAAACAGCTCCAAAGCCAACTGATGCCGAAATGGCTAAAAAGAAGGCTGAAGAAGATAAGAAGATGGCTGATGAAAAGAAGAAAATGGAAGATGAGAAGAAAAAACAAGATGAATTAAACAGGAAGAAGATTGAGGATGAGAAGAAAAAGGCTGAGGAATTAGCTAAAAAGAAACAAGCAGAACAACAGAAAATGCCACCAGCTGAAGTTCAAGCAGTACTTCCTGACCAGAAAGTTGCTGAACCAGCTCAATTGAAACCGGAAACAGCTCCAAAGCCAACTGATGCCGAAATGGCTAAAAAGAAGGATGAAGAAGAAATTGCAAGAAGAGAGGCAGAAGAGGCGAAAAGAAAGAAAATGGAAGATGAGAAGAAAAAACAAGATGAATTAAACAGGAAGAAGATTGAGGATGAGAAGAAAAAGGCTGAGGAATTAGCTAAAAAGAAACAAGCAGAACAACAGAAAATGCCAACAGCTGAAGTTCAAGCAGTACTTCCTGACCAGAAAGTTGCTGAACCAGCTCAATTGAAACCGGAAACTGCTCCAAAGCCAACTGATGCCGAAATGGCTAAAAAGAAGGCTGAAGAAGATAAGAAGATGGCTGATGAAAAGAAGAAAATGGAAGATGAGAAGAAAAAACAAGATGAATTAAACAGGAAGAAGATTGAGGATGAGAAGAAAAAGGCTGAGGAATTAGCTAAAAAGAAACAAGCAGAACAACAGAAAATGCCACCAGCTGAAGTTCAAGCAGTACTTCCTGACCAGAAAGTTGCTGAACCAGCTCAATTGAAACCGGAAACAGCTCCAAAGCCAACTGATGCCGAAATGGCTAAAAAGAAGGCTGAAGAAGATAAGAAGATGGCTGATGAAAAGAAGAAAATGGAAGATGAGAAGAAAAAACAAGATGAATTAAACAGGAAGAAGATTGAGGATGAGAAGAAAAAGGCTGAGGAATTAGCTAAAAAGAAACAAGCAGAACAACAGAAAATGCCACCAGCTGAAGTTCAAGCAGTACTTCCTGACCAGAAAGTTGCTGAACCAGCTCAATTGAAACCAGAACCTGCACCAAAGCCAACTGATGCCGAAATGGCTAAAAAGAAGGCTGAAGAAGATAAGAAGATGGCTGATGAAAAGAAGAAAATGGAAGATGAGAAGAAAAAACAAGATGAATTAAACAGGAAGAAGATTGAGGATGAGAAGAAAAAACAAGATGAATTGGCTAAAAAGAAACAAGCAGAACAACAGAAAAAGCCACCAGCTGAAGTTCAAGCAGTACTTCCTGACCAGAAAGTTGCTGAACCAGCTCAATTGAAACCGGAAACAGCTCCAAAGCCAACTGATGCCGAAATGGCTAAAAAGAAGGCTGAAGAAGATAAGAAGATGGCTGATGAAAAGAAGAAAATGGAAGATGAGAAGAAAAAACAAGATGAATTAAACAGGAAGAAGATTGAGGATGAGAAGAAAAAACAAGATGAATTGGCTAAAAAGAAACAAGCAGAACAACAGAAAATGCCACCAGCTGAAGTTCAAGCAGTACTTCCTGACCAGAAAGTTGCTGAACCAGCTCAATTGAAACCGGAAACTGCTCCAAAGCCAACTGATGCCGAAATGGCTAAAAAGAAGGCTGAAGAAGATAAGAAGAAGACTGATGAAAAGAAGAAAATGGAAGATGAGAAGAAAAAACAAGATGAATTAAACAGGAAGAAGATTGAGGATGAGAAGAAAAAGGCTGAGGAATTAGCTAAAAAGAAACAAGCAGAACAACAGAAAATGCCACCAGCTGAAGTTCAAGCAGTACTTCCTGACCAGAAAGTTGCTGAACCAGCTCAATTGAAACCGGAAACTGCTCCAAAGCCAACTGATGCCGAAACGGCTAAAAAGAAGGCTGAAGAAGATAAGAAGAAGGCTGATGAAAAAAAGAAAATGGAAGATGAGAAGAAAAAACAAGATGAATTAAACAGGAAGAAGATTGAGGATGAGAAGAAAAAGGCTGAGGAATTAGCTAAAAAGAAACAAGCAGAACAACAGAAAATGCCACCAGCTGAAGTTCAAGCAGTACTTCCTGACCAGAAAGTTGCTGAACCAGCTCAATTGAAACCGGAAACAGCTCCAAAGCCAACTGATGCCGAAATGGCTAAAAAGAAGGCTGAAGAAGATAAGAAGATGGCTGATTGAAGAAAATGGAAGATGAGAAGAAAAAACAAGATGAATTAAACAGGAAGAAGATTGAGGATGAGAAGAAAAAACAAGATGAATTGGCTAAAAAGAAACAAGCAGAACAACAGAAAATGCCACCAGCTGAAGTTCAAGCAGTACTTCCTGACCAGAAAGTTGCTGAACCAGCTCAATTGAAACCGGAAACAGCTCCAAAGCCAACTGATGCCGAAATGGCTAAAAAGAAGGCTGAAGAAGATAAGAAGATGGCTGATGAAAAGAAGAAAATGGAAGATGAGAAGAAAAAACAAGATGAATTAAACAGGAAGAAGATTGAGGATGAGAAGAAAAAACAAGATGAATTGGCTAAAAAGAAACAAGCAGAACAACAGAAAATGCCACCAGCTGAAGTTCAAGCAGTACTTCCTGACCAGAAAGTTGCTGAACCAGCTCAATTGAAACCGGAAACTGCTCCAAAGCCAACTGATGCCGAAATGGCTAAAAAGAAGGCTGAAGAAGATAAGAAGAAGGCTGATGAAAAGAAGAAAATGGAAGATGAGAAGAAAAAACAAGATGAATTAAACAGGAAGAAGATTGAGGATGAGAAGAAAAAGGCTGAGGAATTAGCTAAAAAGAAACAAGCAGAACAACAGAAAATGCCACCAGCTGAAGTTCAAGCAGTACTTCCTGACCAGAAAGTTGCTGAACCAGCTCAATTGAAACCGGAAACTGCTCCAAAGCCAACTGATGCCGAAATGGCTAAAAAGAAGGCTGAAGAAGATAAGAAGAAGGCTGATGAAAAAAAGAAAATGGAAGATGAGAAGAAAAAACAAGATGAATTAAACAGGAAGAAGATTGAGGATGAGAAGAAAAAGGCTGAGGAATTAGCTAAAAAGAAACAAGCAGAACAACAGAAAATGCCACCAGCTGAAGTTCAAGCAGTACTTCCTGACCAGAAAGTTGCTGAACCAGCTCAATTGAAACCGGAAACAGCTCCAAAGCCAACTGATGCCGAAATGGCTAAAAAGAAGGCTGAAGAAGATAAGAAGATGGCTGATGAAAAGAAGAAAATGGAAGATGAGAAGAAAAAACAAGATGAATTAAACAGGAAGAAGATTGAGGATGAGAAGAAAAAACAAGATGAATTGGCTAAAAAGAAACAAGCAGAACAACAGAAAATGCCACCAGCTGAAGTTCAAGCAGTACTTCCTGACCAGAAAGTTGCTGAACCAGCTCAATTGAAACCGGAAACTGCTCCAAAGCCAACTGATGCCGAAATGGCTAAAAAGAAGGCTGAAGAAGAAATTGCAAGAAGAGAGGCAGAAGAGGCGAAAAGAAAGAAAATGGAAGATGAGAAGAAAAAACAAGATGAATTAAACAGGAAGAAGATTGAGGATGAGAAGAAAAAGGCTGAGGAATTAGCTAAAAAGAAACAAGCAGAACAACAGAAAATGCCAACAGCTGAAGTTCAAGCAGTACTTCCTGACCAGAAAGTTGCTGAACCAGCTCAATTGAAACCGGAAACTGCTCCAAAGCCAACTGATGCCGAAATGGCTAAAAAGAAGGTTGAAGAAGAAATTGCAAGAAGAGAGGCAGAAGAGGCGAAAAGAAAGAAAATGGAAGATGAGAAGAAAAAACAAGATGAATTAAACAGGAAGAAGATTGAGGATGAGAAGAAAAAGGCTGAGGAATTAGCTAAAAAGAAACAAGCAGAACAACAGAAAATGCCACCAGCTGAAGTTCAAGCAGTACTTCCTGACCAGAAAGTTGCTGAACCAGCTCAATTGAAACCGGAAACTGCTCCAAAGCGAACTGATGCCGAAATGGCTAAAAAGAAGGCTGAAGAAGATAAGAAGAAGGCTGATGAAAAGAAGAAAATGGAAGATGAGAAGAAAAAACAAGATGAATTAAACAGGAAGAAGATTGAGGATGAGAAGAAAAAACAAGATGAATTGGCTAAAAAGAAACAAGCAGAACAACAGAAAATGCCACCAGCTGAAGTTCAAGCAGTACTTCCTGACCAGAAAGTTGCTGAACCAGCTCAATTGAAACCGGAAACTGCTCCAAAGCCAACTGATGCCGAAATGGCTAAAAAGAAGGCTGAAGAAGAAATTGCAAGAAGAGAGGCAGAAGAGGCGAAAAGAAAGAAAATGGAAGATGAGAAGAAAAAACAAGATGAATTAAACAGGAAGAAGATTGAGGATGAGAAGAAAAAGGCTGAGGAATTAGCTAAAAAGAAACAAGCAGAACAACAGAAAATGCCACCAGCTGAAGTTCAAGCAGTACTTCCTGACCAGAAAGTTGCTGAACCAGCTCAATTGAAACCGGAAACAGCTCCAAAGCCAACTGATGCCGAAATGGCTAAAAAGAAGGCTGAAGAAGATAAGAAGATGGCTGATGAAAAGAAGAAAATGGAAGATGAGAAGAAAAAACAAGATGAATTAAACAGGAAGAAGATTGAGGATGAGAAGAAAAAGCAAGATGAATTGGCTAAAAAGAAACAAGCAGAACAACAGAAAATGCCACCAGCTGAAGTTCAAGCAGTACTTCCTGACCAGAAAGTTGCTGAACCAGCTCAATTGAAACCGGAAACAGCTCCAAAGCCAACTGATGCCGAAATGGCTAAAAAGAAGGCTGAAGAAGATAAGAAGATGGCTGATGAAAAGAAGAAAATGGAAGATGAGAAGAAAAAACAAGATGAATTAAACAGGAAGAAGATTGAGGATGAGAAGAAAAAACAAGATGAATTGGCTAAAAAGAAACAAGCAGAACAACAGAAAATGCCACCAGCTGAAGTTCAAGCAGTACTTCCTGACCAGAAAGTTGCTGAACCAGCTCAATTGAAACCGGAAACAGCTCCAAAGCCAACTGATGCTGAAATGGCTAAAAAGAAGGCTGAAGAAGATAAGAAGATGGCTGATGAAAAGAAGAAAATGGAAGATGAGAAGAAAAAACAAGATGAATTAAACAGGAAGAAGATTGAGGATGAGAAGAAAAAGGCTGAGGAATTAGCTAAAAAGAAACAAGCAGAAAAACAGAAAATGCCACCAGCTGAAGTTCAAGCAGTACTTCCTGACCAGAAAGTTGCTGAACCATCTCAATTGAAACCGGAAACAGCTCCAAAGCCAACTGATGCCGAAATGGCTAAAAAGAAGGCTGAAGAAGATAAGAAGATGGCTGATGAAAAGAAGAAAATGGAAGATGAGAAGAAAAAACAAGATGAATTAAACAGGAAGAAGATTGAGGATGAGAAGAAAAAGGCTGAAGAATTAGCAAAGAAGAAGGAAGATGAAGATAGAAAAATGAAAAAGAGACAAACTATTTCCGATATTAAAGAAGATAAAGAAAAAGCAGAACAAAAGAAGAAAGAAAAAATGAATGAAATTCAGAAAACACCCAAAAAGAAAGAACTTCCTGAAATTCCACTAGACATTAGATTTGTGGAAATTACAACTATTGATCCGGCAGAAATTTCAATTAAAATGCGAATCACAAAGAAAAAACAATCCGAGAAAATTGAAGTTTTGGCCAAGGCAAGATTTTTTCAATTAGTTTCAAAATTAATAATATTATTCAATTTCTTTAGACATTTGCAAAAGCTGCAGTTTTAGCTGATCAAATGAAGTCAGTGAAACAGGAAAAAGCTGAAAAACTGGCACAAAAGATTGAAGAAGAAGCACTTCCACAAAGGGAAGCCCAAAAACGACCTTATCACCTGAAAATGAAGGCAGTGAAAATTTTGGATGAAGAAGGCGGCATTCATATGGAATTCTCATTCATTTCAAATGCCGGAACACGTGCCACATTCAGCAAAAAGCCGCAGGAGGCAATCATTGAAGTGATAATGGCGGATGCCATTTATGAACAGGGTTAGTTACAAAAGGAATGGAAAATTATAAATTTAGAAACTTAAAAATTAATTAATATATAAAATATGTGAAAAATTCTTAAATTGATTCAAAAAATGATTAGCTTTATCCTTTTACTTAATTACATTTTTAAATTATTATTATTTATAGGATGGCTTAGTGAAAGAATTTTTGATTTATAGCGCTTTTTTTTTAAACTGAGGCATTTTGAATTCTTTTACAAATATTTGATAATGATAAGAAAACTTATTAGATAATTTTAGATTTAATATAGAAAAAGTTATGATGATATGAATAAAAATGTTTTTTACAAATTTGATTTTTCTAATTATAAAAAATACTAGTATATAACTGATTTTTGAATTTCTATTATTAAATAATCTAAAAAGGAAATTATCTAAAATTCCATGAATTATTCACTTTCGCCACTAACTGTCCCAACTCAAACTCCATTATTGGTTAAGTAAGTATTAAGTAATAAATATTAAATTCTATTTTAGAGGAGGAGATTTTAGTCGTTATTTTTAATTTAAGATTTAGATATAAGGCTTTGACTTTTATACGAGGACTTATGGTGTCCACATTTTTTAGGAATCGTCGTGCCACCGGGCCAATCACCTCCTACCATAATATCCTTTGGGAAAGTTTTCATCTTCGGCCGGCACAATTTTACATTGAAAAATTTGATTTTTAAAAATTAAAATTGCATTTAAATTTGGCTATTCACTTATAATTTGCAATTAATTTATTATTTTTTCTAGTCGCTGGTTCCGGCGATGGGCCAATTCAACCACCAGTCAAATATATAAAGCCAAAATTGCTTCAACCTTTGGCGGCAATACAAAATTTTGTTCAAAACGAAGAAGTGATTGTGAAATGCGCATTCGCTGGTGTGCCACAACCGACGATTTGTTGGTTCATTGATGACAATTTGGTTAAGGCAGGTGGAAAAACCAAGTGAGTTTTTTTGATATTTGGATAATTTAAATGAACATCATTCGGGACATTTTGAGTGAAAATATGGGAAAATTTTTATGCAAAAAATTCGTCATTTGGGCCTAAAAAATTAAATGAAATTCAAAAGATTCATACTTAATTATTCCCTAATTAAGGCCAAGATAAGATATTTATAATCCCAAACACAGTTTAATTTTTTAAATTTTTATCAACAATTTATATAAATTATTTCTAATTAAATTTCCTTAAAATATGATAATCCCTGAGTCCTCTGAGAATCAAAACAATTCGATCATGGCCATTGTCGATGGGGTCAATAAATCATGACCGAAAGTACGAAAGACCCATTTACTTTTTTTCATAGAATGGCTTAGAAGAATTGATTATTTGTATTTCGGATAGACAACACCAAATCAAAGAGGGACATAGAATGTTCAATTTCACACACTTTCTAGTGGCCTATAACACTGGCTTTTCAAATCTCCAAGATTAATTTAATAGTTTCAATGGCTGATTTGTTTTGGGTATTTAGCAGAAGCAGATGTCGCCGGGTACTTTTCCCCCTTGAATGAGGGAAATTGGGCTTTTCCTGCAGATCAAGCAAAATCGATTAGAATTGGAGAACAGATGTTCCCTTAATATTATGAAAAAGCGACCACTGCTATTATGTTTTACCTCACACCCCGAGGGATAATCAAAACATTGATTGTGGTTCACATTATCCGTAAATTTAGAAAAAAAAGAACACAATCATTTGAAGAACCCATTTTATAGTGATTAAATAATTCAAATCCATATTTAATCCCATATTTTAATTTACAAAAAATTTCTATTTTAAATGGCATTTTTAGGTCCAATTTAGTAATTCCATTTTAAATTATTCTACATAAGCTCTAGCTCTAGCCTAATCCAAAATCCAAGACTAAATAAGCCCTAATATTATGACCTACGCCTAAAATAATATAATTATATTAATATTTCATTTTAAATATTTCAAATTCATAAAAATAAAAATTTTTCCAAGAATCTATTCTAAATTTTTTTAATTATTTTTTTTCATCAAAAATGCCTATATTATAAATTTTCCTCTCAAGTATTTAATAAATTTGCAGGTTTGCCGATTGTATAATTCGGGACAACGTTGTGGAATTGATCATCCCTAAGGTGAATTTTTCGAATAAAATAATTCCTTTTCTTTGTTCATTTTTAGCCCAAAATGGAATGGAATGGCAAAGAATTGCGATGTGAACTCCGAAATTGTGCGGGCGCCTCAACAAGCAAAAGCAAAATTCAAGTTTATGGTCGGTTTTTTCGAGGACAAAACTAAAATTTATATCCACAATTTTTTATCGCAAAATTGACCATAAAATTTGGCCAAATTAGGCTCTATTTTTTATTCTATTATATTTAAGTCCTAAACCAAATTTTACCTATATGGTCAAATTTTATGGTCATAAAAATGCCAAATGCACAACACAAAAAATCTGAAAAAATAAAATGATTTCTCATTTTTAATCTGATATGTGAATGAAGTTGAGGACAATTAAAATATTATATTTTAATATATTTTCTGATTGATTTTTGTGATATTTTATTAATTAAATCCAACAATTCTCTATAATACCGAATGAATTCAAAATAGTTTAACCAATTAAAGTTATTATGTGGCTGCCTTATAATCATAGATTTTCACTAAAATTTGAAAAAAAGAAATTATATTTGAATGAAAATATTATAAAAAAAGGAAATTTTAAAGATATCGTTTTTTCCAAAAAAATTAATTGATTGTGTTACTTTTGATAGTTCTTAAAATTCATGTACTATTTAAATTTTTAGGGAATGCCGAATGCTCGGACGATTTCACATTGGAAGCAGTGGAGCCATCTGATGGAGTCCAAAGGGAAAATCAGAAATTCTATTCCGCCAAATTTAGTGCAAAAATTCCATCGAAGGATCGTAGAGGCTCCAAAGAGAGTTTATCGCAAGTTTTGGAAAGGTTGGAAGAAAGGGACGGTGAAAAGGCAACAATCAGCTCATCAAATTCATTCGGCGGTGTGCCGCCATTCTTCATTGTTCCATTGGTGCCAAATCTATATGTGAATGTGAGTTTTTGAAAATATTTTTTTTGGAAAATTATTTCTTTGAATATATATTAAGATTCGAAAATAGTGAGAATTTTTGACAATTTAAAGTTCAAAAATATCTTAAATGTCATTAAAAATATGTAAAATTGGGTGACGATTTTTAGTAAACATAATAAATTTTAGGTAAATTCCCAGGAAAATGGGGCACATAAATATAGTTATTCGATAATGAAATCTTAAGAAATTTTCTGAAAATTTGATTTTTGTGTCCGAATTATAGGCACTGTATAATAAAAGGTTAATTCATTACTTTCCGGCTAATAAATAAACTTTTTTTTGAGTATTTAGAATAAAAACAATTGATTAAATTTTAATTTTACTTATATAGACCAGTAAATCATGGACAGAAAAGAAAAATAACCGATATTAGCCTGTTTTACCGCTTTTTGGCCTAGTTTTAAAATTAAATTAATTCACTTTTAAAATGAATTAGATGATAATTGGTTCAAAAAATGCGTGAACTTGAAAACAAAATTTTTGGGTTTTGATTTTTGTATTTTTTTAAAATAGCACATTGGTTAAAATTGTTGAGAAAAATTTTAAAATATAACTAAAATAATTTTTTAATATTAATATTTAAATATTATCCTTTAACTTAAATTAATCTCGATTTTTAATTGGCAAATTTATTAAATTTTAGGAATGTGAAAACATCACACTTTTTGCACAATGCGTTGGCGCTAAACGTTTACTTTGGAAGAAAGGCGCATCCATTATCGTGCCAAACAAAGAGTGGGTGAAAAAATTAAAAAAAATTATTCAACCATTTTTCCAGCAAATTCAACATTTCCGAAGAGCCCAACGGCAAGACTAGGCTGACTATTTTTGAACTTGGCCGCGCAGATGAGGACACATTTGCATGTGAAGGAATCAATGAATATGGTCGGGCATTGACAGAGTGCAGATTGTCGACGGATTCAGGTAAATTTTGGAAAAGTTGAAAATTTTTTCCTAATGGAAGGTTGAAAAATTGTTATTTTAATTGTTTTAGAAAAAAAGAGAATATAAAATAATTCTGGAATTTTAATTTTTGAAAATAAAAAACTATATCGAAATTTTAAAATGGAGAAAAGATTATAACGATTTATAGCGATTATTTTATGGACCTTTACCCAATCGATAGATCTCTACGATACACATAGTTTATATTGATTTAACGTAGGTACAAATTAGATTTATACCAGCTTCTTGATGAAATCTATCAATTAAATAAAGGGTTTTAGGTGTCTAGGAATCATTGAACCGTTATAATCTATTCATAATTTTCTTTTTTTTCGGTGCCTTTTCAATGTTTTTTTTTGTTAAAATAAATATCACCCAATAAGAAAACATAAAAATTGAATTTTTTTAATGAGAATAAAAATAAAATAATGGAATTTAAATTTTGGAAATAAAAAATAAACGTTTATATTTTTGATAGTTGAAAATATTAGAAAGAATTTAAAAATTCCATATTTTCAGATTCATTGGTAGAAAATGAAGCGGATGTAAAAGTTGCATGCAAAAAAATTGACGCCTCAGCAAATATTGAAGTCGGCATAATGACGAGTATATTTGACAATGCAGAAATCACACTGAAAGCAATACCAAAAACGAAGAAAGAAGTCAAATTTGCGGAGGAAGTCAGCCTTAAAGTGGATATTAATTATGAGGATTCCGATCTACTTGATGTTCATCTTTATGAGACATTTGAGGAAGTTTCATCCAAAAAAATTCCGCAAATTATGGAAATGGATGAAATGAGAGAAGTGAGGCAAGCAAGAAGGGAAGTTGATTTAGATGCAGTTGATTTGACCGTGGAAATTAATTACGAAACAAACGATTTATTGGAAGTATTCTTATATGAAACAATTGAGTTTATTGAAGAGAAGATAACAGAAGAACAAAGAAGAGAAGCAATTAAATTGGCAAAAATAAAGCCCTCCGATGTTGAGATGGCAAAGAAGATAGCTGAAGATGAGAAGAAAAAGGCAGATGAATTAACAAAGAAGAAAATGGAAGATGAGAAGAAGAAGGCTGACGAGTTGGCAGCAAAGAAGAAGATGGAAGATGAGAAGAAGAAGGCGGAAGATGATAAGAAAAAGGTGAGTAATAATAGCTTAAATAGTATTATTATTACAATAAGAAAGGGGAAAAGTAGCGTAAATTTCAGTAACAAAATTATATTATAAACAATCAAAAACATTTATTTATTATAGGCTGATGAAATAGCCAAGAAGAAGGCTGAGGATGAGAAGAAGAAAGCTGATGAATTGGCCAAGAAGAAGGCTGAGGATGAGAAGAAGAAGGCTGATGAATTAGCCAAGAAGAAGGCTGAGGATGAGAAGAAAGCTGAGGAATTGGCCAAGAATAAGGCTGAGGATGAGAAGAAGAAAGCTGATGAATTGGCCAAGAAGAAGGCTGAGGATGAGAAGAAGAAGGCTGATGAATTAGCCAAGAAGAAGGCTGAGGATGAGAAGAAGAAAGCTGAAGAATTGGTCAAGAAAAAGGCTGAGGATGAGAAGAAGAAAGCTGAAGAATTGGCCAAGAAGAAGGCTGAGGATGAGAAGAAGAAGGCTGAAGAATTAGCCAAGAAGAAACAAGCTGAACAACAGAAAGTGCCACCAGTCGAAGTTCAAGCAGTACTTCTAGATCAAAAAATGGCCGAACCAACTCAAATGAAACCAGAACCGGCTCCAAAGCCCGATGATGCTCAATTGGCGAAGAAAAAGAAACGAACTGTCTCAGACATCAAAGAAGATAAAGCCAAGGCTGAAGCTCAAACTATTCCTGAACAGAAAGTTGAAGAATCTGCTCAGATGAAACCAGAAACTGCACCAAAACCATCCGATGTTGAGATGGCAAAGAAGAAAGCTGAAGATGAGAAGAAAAAGGCAGATGAATTAACAAAGAAGAAAATGGAAGATGAGAAGAAGAAGGCTGACGAGTTGGCAGCAAAGAAGAAAATGGAAGATGAGAAGAAGAAGGCAGAAGATGATAAGAAAAAGGTGAGTAATAATAGCTTATATTATTACAATAAGAAAGGGGAAAAGTAGCGTAAATTTCAGTAACAAAATTATATTATAAACAATCAAAAACATTTTATTATAGGCTGATGAATTAGCTAAGAAGAAAGCTGAGGAATTGGCCAAGAATAAGGCTGAGGAGGAGAAGAAGAAAGCTGATGAATTATCCAGGAAGAAACAAGCAGAACAAAAGGGAATGTCACCTGCCCAAGTTCAAGCTGTTATTCTTGATCAGAAGATCCAAGAAGCTCAATCAATACAGGGACCAAAATCTATTGAGCCTCCACAACTTGCAACTCAAAAACAAGTGTTACCCAAATCAGAAGAAGTATCAAAACCATCCGATGTTGAGATGGCAAAGAAGAAAGCTGAAGATGAGAAGAAAAAGGCAGATGAATTAACAAAGAAGAAAATGGAAGATGAGAATAAAAAGGCTGAAGAGTTGGCAGCAAAGAAGAAAATGGAAGATGAGAAGAAGAAGGCAGAAGATGATAAGAAAAAGGTGAGTAATAATAGCTTAAATAGTATTATTATTACAATAAGAAAGGGGAAAAGTAGCGTAAATTTCAGTAACAAAATTATATTATAAACAATCAAAAACATTTATTTATTATAGGCTGATGAATTAGCCAAGAAGAAGGCTGAGGATGAGAAGAAGAAAGCTGAGGAATTGGCCAAGAATAAGGCTGAGGAGGAGAAGAAGAAAGCTGAGGAATTGGCCAAGAATAAGGCTGAGGAGGAGAAGAAGAAAGCTGATGAATTAGCAAAGAAGAAGGCTGAGGATGAAAAGAAGAAGGCTGATGAATTAGCCAAGAAGAAGGCTGAGGATGAGAAGAAGAAGGCTGAAGAATTAGCCAAGAAGAAACAAGCTGAACAACAGAAAGTGCCACCAGCCGAAGTTCAAGCAGTACTTCTAGATCAAAAAATGGCCGAACCAACTCAAATGAAACCAGAACCGGCTCCAAAGCCCGATGATGCTCAATTGGCGAAGAAAAAGAAACGAACTGTCTCAGACATCAAAGAAGATAAAGCCATGGCTGAAGCTCAAACTATTCCTGAACAGAAAGTTGAAGAATCTGCTCAGATGAAACCAGAAACTGCACCAAAACCATCCGATGTTGAGATGGCAAAGAAGAAAGCTGAAGATGAGAAGAAAAAGGCAGATGAATTAACAAAGAAGAAAATGGAAGATGAGAAGGAAAAGGCTGACGAGTTGGCAGCAAAGAAGAAAATGGAAGATGAGAAGAAGAAGGCAGAAGATGATAAGAAAAAGGTGAGTAATAATAGCTTATATTATTACAATAAGAAAGGGGAAAAGTAGCGTAAATTTCAGTAACAAAATTATATTATAAACAATCAAAAACATTTATTTATTATAGGCTGATGAATTAGCTAAGAAGAAAGCTGAGGAATTGGCCAAGAATAAGGCTGAGGAGGAGAAGAAGAAAGCTGATGAATTATCCAGGAAGAAACAAGCAGAACAAAAGGGAATGTCACCTGCCCAAGTTCAAGCTGTTATTCCTGATCAGAAGATCCAAGAAGCTCAATCAATACAGGGACCAAAATCTATTGAGCCTCCACAACTTGCAACTCAAAAACAAGTGTTACCCAAATCAGAAGAAGTATCAAAACCATCCGATGTTGAGATGGCAAAGAAGAAAGCTGAAGATGAGAAGAAAAAGGCAGATGAATTAACAAAGAAGAAAATGGAAGATGAGAATAAAAAGGCTGAAGAGTTGGCAGCAAAGAAGAAAATGGAAGATGAGAAGAAGAAGGCAGAAGATGATAAGAAAAAGGTGAGTAATTATAGCTTAAATAGTATTATTATTACAAAAAGAAAGGGGAAAAGTAGCGTAAATTTCAGTAACAAAATTATATTATAAACAATCAAAAACATTTATTTATTATAGGCTGATGAATTAGCCAAGAAGGCTGAGGATGAGAAGAAGAAAGCTGAGGAATTGGCCAAGAATAAGGCTGAGGAGGAGAAGAAGAAAGCTGATGAATTAGCCAAGAAGAAGGCTGAGGATGAGAAGAAGAAAGCTGAGGAATTGGCCAAGAATAAGGCTGAGGAGGAGAAGAAGAAAGCTGAGGAATTGGCCAAGAATAAGGCTGAGGAGGAGAAGAAGAAAGCTGATGAATTAGCAAAGAAGAAGGCTGAGGATGAAAAGAAGAAGGCTGATGAATTAGCCAAGAAGAAGGCTGAGGATGAGAAGAAAAAGGCTGATGAATTAGCCAAGAAGAAGGCTGAGGATGAGAAGAAGAAGGCTGATGAATTAGCCAAGAAGAAACAAGCTGAACAACAGAAAGTGCCACCAGCCGAAGTTCAAGCAGTACTTCCAGATCAAAAAATGGCCGAACCAACTCAAATGAAACCAGAACCGGCTCCAAAGCCCGATGATGCTCAATTGGCGAAGAAAAAGAAACGAACTGTCTCAGACATCAAAGAAGATAAAGCCATGGCTGAAGCTCAAACTATTCCTGAACAGAAAGTTGAAGAATCTGCTCAGATGAAACCAGAAACTGCACCAAAACCATCCGATGTTGAGATGGCAAAGAAGAAAGCTGAAGATGAGAAGAAAAAGGCAGATGAATTAACAAAGAAGAAAATGGAAGATGAGAAGAAAAAGGCTGACGAGTTGGCAGCAAAGAAGAAAATGGAAGATGAGAAGAAGAAGGCAGAAGATGATAAGAAAAAGGTGAGTAATAATAGCTTATATTATTACAATAAGAAAGGGGAAAAGTAGCGTAAATTTCAGTAACAAAATTATATTATAAACAATCAAAAACATTTATTTATTATAGGCTGATGAATTAGCTAAGAAGAAAGCTGAGGAATTGGCCAAGAATAAGGCTGAGGAGGAGAAGAAGAAAGCTGATGAATTATCCAGGAAGAAACAAGCAGAACAAAAGGGAATGTCACCTGCCCAAGTTCAAGCTGTTATTCCTGATCAGAAGATCCAAGAAGCTCAATCAATACAGGGACCAAAATCTATTGAGCCTCCACAACTTGCAACTCAAAAACAAGTGTTACCCAAATCAGAAGAAGTATCAAAACCATCCGATGTTGAGATGGCAAAGAAGAAAGCTGAAGATGAGAAGAAAAAGGCAGATGAATTAACAAAGAAGAAAATGGAAGATGAGAATAAAAAGGCTGAAGAGTTGGCAGCAAAGAAGAAAATGGAAGATGAGAAGAAGAAGGCAGAAGATGATAAGAAAAAGGTGAGTAATTATAGCTTAAATAGTATTATTATTACAAAAAGAAAGGGGAAAAGTAGCGTAAATTTCAGTAACAAAATTATATTATAAACAATCAAAAACATTTATTTATTATAGGCTGATGAATTAGCCAAGAAGGCTGAGGATGAGAAGAAGAAAGCTGAGGAATTGGCCAAGAATAAGGCTGAGGAGGAGAAGAAGAAAGCTGATGAATTAGCCAAGAAGAAGGCTGAGGATGAGAAGAAGAAAGCTGAGGAATTGGCCAAGAATAAGGCTGAGGAGGAGAAGAAGAAAGCTGAGGAATTGGCCAAGAATAAGGCTGAGGAGGAGAAGAAGAAAGCTGATGAATTAGCAAAGAAGAAGGCTGAGGATGAAAAGAAGAAGGCTGATGAATTAGCCAAGAAGAAGGCTGAGGATGAGAAGAAAAAGGCTGATGAATTAGCCAAGAAGAAGGCTGAGGATGAGAAGAAGAAAGCTGAGGAATTGGCCAAGAATAAGGCTGAGGAGGAGAAGAAGAAAGCTGATGAATTAGCAAAGAAGAAGGCTGAGGATGAAAAGAAGAAGGCTGATGAATTAGCCAAGAAGAAGGCTGAGGATGAGAAGAAAAAGGCTGATGAATTAGCCAAGAAGAAGGCTGAGGATGAGAAGAAGAAGGCTGAAGAATTAGCCAAGAAGAAACAAGCTGAACAACAGAAAGTGCCACCAGCCGAAGTTCAAGCAGTACTTCTAGATCAAAAAATGGCCGAACCAACTCAAATGAAACCAGAACCGGCTCCAAAGCCCGATGATGCTCAATTGGCGAAGAAAAAGAAACGAACTGTCTCAGACATCAAAGAAGATAAAGCCATGGCTGAAGCTCAAACTATTCCTGAACAGAAAGTTGAAGAATCTGCTCAGATGAAACCAGAAACTGCACCAAAACCATCCGATGTTGAGATGGCAAAGAAGAAAGCTGAAGATGAGAAGAAAAAGGCAGATGAATTAACAAAGAAGAAAATGGAAGATGAGAAGAAAAAGGCTGACGAGTTGGCAGCAAAGAAGAAAATGGAAGATGAGAAGAAGAAGGCAGAAGATGATAAGAAAAAGGTAATAATAGCTTATATTATTACAATAAGAAAGGGGAAAAGTAGCGTAAATTTCAGTAACAAAATTATATTATAAACAATCAAAAACATTTATTTATTATAGGCTGATGAATTAGCTAAGAAGAAAGCTGAGGAATTGGCCAAGAATAAGGCTGAGGAGGAGAAGAAGAAAGCTGATGAATTATCCAGGAAGAAACAAGCAGAACAAAAGGGAATGTCACCTGCCTAAGTTCAAGCTGTTATTCCTGATCAGAAGATCCAAGAAGCTCAATCAATACAGGGACCAAAATCTATTGAGCCTCCACAACTTGCAACTCAAAAACAAGTGTTACCCAAATCAGAAGAAGTATCAAAACCATCCGATGTTGAGATGGCAAAGAAGAAAGCTGAAGATGAGAAGAAAAAGGCAGATGAATTAACAAAGAAGAAAATGGAAGATGAGAATAAAAAGGCTGAAGAGTTGGCAGCAAAGAAGAAAATGGAAGATGAGAAGAAGAAGGCAGAAGATGATAAGAAAAAGGTGAGTAATAATAGCTTAAATAGTATTATTATTACAATAAGAAAGGGGAAAAGTAGCGTAAATTTCAGTAACAAAATTATATTATAAACAATCAAAAACATTTATTTATTATAGGCTGATGAATTAGCCAAGAAGAAGGCTGAGGATGAGAAGAAGAAAGCTGAGGAATTGGCCAAGAATAAGGCTGAGGAGGAGAAGAAGAAAGCTGATGAATTAGCAAAGAAGAAGGCTGAGGATGAAAAGAAGAAGGCTGATGAATTAGCCAAGAAGAAGGCTGAGGATGAGAAGAAAAAGGCTGATGAATTAGCCAAGAAGAAGGCTGAGGATGAGAAGAAGAAGGCTGAAGAATTAGCCAAGAAGAAACAAGCTGAACAACAGAAAGTGCCACCAGCCGAAGTTCAAGCAGTACTTCTAGATCAAAAAATGGCCGAACCAACTCAAATGAAACCAGAACCGGCTCCAAAGCCCGATGATGCTCAATTGGCGAAGAAAAAGAAACGAACTGTCTCAGACATCAAAGAAGATAAAGCCATGGCTGAAGCTCAAACTATTCCTGAACAGAATGTTGAAGAATCTGCTCAGATGAAACCAGAAACTGCACCAAAACCATCCGATGTTGAGATGGCAAAGAAGAAAGCTGAAGATGAGAAGAAAAAGGCAGATGAATTAACAAAGAAGAAAATGGAAGATGAGAAGAAAAAGGCTGACGAGTTGGCAGCAAAGAAGAAAATGGAAGATGAGAAGAAGAAGGCAGAAGATGATAAGAAAAAGGTAATAATAGCTTATATTATTACAATAAGAAAGGGGAAAAGTAGCGTAAATTTCAGTAACAAAATTATATTATAAACAATCAAAAACATTTATTTATTATAGGCTGATGAATTAGCTAAGAAGAAAGCTGAGGAATTGGCCAAGAATAAGGCTGAGGAGGAGAAGAAGAAAGCTGATGAATTATCCAGGAAGAAACAAGCAGAACAAAAGGGAATGTCACCTGCCCAAGTTCAAGCTGTTATTCCTGATCAGAAGATCCAAGAAGCTCAATCAATACAGGGACCAAAATCTATTGAGCCTCCACAACTTGCAACTCAAAAACAAGTGTTACCCAAATCAGAAGAAGTATCA
Source organism: Pratylenchus scribneri (assembly GCA_030063045.1). Classification (NCBI taxonomy): domain Eukaryota; kingdom Metazoa; phylum Nematoda; class Chromadorea; order Rhabditida; family Pratylenchidae; genus Pratylenchus; species Pratylenchus scribneri. The sequence continues at coordinate 109,092 of JAQSEB010000198.1, read as the reverse complement.
AAACCATCCGATGTTGAGATGGCAAAGAAGAAAGCTGAAGATGAGAAGAAAAAGGCAGATGAATTAACAAAGAAGAAAATGGAAGATGAGAATAAAAAGGCTGAAGAGTTGGCAGCAAAGAAGAAAATGGAAGATGAGAAGAAGAAGGCAGAAGATGATAAGAAAAAGGTGAGTAATAATAGCTTAAATAGTATTATTATTACAATAAGAAAGGGGAAAAGTAGCGTAAATTTCAGTAACAAAATTATATTATAAACAATCAAAAACATTTATTTATTATAGGCTGATGAATTAGCCAAGAAGAAGGCTGAGGATGAGAAGAAGAAAGCTGAGGAATTGGCCAAGAATAAGGCTGAGGAGGAGAAGAAGAAAGCTGAGGAATTGGCCAAGAATAAGGCTGAGGAGGAGAAGAAGAAAGCTGATGAATTAGCAAAGAAGAAGGCTGAGGATGAAAAGAAGAAGGCTGATGAATTAGCCAAGAAGAAGGCTGAGGATGAGAAGAAGAAGGCTGAAGAATTAGCCAAGAAGAAACAAGCTGAACAACAGAAAGTGCCACCAGCCGAAGTTCAAGCAGTACTTCTAGATCAAAAAATGGCCGAACCAACTCAAATGAAACCAGAACCGGCTCCAAAGCCCGATGATGCTCAATTGGCGAAGAAAAAGAAACGAACTGTCTCAGACATCAAAGAAGATAAAGCCATGGCTGAAGCTCAAACTATTCCTGAACAGAAAGTTGAAGAATCTGCTCAGATGAAACCAGAAACTGCACCAAAACCATCCGATGTTGAGATGGCAAAGAAGAAAGCTGAAGATGAGAAGAAAAAGGCAGATGAATTAACAAAGAAGAAAATGGAAGATGAGAAGAAAAAGGCTGACGAGTTGGCAGCAAAGAAGAAAATGGAAGATGAGAAGATGAGAAGAAGAAGGCAGAAGATGATAAGAAAAAGGTGAGTAATAATAGCTTATATTATTACAATAAGAAAGGGGAAAAGTAGCGTAAATTTCAGTAACAAAATTATATTATAAACAATCAAAAACATTTATTTATTATAGGCTGATGAATTAGCTAAGAAGAAAGCTGAGGAATTGGCCAAGAATAAGGCTGAGGAGGAGAAGAAGAAAGCTGATGAATTATCCAGGAAGAAACAAGCAGAACAAAAGGGAATGTCACCTGCCCAAGTTCAAGCTGTTATTCCTGATCAGAAGATCCAAGAAGCTCAATCAATACAGGGACCAAAATCTATTGAGCCTCCACAACTTGCAACTCAAAAACAAGTGTTACCCAAATCAGAAGAAGTATCAAAACCATCCGATGTTGAGATGGCAAAGAAGAAAGCTGAAGATGAGAAGAAAAAGGCAGATGAATTAACAAAGAAGAAAATGGAAGATGAGAATAAAAAGGCTGAAGAGTTGGCAGCAAAGAAGAAAATGGAAGATGAGAAGAAGAAGGCAGAAGATGATAAGAAAAAGGTGAGTAATAATAGCTTAAATAGTATTATTATTACAAAAAGAAAGGGGAAAAGTAGCGTAAATTTCAGTAACAAAATTATATTATAAACAATCAAAAACATTTATTTATTATAGGCTGATGAATTAGCCAAGAAGGCTGAGGATGAGAAGAAGAAAGCTGAGGAATTGGCCAAGAATAAGGCTGAGGAGGAGAAGAAGAAAGCTGATGAATTAGCCAAGAAGAAGGCTGAGGATGAGAAGAAGAAAGCTGAGGAATTGGCCAAGAATAAGGCTGAGGAGGAGAAGAAGAAAGCTGAGGAATTGGCCAAGAATAAGGCTGAGGAGGAGAAGAAGAAAGCTGATGAATTAGCAAAGAAGAAGGCTGAGGATGAAAAGAAGAAGGCTGATGAATTAGCCAAGAAGAAGGCTGAGGATGAGAAGAAAAAGGCTGATGAATTAGCAAAGAAGAAGGCTGAGGATGAAAAGAAGAAGGCTGATGAATTAGCCAAGAAGAAACAAGCTGAACAACAGAAAGTGCCACCAGCCGAAGTTCAAGCAGTACTTCCAGATCAAAAAATGGCCGAACCAACTCAAATGAAACCAGAACCGGCTCCAAAGCCCGATGATGATCAATTGGCGAAGAAAAAGAAACGAACTGTCTCAGAAATCAAAGAAGATAAAGCCAAGGCTGACGCTCAAACTATTCCTGAACAGAAAGTTGAAGAATCTGCTCAGATGAAACCAGAAACTGCACCAAAACCATCCGATGTTGAGATGGCAAAGAAGAAAGCTGAAGATGTGAAGAAAAAGGCAGATGAATTAACAAAGAAGAAAATGGAAGATGAGAAGAAAAAAGCTGACGAGTTGGCAGCAAAGAAGAAAATGGAAGATGAGAAGAAGAAGGCAGAAGATGATAAGAAAAAGGTGAGTAATAATAGCTAAAATAGTATTATTATTACAATAAGAAAGGGGAAAAGTAGCGTAAATTTCAGTAACAAAATTATATTATAAACAATCAAAAACATTTATTTATTATAGGCTGATGAATTAGCCAAGAAGGCTGAGGATGAGAAGAAGAAAGCTGAGGAATTGGCCAAGAATAAGGCTGAGGAGGAGAAGAAGAAAGCTGATGAATTAGCCAAGAAGAAGGCTGAGGATGAGAAGAAGAAAGCTGAGGAATTGGCCAAGAATAAGGCTGAGGAGGAGAAGAAGAAAGCTGAGGAATTGGCCAAGAATAAGGCTGAGGAGGAGAAGAAGAAAGCTGATGAATTAGCAAAGAAGAAGGCTGAGGATGAGAAGAAGAAGGCTGATGAATTAGCCAAGAAGAAACAAGCTGAACAACAGAAAGTGCCACCAGCCGAAGTTCAAGCAGTACTTCCAGATCAAAAAATGGCCGAACCAACTCAAATGAAACCAGAACCGGCTCCAAAGCCCGATGATGCTCAATTGGCAACGAAAAAGAAACGAACTGTCTCAGACATCAAAGAAGATAAAGCCAAGGCTGAAGCTCAAACTATTCCTGAACAGAAAGTTGAAGAATCTGCTCAGATGAAACCGGAAAATGCACCAAAACCATTCGATGTTGAGATGGCAAAAAAGAAAGCTGAAGATGAGAAGAAAAAGGCAGATGAATTAACAAAGAAGAAAATGGAAGATGAGAAGAAAAAAGCTGACGAGTTGGCAGCAAAGAAAAAAATGGAAGATGAGAAGAAGAAGGCAGAAGATGATAAGAAAAAGGTGAGTAATAATAGCTTAAATAGTATTATTATTACAATAAGAAAGGGGAAAAGTAGCGTAAATTTCAGTAACAAAATTATATTTAAACATCAAAAACATTTATTTATTATAGGCTGATGAATTAGCCAAGAAGAATGCTGAGGATGAGAAGAAGAAAGCTGATGAATTAGCAAAGAAGAAGGCTGAGGATGAGAAGAAGAAAGCTGATGAATTAGCCAAGAAGAAGGCTGAGGATGAGAAGAAGAAAGCTGAGGAATTGGCCAAGAAGAAGGCTGAGGATGAGAAGAAGAAAGCTGAGGAATTAGCCAAGAAGAATGCTGAGGATGAGAAGAAGAAAGCTGAGGAATTGGCCAAGAAGAATGCTGAGGATGAGAAGAAGAAAGCTGAGGAATTGGCCAAGAAGAAGGATGAGGATGAGAAGAAGAAAGCTGAGGAATTGGCCAAGAATAAGACTGTGGAGGAGAAGAAGAAAGCTGAGGAATTAGCCAAGAAGAATGCTGAGGATGAGAAGAAGAAAGCTGAGGAATTGGCCAAGGAGAAGGCTGAGGATGAGAAGAAGAAAGCTGAGGAATTGGCCAAGAATAAGACTGAGGAGGAGAAGAAGAAAGCTGATGAATTAGCAAAGAAGAAGGCTGAGGATGAGAAGAAGAAGGCTGATGAATTAGCCAAGAAGAAGGCTAAGGATGAGAAGAAGAAAGCTGAGGAATTGGCCAAGAAGAAGGCTGAGGATGAGAAGAAGAAAGCTGAGGAATTAGCCAAGAAGAATGCTGAGGATGAGAAGAAGAAAGCTGAGGAATTGGCCAAGAAGAAGGCTGAGGATGAGAAGAAGAAAGCTGAGGAATTGGCCAAGAATAAGACTGAGGAGGAGAAGAAGAAAGCTGATGAATTAGCAAAGAAGAAGGCTGAGGATGAGAAGAAGAAAGCTGATGAATTAGCAAAGAAGAAGGCTGAGGATGAGAAGAAGAAGGCTGATGAATTAGCAAAGAAGAAGGCTGAGGAGGAGAAGAAGAAAGCTGATGAATTAGCCAAGAAGAAACAAGGTGAACAACAGAAAGTGCCACCAGCCGAAATTCAAGCAGTACTTCCAGATCAAAAAATGGCCGAACCAACTCAAATGAAACCAGAACCGGCTCCAAAGCCCGATGATGCTCAATTGGTGAAGAAAAAGAAACGAACTGTCTCAGACATCATAGAAGATAAAGCCAAGGCTGAAGCTCAAACTATTCCTGAACAGAAAGTTGAAGAATCTGCTCAGATGAAACCAGAAACTGCACAAAAACCATCCGATGTTGAGATGGCAAATGAGAAGAAAAAAGCAGATGAATTAACAAAGAAGAAAATGGAAGATGAGAAGAAGAAGGCTGACGAGTTGGCAGCAAAGAAGAAAATGGAAGATGAGAAGAAGAAGGCAGAAGATGATAAGAAAAAGGTGAGTAATAATAGCTTAAATAGTATTATTATTACAATAAGAAAGGGGAAAAGTAGCGTAAATTTCAGTAACAAAATTATATTATAAACAATCAAAAACATTTTATTTATTATAGGCTGATGAATTAGCCAAGAAGAAGGCTGAGGATGAGAAGAAGAAAGCTGAGGAATTGGCCAAGAATAAGGCTGAGGAGGAGAAGAAGAAAGCTGATGAATTTGCAAAGAAGGCTGAGGATGAGAAGAAGAAGGCTGATGAATTAGCCAAGAAGAAGGCTGAGGATGAGAAGAAGAAGGTAGATGAATTAGCCAAGAAGAAACAAGCTGAACAACAGAAAGTGCCACCAGCCGAAGTTCAAGCAGTACTTCCAGATCAAAAAATGGCCGAACCAACTCAAATGAAACCAGAACCGGCTCCAAAGTCCGATGATGCTCAATTGGCGAAGAAAAAGAAACAAACTGTCTCAGACATCAAAGAAGATAAAGCCAAGGTTGACGCTCAAACTATTCCTGAACAGAAAGTTGAAGAATCTGCTCAGATGAAACCAGAAACTGCACCAAAACCATCCGATGTTGAGATGGCAAATGAGAAGAAAAAGGCAGATGAATTAACAAAGAAGAAAATGGAAGATGAGAAGAAAAAGGCTGACGAGTTGGCAGCAAAGAAGAAAATGGAAGATGAGAAGAAGGCAGAAGATGATAAGAAAAAGGTGAGTAATAATAGCTTATATTATTACAATAAGAAAGGGGAAAAGTAGCGTAAATTTCAGTAACAAAATTATATTATAAACAATCAAAAACATTTATTTATTATAGGCTGATGAATTAGCCAAGAAGAAGGCTGAGGATGAGAAGAAGAAAGCTGAGGAATTGGCCAAGAAGAAGGCTGAGGATGAGAAGAAGAAAGCTGAGGAATTGGCCAAGAAGAAGGCTGAGGATGAGAAGAAAAAAGCTGATGAATTAGCAAAGAAGAAGGCTGAGGATGAGAAGAAGAAGGCTGATGAATTAGCCAAGAAGAAACAAGCTGAACAACAGAAAGTGCCACCAGCCGAAATTCAAGCAGTACTTCCAGATCAAAAAATGGCCGAACCAACTCAAATGAAACCAGAACCGGCTCCAAAGCCCGATGATGCTCAATTGGCGAAGAAAAAGAAACGAACTGTCTCAGACATCAAAGAAGATAAAGCCAAGGCTGAAGTTCAAACTATTCCTGAACAGAAAGTTGAAGAATCTGCTCAGATGAAACCAGAAACTGCACCAAAACCATCCGATGTTGAGATGGCAAAGAAGAAAGCTGAAGATGAGAAGAAAAAGGCAGATGAATTAACAAAGAAGAAAATGGAAGATGAGAAGAAGAAGGCTGACGAGTTGGCAGCAAAGAAGAAAATGGAAGATGAGAAGAAGAAGGCAGAAGATGATAAGAAAAAGGTGAGTAATAATAGCTTAAATAGTATTATTATTACAATAAGAAAGGGGAAAAGTAGCGTAAATTTCAGTAACAAAATTATATTATAAACAATCAAAAACATTTATTTATTATAGGCTGATGAATTAGCCAAGAAGAAGGCTGAGGATGAGAAGAAGAAAGCTGAGGAATTGGCCAAGAATAAGGCTGAGGAGGAGAAGAAGAAAGCTGAGGAATTGGCCAAGAATAAGGCTGAGGAGGAGAAGAAGAAAGCTGATGAATTAGCAAAGAAGAAGGCTGAGGATGAAAAGAAGAAGGCTGATGAATTAGCCAAGAAGAAGGCTGAGGATGAGAAGAAAAAGGCTGATGAATTAGCCAAGAAGAAGGCTGAGGATGAGAAGAAGAAGGCTGAAGAATTAGCCAAGAAGAAACAAGCTGAACAACAGAAAGTGCCACCAGCCGAAGTTCAAGCAGTACTTCTAGATCAAAAAATGGCCGAACCAACTCAAATGAAACCAGAACCGGCTCCAAAGCCCGATGATACTCAATTGGCGAAGAAAAAGAAACGAACTGTCTCAGACATCAAAGAAGATAAAGCCATGGCTGAAGCTCAAACTATTCCTGAACAGAAAGTTGAAGAATCTGCTCAGATGAAACCAGAAACTGCACCAAAACCATCCGATGTTGAGATGGCAAAGAAGAAAGCTGAAGATGAGAAGAAAAAGGCAGATGAATTAACAAAGAAGAAAATGGAAGATGAGAAGAAAAAGGCTGACGAGTTGGCAGCAAAGAAGAAAATGGAAGATGAGAAGAAGAAGGCAGAAGATGATAAGAAAAAGGTGAGTAATAATAGCTTATATTATTACAATAAGAAAGGGGAAAAGTAGCGTAAATTTCAGTAACAAAATTATATTATAAACAATCAAAAACATTTATTTATTATAGGCTGATGAATTAGCTAAGAAGAAAGCTGAGGAATTGGCCAAGAATAAGGCTGAGGAGGAGAAGAAGAAAGCTGATGAATTATCCAGGAAGAAACAAGCAGAACAAAAGGGAATGTCACCTGCCCAAGTTCAAGCTGTTATTCCTGATCAGAAGATCCAAGAAGCTCAATCAATACAGGGACCAAAATCTATTGAGCCTCCACAACTTGCAACTCAAAAACAAGTGTTACCCAAATCAGAAGAAGTATCAAAACCATCCGATGTTGAGATGGCAAAGAAGAAAGCTGAAGATGAGAAGAAAAAGGCAGATGAATTAACAAAGAAGAAAATGGAAGATGAGAATAAAAAGGCTGAAGAGTTGGCAGCAAAGAAGAAAATGGAAGATGAGAAGAAGAAGGCAGAAGATGATAAGAAAAAGGTGAGTAATAATAGCTTAAATAGTATTATTATTACAAAAAGAAAGGGGAAAAGTAGCGTAAATTTCAGTAACAAAATTATATTATAAACAATCAAAAACATTTATTTATTATAGGCTGATGAATTAGCCAAGAAGGCTGAGGATGAGAAGAAGAAAGCTGAGGAATTGGCCAAGAATAAGGCTGAGGAGGAGAAGAAGAAAGCTGATGAATTAGCCAAGAAGAAGGCTGAGGATGAGAAGAAGAAAGCTGAGGAATTGGCCAAGAATAAGGCTGAGGAGGAGAAGAAGAAAGCTGAGGAATTGGCCAAGAAGAATGCTGAGGATGAGAAGAAGAAAGCTGAGGAATTGGCCAAGAAGAATGCTGAGGATGAGAAGAAGAAAGCTGAGGAATTGGCCAGGAATAAAGCTGAGAATGAGAAAAAGAAAGCTGATGAATTGGCCAAGAAGAAGACTGAGGATGAAAAGAAGAAGGCTGAGGAATTGGCCAGGAATAAAGCTGAGAATGAGAAAAAGAAAGCTGATGAATTGGCCAAGAAGAAGACTGAGGATGAAAAGAAGAAGGCTGAGGAATTGGCCATGAATAAGGCTGAGGAGGAGAAGAAGAAAGCTGACGAATTAGCAAAGAAGAAGGCTGAGGATGAAAAGAAGAAGGCTGATGAATTAGCCAAGAAGAAGGCTGAGGATGAGAAGAAGAAAGCTGAGGAATTAGCAAAGAAGAAGGCTGAGGATGAGAAGAAGAAGGCTGATGAATTAGCAAAGAAGAAGGCTGAGGATGAGAAGAAGAAGGCTGATGAATTAGCCAAGAAGAAACAAGCTGAACAACAGAAAGTGCCACCAGCCGAAGTTCAAGCAGTACTTCCAGATCAAAAAATGGCCGAACCAACTCAAATGAAACCAGAACCGGCTCCAAAGCCCGATGATGCTCAATTGGCGAAGAAAAAGAAACGAACTGTCTCAGACATCAAAGAAGATAAAGCCAAGGCTGAAGCTCAAACTATTCCTGAACAGAAAGTTGAAGAATCTGCTCAGATGAAACCAGAAACTGCACCAAAACCATCCGATGTTGAGATGGCAAAGAAGAAAGCTGAAGATGAGAAGAAAAAGGCAGATGAATTAACAAAGAAGAAAATGGAAGATGAGAAGAAAAAGGCTGACGAGTTGGCAGCAAAGAAGAAAATGGAAGATGAGAAGAAGAAGGCAGAAGATGATAAGAAAAAGGTGAGTAATAATAGCTTATATTATTACAATAAGAAAGGGGAAAAGTAGCGTAAATTTCAGTAACAAAATTATATTATAAACAATCAAAAACATTTATTTATTATAGGCTGATGAATTAGCTAAGAAGAAAGCTGAGGAATTGGCCAAGAATAAGGCTGAGGAGGAGAAGAAGAAAGCTGATGAATTATCCAGGAAGAAACAAGCAGAACAAAAGGGAATGTCACCTGCCCAAGTTCAAGCTGTTATTCCTGATCAGAAGATCCAAGAAGCTCAATCAATACAGGGACCAAAATCTATTGAGCCTCCACAACTTGCAACTCAAAAACAAGTGTTACCCAAATCAGAAGAAGTATCAAAACCATCCGATGTTGAGATGGCAAAGAAGAAAGCTGAAGATGAGAAGAAAAAGGCAGATGAATTAACAAAGAAGAAAATGGAAGATGAGAATAAAAAGGCTGAAGAGTTGGCAGCAAAGAAGAAAATGGAAGATGAGAAGAAGAAGGCAGAAGATGATAAGAAAAAGGTGAGTAATAATAGCTTAAATAGTATTATTATTACAAAAAGAAAGGGGAAAAGTAGCGTAAATTTCAGTAACAAAATTATATTATAAACAATCAAAAACATTTATTTATTATAGGCTGATGAATTAGCCAAGAAGGCTGAGGATGAGAAGAAGAAAGCTGAGGAATTGGCCAAGAATAAGGCTGAGGAGGAGAAGAAGAAAGCTGATGAATTAGCCAAGAAGAAGGCTGAGGATGAGAAGAAGAAAGCTGAGGAATTGGCCAAGAATAAGGCTGAGGAGGAGAAGAAGAAAGCTGAGGAATTGGCCAAGAAGAATGCTGAGGATGAGAAGAAGAAAGCTGAGGAATTGGCCAAGAAGAATGCTGAGGATGAGAAGAAGAAAGCTGAGGAATTGGCCAGGAATAAAGCTGAGAATGAGAAAAAGAAAGCTGATGAATTGGCCAAGAAGAAGACTGAGGATGAAAAGAAGAAGGCTGAGGAATTGGCCAGGAATAAAGCTGAGAATGAGAAAAAGAAAGCTGATGAATTGGCCAAGAAGAAGACTGAGGATGAAAAGAAGAAGGCTGAGGAATTGGCCATGAATAAGGCTGAGGAGGAGAAGAAGAAAGCTGACGAATTAGCAAAGAAGAAGGCTGAGGATGAAAAGAAGAAGGCTGATGAATTAGCCAAGAAGAAGGCTGAGGATGAGAAGAAGAAAGCTGAGGAATTAGCAAAGAAGAAGGCTGAGGATGAGAAGAAGAAGGCTGATGAATTAGCAAAGAAGAAGGCTGAGGATGAGAAGAAGAAGGCTGATGAATTAGCCAAGAAGAAACAAGCTGAACAACAGAAAGTGCCACCAGCCGAAGTTCAAGCAGTACTTCCAGATCAAAAAATGGCCGAACCAACTCAAATGAAACCAGAACCGGCTCCAAAGCCCGATGATGCTCAATTGGCGAAGAAAAAGAAACGAACTGTCTCAGACATCAAAGAAGATAAAGCCAAGGCTGAAGCTCAAACTATTCCTGAACAGAAAGTTGAAGAATCTGCTCAGATGAAACCAGAAACTGCACAAAAACCATCCGATGTTGAGATGGCAAATGAGAAGAAAAAAGCAGATGAATTAACAAAGAAGAAAATGGAAGATGAGAAGAAGAAGGCTGACGAGTTGGCAGCAAAGAAGAAAATGGAAGATGAGAAGAAGAAGGCAGAAGATGATAAGAAAAAGGTGAGTAATAATAGCTTAAATAGTATTATTATTACAATAAGAAAGGGGAAAAGTAGCGTAAATTTCAGTAACAAAATTATATTTAAACATCAAAAACATTTATTTATTATAGGCTGATGAATTAGCCAAGAAGAATGCTGAGGATGAGAAGAAGAAAGCTGAAGATGAGAAGAAAAAGGCAGATGAATTAACAAAGAAAAAAATGGAAGATGAGAAGAAAAAGGCTGACGAGTTGGCAGCAAAGAAGAAAATGGAAGATGAGAAGAAGAAGGCAGAAGATGATAAGAAAAAGGTGAGTAATAATAGCTTAAATAGTATTATTATTACAATAAGAAAGGGGAAAAGTAGCGTAAATTTCAGTAACAAAATTATATTTAAACATCAAAAACATTTATTTATTATAGGCTGATGAATTAGCCAAGAAGAATGCTGAGGATGAGAAGAAGAAAGCGGAGGAATTGGCCAGGAATAAAGCTGAGAATGAGAAAAAGAAAGCTGAAGAATTAGCCAAGAAGAAACAAGCTGAACAACAGAAAGTGCCACCAGCCGAAATTCAAGCAGTACTTCCAGATCAAAAAATGGCCGAACCAACTCAAATGAAACCAGAACCGGCTCCAAAGCCCGATGATGCTCAATTGGCGAAGAAAAAGAAAAGAACTGTCTCAGACATCAAAGAACATAAAGCAAAGGCTGAAGCTCAAACTATTCCTGAACAGAAAGTTGAAGAATCTGCTCAGATGAAACCAGAAACTGCACCAAAACCATCCGATGTTGAGATGGCAAAGAAGAAAGCTGAAGATGTGAAGAAAATGGCAGATGAATTAACAAAGAAGAAAATGGAAGATGAGAAGAAAAAGGCTGACGAGTTGGCAGCAAAGAAGAAAATGGAAGATGAGAAGAAGAAGGCAGAAGATGATAAGAAAAAGGTGAGTAATAATAGCTAAAATAGTATTATTATTACAATAAGAAAGGGGCAAAAGTTGCGTAAATTTCAGTAAAAAAATTATATTAAAGGATGAGAAGAAGAAAGCTGAGGAATTGGCCAAGAATAAGGCTGAGGAGGATAAGAAGAAAGCTGATGAATTAGCAAAGAAGAAGGCTGAGGATGAGAAGAAGAAGGCTGATGAATTAGCCAAGAAGAAGGCTGAGGATGAGAAGAAGAAAGCTGACGAATTAGCAAAGAAGAAGGCTGAGGATGAGAAGAAGAAGGCTGATGAATTAGCCAAGAAAAAGGCTAAGGATGAGAAGAAGAAAGCTGAGGAATTGGCCAAGAATAAGGCTGAGGAGGATAAGAAGAAAGCTGATGAATTAGCAAAGAAGAAGGCTGAGGATGAGAAGAAGAAGGCTGATGAATTAGCCAAGAAGAAGGCTGAGGATGAGAAGAAGAAAGCTGACGAATTAGCAAAGAAGAAGGCTGAGGATGAAAAGAAGAAGGCTGATGAATTAGCCAAGAAGAAGGCTGAGGATGAGAAGAAGAAAGCTGAGGAATTAGCAAAGAAGAAGGCTGAGGATGAGAAGAAGAAGGCTGATGAATTAGCAAAGAAGAAGGCTGAGGATGAGAAGAAGAAGGCTGATGAATTAGCCAAGAAGAAACAAGCTGAACAACAGAAAGTGCCACCAGCCGAAGTTCAAGCAGTACTTCCAGATCAAAAAATGGCCGAACCAACTCAAATGAAACCAGAACCGGCTCCAAAGCCCGATGATGCTCAATTGGCGAAGAAAAAGAAACGAACTGTCTCAGACATCAAAGAAGATAAAGCCAAGGCTGAAGCTCAAACTATTCCTGAACAGAAAGTTGAAGAATCTGCTCAGATGAAACCAGAAACTGCACAAAAACCATCCGATGTTGAGATGGCAAATGAGAAGAAAAAAGCAGATGAATTAACAAAGAAGAAAATGGAAGATGAGAAGAAGAAGGCTGACGAGTTGGCAGCAAAGAAGAAAATGGAAGATGAGAAGAAGAAGGCAGAAGATGATAAGAAAAAGGTGAGTAATAATAGCTTAAATAGTATTATTATTACAATAAGAAAGGGGAAAAGTAGCGTAAATTTCAGTAACAAAATTATATTTAAACATCAAAAACATTTATTTATTATAGGCTGATGAATTAGCCAAGAAGAATGCTGAGGATGAGAAGAAGAAAGCTGAGGAATTGGCCAAGAAGAAGGCTGAGGATGAGAAGAAGAAAGCTGAGGAATTGGCCAAGAATAAGGCTGAGGAGGAGAAGAAGAAAGCTGATGAATTAGCAAAGAAGAAGGCTGAGGATGAGAAGAAGAAAGCTGATGAATTAGCAAAGAAGAAGGCTGAGGATGAGAAGAAGAAGGCTGATGAATTAGCAAAGAAGAAGGCTGAGGATGAGAAGAAGAAGGCTGATGAATTAGCCAAGAAGAAACAAGCTGAACAACAGAAAGTGCCACCAGCCGAAGTTCAAGCAGTACTTCCAGATCAAAAAATGGCCGAACCAACTCAAATGAAACCAGAACCGGCTCCAAAGCCCGATGATGCTCAATTGGCGAAGAAAAAGAAACGAACTGTCTCAGACATCAAAGAAGATAAAGACAAGGCTGAAGCTCAAACTATTCCTGAACAGAAAGTTGAAGAATCTGCTCAGATGAAACCGGAAACTGCACCAAAACCATTCGATGTTGAGATGGCAAAGAAGAAAGCTGAAGATGAGAAGAAAAAGGCAGATGAATTAACAAAGAAGAAAATGGAAGATGAGAAGAAAAAAGCTGACGAGTTGGCAGCAAAGAAGAAAATGGAAGATGAGAAGAAGAAGGCAGAAGATGATAAGAAAAAGGTGAGTAATAATAGCTTAAATAGTATTATTATTACAATAAGAAAGGGGAAAGGTAGCGTAAATTTCAGTAACAAAATTATATTTAAGCATCAAAAACATTTATTTATTATAGGCTGATGAATTAGCCAAGAAGAATGCTGAGGATGAGAAGAAGAAAGCTGAGGAATTGGCCAAGAAGAAGGCTGAGGATGAGAAGAAGAAAGCTGAGGAATTGGCCAAGAATAAGGCTGAGGAGGAGAAGAAGAAAGCTGATGAATTAGCAAAGAAGAAGGCTGAGGATGAGAAGAAGAAAGCTGATGAATTAGCAAAGAAGAAGGCTGAGGATGAGAAGAAGAAGGCTGATGAATTAGCAAAGAAGAAGGCTGAGGATGAGAAGAAGAAGGCTGATGAATTAGCCAAGAAGAAACAAGCTGAACAACAGAAAGTGCCACCAGCCGAAGTTCAAGCAGTACTTCCAGATCAAAAAATGGCCGAACCAACTCAAATGAAACCAGAACCGGCTCCAAAGCCCGATGATGCTCAATTGGCAAAGAAAAAGAAACGAACTGTCTCAGACATCAAAGAAGATAAAGCCAAGGCTGAAGCTCAAACTATTCCTGAACAGAAAGTTGAAGAATCTGCTCAGATGAAACCAGAAACTGCACCAAAACCATCCGATGTTGAAATGGCAAAGAAGAAAGCTGAAGATGAGAAGAAAAAGGCAGATGAATTAACAAAGAAGAAAATGGAAGATGAGAAGAAAAAGGCTGACGAGTTGGCAGCAAAGAAGAAAATGGAAGATGAGAAGAAGAAGGCAGAAGATGATAAGAAAAAGGTGAGTAATAATAGCTTAAATAGTATTATTATTACAATAAGAAAGGGGAAAAGTAGCGTAAATTTCAGTAACAAAATTATATTTAAACATCAAAAACATTTATTTATTATAGGCTGATGAATTAGCCAAGAAGAATGCCGAGGATGAGAAGAAGAAAGCTGAGGAATTGGCCAGGAATAAAGCTGAGAATGAGAAAAAGAAAGCTGAAGAATTGGCCAAGAAGAAGGCTGAGGATGAAAAGAAGAAGGCTGAGGAATTGGCCAAGAATAAGGCTGAGGAGGAGAAGAAGAATGCTGACGAATTAGCAAAGAAGAAGGCTGAGGATGAAAAGAAGAAGGCTGATGAATTAGCCAAGAAGAAGGCTGAGGATGAGAAGAAGAAAGCTGAGGAATTGGCCAAGAATAAGGCTGAGGAAGAGAAGAAGAAAGCTGATGAATTAGCAAAGAAGAAGGCTGAGGATGAGAAGAAGAAAGCTGATGAATTAGCAAAGAAGAAGGCTGAGGATGAGAAGAAGAAGGCTGATGAATTAGCCAAGAAGAAGGCTGAGGATGAGAAGAAGAAGGCTGATGAATTAGACAAGAAGAAACAAGCTGAACAACAGAAAGTGCCACCAGCCGAAGTTCAAGCAGTACTTCCAGATCAAAAAATGGCCAAACCAACTCAAATGAAACCAGAACCGGCTCCAAAGCCCGATGATGCTCAATTGGCAAAGAAAAAGAAACGAACTGTCTCAGACATCAAAGAAGATAAAGCCAAGGCTGAAGCTCAACCAACAGATGTACAAACCTTACTCCCAGATCAGAAAATTCAGCAGGAACAAGATAAAACATCTGATTTAATTACGGATGAAAAACAAAAACCAATATCATTACAAAAGAAAAAGATTGCCGAAGAACAAGAAAAAGCCAAAAAAGTGGCTGATGAAAAGAAGCGAAAAGAAGAGGAAGAAATGAAGAAACGAGCTGACGAAGCAAAGAAAAGACGAGATGAATCTCTGGCCAAAAAGAAAGCATTGGAAGATGAAAAGAAAAAAGCAACTGGAGACAAAGGAGAACCGGAGAAGAAATCTCTTCAAGAAAAGGACATTGAGGAGGAAGAACGGAGAAGAAAAGAACGAGATGATGTTTTGAAAAAGAGAAGAGAAGCTGACGAGGAAGCCAAAGCAGAGGCAGATGAAGCCAAAAAGGTTGGTTTCTTTATTATGATTTGTAAATTATTTATTTAGTCGAAAAATTTCAAAAAAAAAATAATTTGAAAAGTCAAATTTTAATTGAAAAAAATATTTAAACTTTATATATAGCAGTATTACATAATAAAATTTCCAAAAAATATAGACATCGTATATTTTTAAATTAAATTTTTAAAATAATATATGTAAATATATATTATATATAGGTTAAGATAAAATACCTACCTTATTGTTTTTAAGATTAATGTAATACATTTTATTTATTAAAAATTGTACATTTTAATTATAAGTATAAAATTATATTCATATAGTTAATTAATAGATAGCGGATTTACATTTTTTAAAATATTTTTTCTAAGCATTTGCTAATGAAAACAGATCAAAAATATTTTGTGAAGAAATTTTTTGATTTGAAACAATTTTTGTCAATTTTTAATATATTTCAATATTGTGAAACTTTTTATTTATTATTTTATCACTTTGTCAACATTTTAGATTTTTCATGATTTTAAAAGATATTTTTGAGGAAGAAATTTTTGGGAAAATTTTTTGAGGCAAAAATTTTTTTAGAAAAATTAAAGGACTTTTGGAAAAAAGATAACCTCAATAAATAAGCCTTTTTGATGAAAAATATTTTTTTTCGTAAAAAAATGATTTTTTTGAATATAAAAATTTTTGGAAAAAAATTTTATTTCAATATTTTATCAATATTTTGACATTTTTGTCGCTATTCTAGACTTTTTTCCAATATTTTTTTAAATCGCGATTTTAAAAAATGTAAATCTGCTCTCTATTAATTAATAATAGTCCAATAAAAGCTTGAATTTACCTCGCAGCAGTGTTTTCCCTGTTCCTCTGATTCTGTTCTGTTCCTGACCTGTTCCTGTTCTGTTCCTGTCCCTGTTCCATGATTTAGAATAGAACAGAACAGTTTGAAAAATTTTTGGAACAGGAACAGAACAGGAACAGAGCAAAATTGGCTGTTCCTAGACTGTTCCTGAGAAACTCGTAAATCAGGGGAAATTATCGGGGAGGAATTGAAATTTTTGAATTTTCTTGGGGCTTTTATTTGTTCTTTCTCAAATTTCCGATGCCAACCCAAAATATGGCCAAAAATTTGGATCTAAATACAAAAACTAAAGGATCACCATTTACTTTTTTTTACATTTTTCGTTTAGGGAGAGGGAATTCACCCATCTTTCCCAACCCCAGACTGATTGGTTGTTCGGTTCACGAAAAGCACTAATTAAGAACTTGATTTTTTTGTGAAATTTATTATCAAAGATGGACCCGAATTGTCATTTTACGCCGAATATTTTTGGTCAAAAAAGAAATTTTCGCAAGATTTATGGTTGATGATATGTATGAAATAATACTCCTTTTTAGTTGGTACTTGCCTTCCTTTACTTCTCTTTGAAGTTTTTATTAAGAATTGGGAAAAAAAATAAAAAAAATTAAAATTTTCTCTAAAATTTTTTGAAAAAAAATTTTGTCTTTGGAACAGTTTAAGAACAGAAAATCTGTTCTGTTCCTGTTCCTATTCCTGTTCCTGTTCCAAGTTGGAACAGGAAAACACTGCCTCGCAGTTTTTCATTCGAACAATGAAATTGAAGATAATCAATCAATTCCTGTGACGCCAAAAAATAAATAATTTTGGCTTTTGACATTATATTTGGTCGTTAATGAAAACCAATAATAAGACATAATAATTAGGGAATATTTACTATTATTTATTTACAGTGGTCGATATTAGGAGAAAATCAATTTATTGAAATATTTGTGGATATTGATTGGGAATATGAATGAATATGGAAATTTATGAGGAAATTCAATATTATAAGAAAATAGGATAAAATGTCAAATGGGATAATAAAATGTTACTTTTTTTTTTAATATTTCAAATGATCATATTTTGATTACATTTGAATATCTTTTTTCAATCAACATATAAAAGAAAAAATTTTCATAGTAAATAGTAAAATTTCTTATTTCAGACAATGGATGAAATGGCAAGACGACGTGAAGAAGCCAAAAAGAAAAAAGAGGAGGATGAAAAACGAGTGAAAGAAGAAGCTCTTTTGAAAGCAAAGGAATCGGATGAAGAAAAAGCTCGAAAAGCATTGGAGGCAAAGAAGGATGCCGATGCGGCATTGAAGAAAGCAATGGATGAACAAGAGAAGGTGGACACAACAGTAAAGAAATTCAAATTGGATGAAGAAAAGCTGCCTCAAACCAAAAAGACATCAATAGATAAAAGCAAAGAAAAAATTGCCGAAGAACCGAGCTCAAAATTAACAGTGAAAAAACCAGACGATAAGAAAGTCGAGGAAATAGCAACGAAATCGCCAGATGAAGAAAAACAAATAAAATTGGAATTACCAAAAAGCAAAAAAGCTGGCGAAAAACTATTTTTTGAAGAAGAAAAAACAGAAAAATTAAAACAAGGAAAGAAAGGAATTCGGCAAGAAGATGAAAAGAAAGCGGAAGAAGACGAAGCCAAGACCAAAATGGATGAGTTGGCCCGAAAGCGTAAAGAGAAGGCTTTAGCCAAAGAAGAAGAGGAACGAAAACGAAAAGAGGATGAAGCCGCGCAACGCAGAAAATCGATTGAAGATAAGCGATTAGCTGAACAAAAAGCTAAAGAAGAAGCCGAAGCAGCGATGAAGAAGGCCAAGGATGGACAAGAGAAAGTGGATACCACAGTGAAGAAATTCCAATTAGATGAAGAGAAACCGGCAACCACAAAGAAACCATCAATCGATAAAGGCAAAGGAGACGAACCAGGTAAGAAAATTCATTAAATTTCAATATCTTTTGTACAATTTGCTTAATAAAATTATTTGTAAAAATAATTAAAAATATAATTTGAGAAGTATTCGTTGATGATGGCAAGAAGAAAAAGAAAAGAACTGTTTCGGATATTAAAGAAAATAAAGAAAAGGCTGGAATGTTGCCAACAGAAGTCCAAATTCTCGACCAGAAAATTGAAGAAACTGCTCAGTTGAAACCAGAACTTGTACCAAAAAGATCCGATGTTGAGATGGCAAATGAGAAGAAAAAAACAGATGAATTAACAAAGAAGAAAATGGAAGATGAGAAAAAGAAGGCTGACGAGTTGGCAGCAAAGAAGATGGAAGATGAGAAGAAAGCAGAAGATGATAAGAAAAAGGTGAGTAATAATAGCTTAAATAGTATTATTATTACAATAAGAAAGGGGAAAAGTAGCGTAAATTTCAGTAACAAAATTATATTATAAACAATCAAAAACATTTATTTATTATAGGCTGATGAATTAGCCAAGAAGAAGGCTGAGGATGAGAAGAAGAAAGCTGAGGAATTGGCCAAGAATAAGGCTGAGGATGAGAAGAGGAAAGCTGATGAATTAGCCAAGAAGAAGGCTGAGGATGAGAAGAGGAAAGCTGATGAATTAGCCAAGAAGAAACAAGCTGAACAACAAAAAGTACCATCAGCCGAAGTTCAAACAGTACTTCCAGATCAAAAAATGGCCGAACCAACTCAAATGAAACCAGAACCGGCTCCAAAGCCCGATGATGCTCAATTGGCGAAGAAAAAGAAACGAACTGTCTCAGACATCAAAGAAGATAAAGCAAAGGCTGAAGCTCAAACTATTCCTGAACAGAAAGTTGAAGAATCTGCTCAGATGAAACCAGAAACTGCACCAAAAACATCCGATGTTGAGATGGCAAAGAAGAAAGCTGAAGATGAGAAGAAAAAGGCAGATGAATTAACAAAGAAGAAAATGGAAGATGAGAAGAAGAAGGCTGACGACTTGGCAGCAAAGAAGAAGATGGAAGATGAGAAGAAGAAGGCAGAAGATGATAAGAAAAAGGTGAGTAATAATAGCTTAAATAGTATTATTATTACAATAAGAAAGGGGAAAAGTAGCGTAAATTTCAGTAACAAAATTATATTATAAACAATCAAAAACATTTTATTTATTATAGGCTGATGAATTAGCCAAGAAGAAGGCTGAGGATGAGAAGAAGAAGGCGAATGAATTAGCAGCAAAGAAGAAAATGGAAGATGAGAAGAAGAAAGCGGATGAAGAGAAAAAGAAGGCTGGTGAATTAGCAGCAAAGAAGAAAATGGAAGATGAGAAGAAGAAAGCGGATGAATTAACAAAGAAGAAGGCCGAAGAAAATAAAAAACGTGAAAAAGATAAATTATCCGCGAAAGACAGCAAAACTAAAGAAGTTTCTCTCGATTTTGACATGAACCCTACAGCAAAATTGACGAATATTCCATTTAATTTGACATTGTTTGAAGGAGCATTTGACCGTGATGCCTTCTGCGAAATCAACTCAAATATTCGTGAGAAGAAAATGAAAACCGACAAAATTGGAATTGGTGTCTCATTCAACAAGGATATGAAAATAAATGAAGTCGATTTGGAAGAGGAATTTATGCATTTCAATGAGGAAGAATTCTCTGAAGCTAGAATAATTGAACCGGATTTGGATGCAACCAAAGCTGATGTTGGAATATTACCTCCTATGGGAGAGGAAGGAGTGGAAACAAGAAGATCGAAGAAGAAAACCGTGCGAAGACGAAAACACGATTCATTGGATGTGATGAGACCCGAAGGAGGACAACAATTGGATATGGATGTTCAACGGGACAAGAGTCCAATGGGTGAGTTTAATTGATAAATTTATTAAAATAATATTAATATATTTGGAAATATTTAAAATAGTAAGAGAATTTATATTTTATTGCTATCTAAATTCTTTCTCGTTTAAGCCTCCCTTCTGCTTCTATCCAATAGCCAAATATCCAAATAAATTATTTCCGAAATTTTTTTATTATTTATACAAATATTAAAAAAAATTAAATAAATTTAACGAAAAATTCAAATTTTTTTTAATAAGCTTGCCAAAGAATAATTTGCTAAAGAAATTTTTGGTGTCATGTCAATAAGTGCAATACATTTATTTGATGCCAAAAAAGCCAAAAATATTTTCAATTAAACTATAAAAAATTTTTTAAAATTATTCCAAAATTTTTTAAAATTTTTCCAAAATTTTTTAAAGTTTTTCAGAAATTTTCCAAAATTAATTTTTCGAAATTTATCAAATTTTTTTGTAAATATTTTCACAATTCCAGGCACCCAATATTTGAACGTGTTCATTGACATTGAGGCTGGCGAGGAATCTTCAAGCACGGAGGGAATCATTAAAATGGAAGAGATTGAATATGCAGAAAGTGAATCATCAGTTTTGTTACCCGAAAATGAAGATGGCGAACGAATGGACTTGGATGTTCGTTTCGAGGAGATGAAACAAGACGAAGGAGTGGAAGCCAAATTCCCATTGTCACCAACTATTCAGGTTGGTTTTTATGAGAAAAAATTAATTTTAAAAATTCTAGAATGTCGAGGAAATGGTTCGACTGGAAAAATTGAAGAAGCAAATGAAGGATAAAGAAGAACCGAAAAAAGATGAAATGCCACCTCCACCTCCTCCTCCTATTGAAACAACCGAAACTGTGCCAGATGAGGGTAAGGAAAATTTAAAAATAATTTCATTTTATCCCAAATTCAATATTATTTTTATTTTTTTTAAATGGACATTTAATTCATCCTACATGTTATGTAGTTACTAGCGCGAAATAGGGGGGATCCATTTTTTTCATAAAAATTGCCCCCTAGAGCCTTTGGAAATTAGAATTTTTTTGACAAATATCAAATCTGCTGAATAAAAAACACAATAATTTGTGAACATTTTTGGCTTACATTTTTGAAAAATTTCGTTGAAATAGGCAATAAATAGCCAAAACGTATAAATTACTCTCCCTTTAAAAATCACTGGCAAATCCTAAAAATTTTATATCAAAAAAATCAATATGTTTTGCGCGAATTTTTGCCTCATCAACATTTCCTCCTCTATTCACTTTTTTCGTATGTGCAAACAAACGGAAACTCGGGGAACGAAAGAAGAGGCATAGGAATAGGAGGATGTGGGCTGAGGGATATGTGATTTTTAAAGAATCAAGAAGCCGGTGGATAAAGCGCTTTTTGGCCCCAATATCCTCTTTCCCTTCTTTCCGTTTCTATTTTTTTTTGGTGCGCGATACCGCCGCCTTTATCTCCTTGCCAACTTTTGCGCTTGTCAATTTGAACTTGAGTGAAAAGCCATGTTTTTTTGTCACATTAAAATCAGTTTGAAAGCGAAAAGCAAGCAAAAAGGCAGCAGCAGTTGATTAGGAAATTAGAGGAGTAGGATGAAAATGGGCTGGATGAGGAACCTTTTTTCAACGTACTTAAAAAAACAATCCCACAAAATCTTAGCAAATCTATTCGAATTAAACTCTAAATTTTACTCTCCTATTTAATCATTTCAGAAACGCTAATCGCTGAGGAGGCAGCCGGTTTGTTAAAATTTCAAAAAAAAATTATAAATATTTTTGATCAATTTACGGAACAATTTTTTTTATTTATTAAAAAAGAAATTATCAAAAATTGCATTAAAAAATAAATAAAAATGTTCCGATTTTCCAGCTTTAATTTTTTAAAAAAAAACGCAAAAATACTGAATTTTTAAAATTACAAAAAAAGGTTCCAAAATTGGTTGGCAAATCGGAATAAATTAAAATAAAAATTTTTCAGGTTTACAGATATTTAAAATAATTAATAAATTTATTAAATTAATTAAATTATTAAAATTAATTTTTTTCATCGTCTTCTACACGTTTAACTGCCTTTAATTAACTATTAACTTTGAATGCTGTGATCACATTTTATTAACATTAATCCCTGAAATGGCGGTTCTTCTCAATTTAATTGTAAAATTTTTCAGGAATAATCAGGGAATTTTTGTAGGAAATAAATAAAATTGAATAAAAAAATAATATTTTTTATTTTAGAAACATCGACGCCAAAAAAGGATGGACCTACAGAGGCGGAGAAGAAGCCGATCGACAATGAGACATCAATAAATGTTCAATTGGAAAAGGCAATGGAAGGAGAAAGAGCACAAATTGTGGTAGAGTTTCAACCAAATAAACAGGAATTAAATTTGAATCGAGGAAATTTAATCAAAAAATATTTGGAGCATGCAAATGTAGGAAATTATGCCTATGAAAGTGTTTATAAAACATGCAAAGAGACGGAAATGAGAAGAAAAGGAAGCAAAAAATTGAAGAAAGAAATGTCGCGAGAATTTGATGAAAGTGAAGACGAAGAAAATGAAGAAAAACAAATGAAGAGAATTGAAGTTTTAAGGAAGAGAGATGAAATAGAAGAAAAGGGGAAAAATGATGAATCGAAGAAATTTGGATTGGGAAAGAAGAGCAAAAAGAAGATTGGAGGAGGTTTTGAAGAGGATGAAGACGAGTTAATTGGAGGTAAAGAAGGAATAGAAGAGAAGGCATTTGATGAAGAAGGCAAACATGGATTCAAAGCCAAAATTCTAAAAAAATCAGTCAAGGAAGATGAAGAGAAGATGCCTGGGAATGAAGAGAAGACTTTTGGTGAAGAAGGCAAATCAGGATTCAAAGCCAAAATAAAGAAGAAATCAGGGAAGAACGAAAAAGATGAAGCTAAAATTCCAATGACTGGAGTGGAAGAGAAAATATTTGACGAAGAGAGCAAATCTGGATTCAAAGCCAAAATTCCAACGAAATCAGGAAAAGGAGAAGAATTAATTAGAGGTAAAGAAGGAAATGAAGAGAAGACATTGGATGAAGAGGGCAAATCTGGATTCAAAGCCAAAATTTCAACGAAATCAAGAAAAGGAGATGAATTAATTAGAGGTAAAGAAGGAAAAGAAGAGACGAAATTCGATGAAGAGGGCAATTCCGGATTCAAGGCCAAAATAATGAAGAAATCAGACAAGAAACAAGAAAATGAAATCCAAATGTCTGGAAAGGAAGAAAAGACATTTGATGAAGAAGGGGGATCAGGATTCAAGGATAAAATTCCGAATAAATCATTCAGAGAAGATCAAGGCCAAATGCCAGGGAAGAAAGAAATGACATTTGATAAAGAGGGCAAATCCGGATTCAAGGCCAAAACTCCAAAGAAATCTGGCAAGGATGAAAAAGATGAAATCCAATTGCAAGGAAAGGAAGAGAAGAAATTTGATGAAAAGGGAAAATCCGGATTCAAGGCTAAAATACCTAAAAAATCGGACAATGAAGAAGAATATGAAACTCAATTGCCAGGAAAGGAAGAGAAGAAATTTGATGAAGAAGGAAAGTCTGGATTCAAAGCCAAAATAATGAAGAAATCAAGCAAAGAAGATTATGAACAGATTCCTGGGAAGGAAGAGAAAATATTTAATGAAGAAAGAAAATCAGAATTCAAAGCCAAAATAATGCAAAAATCAAGCAAAGAAGATGAAGAGAAGATGTCCGGAAAGGAAGAGAAGAAATTCGATGAAGAGGGCAATTCCGGATTCAAGGCCAAAATATTGAAGAAAGCAAGCAGAGAACATGGTGAACAAATGCCTGGGAGGGAGCAGACATTTGAAGAAGAAGAGGAATCCGGATTTAAGGCTAAAATTCCAAAGAAATCAGACAAGAAACAAGAAAATGAAATCCAAATGTCTGGAATAGAAGAAAAGTCATTCGATGAAGATGAAAGCAAATCGGCATTCAAAGCCAAAATAACGAAGAAATCAAGCAGAGAAGATGATGAAAAGATTCATGGGAAGGAAGTGAAGATATTTGAGGAAGAAGGAACATCAGGATTTAAAGCCACAATTCCAAGGAAATCACCCAAAGAAGATGATGAATCGATGCCTGGAAATGATGAAAAGTCATTTGATGAAGAAGGCAAATCAGGATTCAAAGCCAAAATAATGAAGAAAACAGGCAAAGAAGAAGAGGATGAAACTCAAATTCAAATGCCAGAAATAAAAGAGAATGCTCATCGAAAAGGAATATCAGAATCGAAAGCCAAAATTCCAAAGAAATCGGGAAAAGAAGATCAAGATAAAATGCCAAGGAAGAAAGAGATTCCATTTGATGAAAATTCCAAGGTACCGAAAAAATCCGTTAAAGAAGATGAAGAGAAGATGCCTCAGAAGGAGAAAACTTTTTATGAAGAAGGAAATTCAGGATTCAAGGCTAAAATTCCGAAAAAATCTGGCAAGGAAGAAGAAGATGAAAGTCAAATGCCAGGGAAAGAAGAGAAGACAATTCATGAAAAGGGCAAATCAGGATACAAAGCAAAAATTTCAAAGAAATCTGGATTTGAAGATGAGGAACAGATACATTGGAAAGAAGAGAAGGCATTTGATGAAGAAAGCAAATCAGGATTCAAAGCTAAAATTCCAAAGATTTCAAGAAGAGAAGATGAAAGCCAAATGTCTGGGAAAGAAGAGAAGATCGATGAGGAGGGAAAATCCGGATTCAAAGCAAAAATAATAAAGAAGATTAGCAAGGAAGAAGAAGATGAAACTCAATTGCTAGGAAAGAAAGAGAAGAAATCCGACGAAGAGGGCAAGACAGAATTCAAAGGCAAAATAATGAAGAAATCAGGCAAAGAAGATGAAGATCAAATTCCTGGGAAGGAAGAGAAGACATTTGATGAAGATATACAATTAGCATTTAAGGCCAAAATTCCAAAGAAATCAGCCAAAGAAGATCAAGAGAAGATGCCTGGGAAGGAACAGAAAATATTTGATGAAGAAGGCAAATCAGGATTTAAGGATAAGATTCCAAAGAAATTAACCAAAGAAGATGATGAACTGATTCAAGGGAAGGAAAAGAAGACATTTGATGAAGAGGGCAAATCAGGATTCAAAGCCAAAATTCAAGCGAAATCAGTCAAGGAATATGATAATAAAATGTCTAAAAAGGAAGAGAAGGCAATTGATGAAGAGGGCAAATCTGAATTCAAAGCCAAAATAACGAAGAAATCAAACAAAGAAGATGAAAGCAAATTGCCTAGGATGGAAGTGAACACAATTGCTGAAGAAGAACAAGCTGGATTTAAGGCCAAAATTCCAATAAAATCACCCAAAAAAGATGAAGAGAAAATGCCATTGCCAGGAAAGGAAGAGATGAATTTTGATGAAGATGGGAAATCTGAATTCAAAGCCAAAATAGCGAAGAAATCAGGCAAAGAAGATGAAGACAAAATGGCAATAAAAGAAGAGATTACATTTGATGAAGAAGGCAAATCTGAATTCAAAGCCAAAATAGCGAAGAAATCAAGCAAAGAATATGATGAACAGATTCCTGGGAAGGAAGAGAAGGCAGATGAAGATATTCAATTAGGATTTAAGGCCAAAATTCTGAAGAAATCAGGAAAAGAAGATGAAGAGAAAATGCCTGGGAGCGAAGAGAAGACTTTTGATGAAGAAGGCAAATCTGGATTTAAAGCTACAATTCCAAAGAAATCTGTCATGGAAGAAGATGAAACGCAAATGCCAATGACAGGAAAGGAAGAGATGACATTTGATGAAGAGGGAAAATCGAGATTCATGATTAAAGTAAAGAAATCTAGTAAAGAAAATGAAAGCCAAATGCCTGGGAAGGATGAAAAGACATTTAATGAAGCAGGCAAATCAGGATTTAAGGATAAGATTCCAAAGAAATTAACCAAAGAAGATGATGAATTGATTCAAGGGAAGGAAGAGAAGACATTTGATGAAGAGGGCAAATCAGGATTCAAAGCTAAAATTCCAAGGATTTCAAGAAGTGAAGATGCAAGCCAAATGTCTGGGCAAGAAGAGAAGATCTTCGATGAGGAGGGAAAATCCGGATTCAAGGCCAAACTTCCAAAGAAATCTGGCAAGGATGAAAAAGATGAAACCCAATTGCCAGGAAAGGAAGAGAAGAAATCCGACGAAGAGGGCAAGACAGAATTCAAAGGCAAAATAATGAAGAAATCAGGCAAAGAAGATGAAGGTCAAATTCCTGGGACGGAAGAGAAAACATTCGAAGAAGAAGGCAAATCTGGATTCAAAACCAAAATATCAAAGAAATCAGAATCAGACAAGAAAGAAGATGAAATGTCATTAAAGCAAGAGAAGACAAAATCTGGATTTAAAGCTATAATTCCAAAGAAATCTGTTATGGAAGAAGAAGAAGATGAAACGAAAATACGAATGCCATTAAAGGAAGAAATGTTATTTTATGAAGAGGGCAAATCAGGATTTAAGGCCAAAGTTTCAGAGTCAGTCAAAGAAGATGAAGAGAAGATGCCTGGGAAGGAAGAGATGACATTTAATAAAGAAGGCAAATCTGGATTCAAAGCCAAAATACCAGTCAATAAAGATGAAAACAAAATGCCAATGCCAGCAGGAACGGAAGAAAATAAAAAGAAGAAATTTTCTTATAAGGAAAAATCAATCATGGAAAAAGAAAAAGATGAACTGGAATCAAAGACGAAATCTGATGAGAATGTCAAATATGAAAAATTGATGAAAGATCAAGCAATGGAAGAGAAGAAGAATGATGAAATGGAATTGAAGAAAAAATCTGATGAAAATGGCAAATCTGACAAATTGGCGAAAGATAAATCGAAGGATGAGAAACAAAAGGAGGAATTGAAATCAGAGACAAAAGTAGATGAAAGTGCCAAAAATGCTAAGAAGAACAAATTGGCCAAGAATCTATCAATTGATGAGAAGCAAATTGATGAAATTGAAACAGTGACAAAATCTGATGAAAAAGATATTTCTGGCAAAAAGAGAAAATTGGCAAAGGAGAAATCAGTTGATGAGAAGCAGAAAGATGAAATAGATACAATGATCAAATCTGATGAAGGTGCTAAATCAGATAAAAAGAAAATATCTGACAAGGATCAATCAATAAAACCGAAACAGAAAGATGACATGGAATCAAAGATAAAATCAGATGAAAGTTTCAAATCTGGCAAATTTGCCAAAGGTAAATCAAAAGAAGAGAAGGAAAAGGTTGAAATGGAATCGAAGATTAAATCTGATGAAAGTGGCAAGAAGAATATATCGGTCATTGAAAAATCAATAGAAGAAAAGAAAATGGAAGACTTAGTATCAAAAACAAAATTCGACGAAGATGATAAATTTATCAAGAAGCACAAATTAATCGAGAATCAATCAATGGAGGAGAAGAGGAAGGATGAAATGGAATCATTGATAAAATCAGATGAAAATGCCGAATCTAGTAAATTTACTAAAGATCAATCAAAGTGTATGAAGCAAATTGATGAAACTGAAACAGTGACAAAATCTGTTAAAAGTGAAAAATCCGAGATATTGGCCAGCGATCAATCAATAGATGGGAAGAAGAAGAATGAATTGGAATCAAAAACCAAATTTGTTAAAAGTACTGAATCAGAAATATTGACTAAAGATCAATCAATTGATGTGGAGAAAAAAGATGAAATGGAATCAATGACAAAATCCGAAGAAACTGGCAAATCTGAAAAATTGGCCAAAGTTAAATCAACGGCTGAGAAGAAAAAGGTTGAAATGGAATCAAAAGCACAATCCGATGAAAATGCCAAATCTGACAAATTGGTGAAGGATCAATCAATGGATAAGCAGAAGAAGGATGAATTAAAATCAAAGACAAAATCCGAAGAAAATGACAAATCTGAAAAATTGGCTAAAGATAAATCCGTCGAAGATAAGAAGAAGAATGAAATTGAATCAAAGAATAAATCAGATGAAAATGTCGCATTTGATAAATTGCCCCAGGAAAAATCAATGGATGAGAAGATGAGGAATGAATTGAAATCTAAGATAAAATTTGATGAAAGTGACAAATCTGACAAATTGGGCAAAGATAAAACGGATAAATTGGAATCAATGACAAAATCAGAAGAAAATTCCAAATGTGGCAAATTAGCCAAGGATAAATCGATGGAAGAGAAGCAGCAGGATGAACTGGAATTAATGACAAAATCGGATGAAATTGGCAAAACCGAGAAAAAGGATAAAATGGCAAAGGAAAAATCAATGGAAGATGATCAAAAATATGAAAGGAAACCAAAGACGAAACCAGTTGAAATGGCTAAAGCCGATAAAATGGCCAAGGATAAATCAACAGATGAGAAGCAGAAGGATGAATTTGGATCGAAGCCAAGATATAATGAAAGTGCCAAATCTACCAATCAGAAGAAATTGCCCAAGGATAAATCCATGGAAGAGGAAAAGAAGAATGAAACTTTAGCAAAGATAAAATCTGAACTAGGTTTCAAATCCACTCACTCTGATCAAAATATCAAATCTGCCAAAAAGAAGAAATCGAACAAAGATCAATCAATGCAAGTGAAACAGAAGAATGAAATCGAATCTGAAGAAATTCAAACGGAAATGCCAGAAACTGAACAAAGACCAAAGCCAGAAATATCGGAAGAAATTCAAACGGAAATGGCAGAAATTGATCAAAGATGCAAACCAGAAATATCGGAAGGAATTCAAACGGAAATGGCAGAAATTGATCAAAGATGCAAACCAGAAATATCGGAAGGAATTCAAACGGAAATGGCAGAAATTGATCAAAGATGCAAACCAGAAATATCGGAAGGAATTCAAACGGAAATGGCAGAAATTGATCAAAGATGCAAACCAGAAATATCGGAAGGAATTCAAACGGACATGCCAAAAATTGATCAAAGACGCAAACCAGAAATTTTCGAAGGAATTCAAACGGACATGCCAGAAATTGATCAAAGACGCAAACCAGAAATATCGGAAGGAATTCAAACGGACATGCCAGAAATTGATCAAAGACGCAAACCAGAAATATCGGAAGGAATTCAAACGGAAATGTCAAAAAATGAACAAAGACCAAAACCAGAAATTTCGGAAGGAATTCAAACGGAATATGAGCAAAAATCAAAGCCAGACATTTCTGAAGCTAGCCAAACTGAATGGGCTGAAATAGAAGGAAAGCTTAAATTCGATTCTAAAAAGAAATCGAAAAATAAGGGCATCGAGAAATTTGAAAAAGGCATTGATTCAAATAAGGAAATTAATGAAGATAAAATGCTCAATATTGCTAACAAAAATCAGTTATTTGAGGGTGAAGTGAATGAAATTGAATCAAAATCATTTGAATCGGATGAAAACAGAGGCAAAATGATTAAATTGGATAAAGATGGAAGTGAAATAACGACTTTTGATAAAAATGAAGACAAATTATTGGCATCTAAAAACAAAATGCTCTCTGATGAGAAGAAAGGCGACAAAATGACTGCATCTGAAATTCATAGAGGAAAAATTTCGGCATCAAGTAAGGATGGAGGCCAAACGGTGGTATCAGATAAAGAAGAAAACAAAATTTCCGTATCTAATGAAGATGAATGCAAAATGGCGGCAACTGATAATAAAGAAGAAAAAGCGGTAGCATTTAATAAAGAAGATGGCAAAATACAAAGCGAGTCCGGCAAACCGAAGTTAATAGAAAAAATCGAGAAGGGAGTGAAAACATTGATAGAAGGAGCCAAAAAACTTATTAATGAAGGTGGTAAATCGGAAGATGAAAAGCAGGGCAAATCGGCAGGCGTAAATGAGGAAGAAATTGTTAAGAAAATGAAGTTAAAAGAAGCAAAAAATGAAAGCATAAAATCTGATAAGGAAAACATAATTAAAGTCAAGGAAGAAAAAGAGAAGAGCGAAAATGAAGAAGAAAAGATTTCGATAGATGAGGGCAAGAAAGAAAGCGAAGATAAAATGGAAAATGTTGATTCCAAACATACAAAAGAAGTAACCGATATTAACTTGAAAGAGAAGAAATTCATCAATGACCAAAAAGGAAAAAATGAAGAAGTCCCAAAAAAATCAAAAACCGAAATATCTGATATAAAGTCAAATGAAGAATTATCAAATTTTAAGGGCGAAGCCGGATTGGATGAAGAAAAGGCCAAAATTGATGAAGGCAAATCAGAAAACAAGTCAAAATTGGAGAAGAAAAGTGAAATGATGGTCAAAGAACAGCGAAAAGTGCCAATGGATGAGGAAACAATGAAAATTGATGTACAAAAATCAGAAAATGAAGTCAAAGGCAAAAGAAAATCAAGAAAGCCCGAGGATAAAAATGATGGAAACCAACAGGAACAAAAATTGATGGAAGAGGAAATGATGAATATGGAAGGAAATGAAGAGGAAAAAGCAGCCATGTATCAATCTTTGGCAATGGATGAGAAGGAAAAAAAGCTGGAATTTGATCAAAAAATGAAGAAAGATAAATTGAAGAAATTTGATGAAACCGAATCTGGCAACAAGGATAAATTGATCAAGGATAAATCAATTGATGAGAAACAAAAGGATGGAAGTGAATCGAAGGCAAAATCTGATGAAAGTGTCAAATCTGCCAAGAAGGAAAAATTTGCAATGGATAAAGATAAGAAAAACAAAATCGAAATTGATTCGAAGGCCAGAGCCAATGAAAGTTCCAAATTCTGTGAAAATGCCAAATCTGCCAAATTAGATAGATTGGCCAAGGATCAATCAATGGATAAAGAGTACAAGGATGACATGGAGTCAAAGGTGAAATCTGGAGAAAATCTCATATCTGCCAAGAAGGAGAAGGATAAATTGGCAAAGGATAAATCAATTGAAGAGAAGCAAAGGGATGTAAATGAATCAAAAACCGAATTTGATTACAGTAACAAAATGGGGAAAATAGCCAATGAAAAATTGAAGGATGCGAAGTCGAAGGATGAACTGGAGTCGAAGGAAAAATCGGATGAAAGTTCCCAATCTAGCAAATTGGCCAAGGATAAATCGATGGATGAGAAGCAAAAGGATGATAAATTGACAAAGGCTAAACCAACGGATGATAAGCAGAAGGATGAAATGGTATTGGAATTGAAAGAAAAATCAGGTGAAAATGCCAAATTGTCAATGGATAAAAAGCCGAAGAATGAAATAGAATCAAACACTTTCGAGGAAATTGCTAAACCTTCCAAGAAGAGCACATTGTTCAAGGATGAATCAATTGACGAGAAGCAAGAGGCTAAAATTAAGTCAAAAGAAAAATCCAATAAATTGGCCGAGGATAAATCAATAGATGAGAAGCAGAAAGATGAATTTGAATCGAACAAAGCCGATGAAAGTGGCACAATCGCCAAATCTGATGAAAGTGCCAAAACCGATAAACTGTCCAAGGATCAACCATTGGATGACAAACCAAAGACTAAAATGGAAACAAAAGGCAAAGATATTGAGAGTGCCAAAATTCCAAAATCCGATATTATGGCTAAGGATGGATCAATAAATGAGAAGCAAGCGAGTAAAACTGATTCAAAAGAAGAATATGATGAAGCTAAAATGGATAAGAAAGACAAATTGGTCATTGATGGAACAATAGATGAGAAGCAGAAAACTGAAATCCATTCGACGGCTATATCAGATGATGATGCCAAATCCCTCAAATCAGATGATGGGGTCAAATCCAAGAAGAGTAAATTGGCAAAGGATGAATCAATGGAAGAGAAGAATAATGATAAATTGGAATCAGAGACAAAATCTGATGAAAGTACCCAATCAGCCAAAGGTGATAAAAACAACAAACCAATCAAAAAAGATAAATTAACCAAAGAAAAATCAATGGAAGAAGAACAAAAGACTGAAATTGATTCGAAGGCTATGCCCGATGAAAGTGGCCAATTCATTAAATCGCCAGAGGATAAAACAATCGATGAAAAACTGAAGATTGAAATTAATATGGAGGAAAAATTAGATGAAAATTTCAAATATGACAAGAAAGAGAAATTGGCAAAGGATAAAACAATGGATTTGAAGGAGAAAGATGAATTGGAATCAAAAATCAAATTGATTGAAAGTGTCAACTCCGATAAATTGGCCAAGGATAAAATAATCGAAGAAAAACAGAAAAATGAAATGGAATCGAAGGTAAAATCTGATGAATATGGCAAATCTACCAAATCCGAAGAAAGTGCCAAATCTGCCAAAAAGAAGAAATTGGAAAATATTAAATCAATCGATATTAATCAGAAAGATGAAATGAAATCGAAAGCCAAATCCGATGAAAGTGTCAATTATGGCAAAAAGGATAAATTGCCAAAGGATAAATCAATGGATGAGAAACATAAAAATGAAATTGAATTGGAAACTAAAGTTGATGAATATACCAAATCTTCCAAATCAGAAGAAAATATCAAATTCGACAAGAAAAGAAGATTGATTAAGAACGAATCAGTGGACGAGAAGAAACAGGTCAAAACAAAGCCAGAAGAAAAATCCGATGAATTAGTCAAGGATCAATTAATGGATGAAAGGCAGAAGGATGAAATGGAATCAAAGACCAAATCAGATGAAAATATCGAATCCGGCAAGAAGGAGAACTTTGCCACGGATCAATTAATGGATGAAGAGAAGAAGACCGAAATTGATTCGACAGCTATGGCCAATGAAAGTGCCAAATTTGTTAAATTGGCCGAGGATCAATTAAGTGAAGAGAGGAAGAAAGATGAAATAAAATTGAAGAATAAATCCGATGAAAATGCCAAATCTGACAAAAAGGGCAAATTGTCGAAGGATAAAACAATCGATGAGAAGCTGGAGGATGAATTAAAATCAAAAGTAGAATCAGATGAAAGTGGCAAATCCGAAATTTTGTCCAAGGATCAATCAGTTGATGAGAAGCAAAAGGGTGAAATGGAATCGAAGACCAAATCTGATGAAGGGGCCAAATCTACAAAATCAGAAGAAAGTGCCAAATCCGACAAGAAGAGCAAATTAATTAAGGACGAATCAGTAGAAAAGAAGAAAGAGGCCAAAATTAAGCCAAGAGAAGGATCCGAAATGGATGATAAACAGAAGACTAAAATGGGATCAAAGGCAGAATCCGAAAAAAGTGCCAAATTTAAAAAGAAGGACAAATTGGAAATGGATAAATTAATGGAGGAAAAGCAGAAGAATGAATTTGAATCAAAGGCACAATCAGATGAAAGTGGCAAATCCGAAATATTGTCCAAGGATCAATCAGTTGATGAGAAGCAAAAGGGTGAAATGGAATCGAAGGCCAAATCCGATGAAGGGGCCAAATCCGCTATTTCCAATGAAAATGCTAAATCCGACAAAAAGAAGAAATTGGCCAAAGATCAATCAATAAATGAAAATACTGAAGTGGATATTAAGGCCAAATCTGTTGAAAATAAAATGCTGGATACATTGCCAATGGAAAAATCAATTGATGGGAAAAATTATACGGATTCAAAAGAAATGATAACGGCTGATGAAGAAAAATTGAAGAAAGATTCTGAATCAAAAACTTTGGAAAAACAAACAATTGAAGCCATTAAAGAAGACAAAAGAGCGAAACCCGGAGATCAAACAAAAATGGCAAGAGAGGAAGATGACTTTAATAGTAAAATGGCTAATAAAATCAACAAAGAGCAAATCAGACCTGTCGAGGAAAGAGACGAAAATATTACAACACGGAGTGAAATTCAACAGGAACAATCTTCAAAAGAAAATTTAAAAGCCGGCAAAATAAATGAAAAACAATCTGAAATTAGCATAAATAAAATTGGAGATGATAAAATTGTCGCCGAATCTGATGAAAAACTTATTGGGCATTCGGACAATCAGCAGAATAAAGATAAAGCACATTTTGAGGAAGCCAATCTATTAAAAAAGGGCCTAATTGAAGAGGAATTTTATGAAAGTGACAATTCTGGCAAGAAGAGGAAATTGGCCAAGGAACAATCAATAGAAGAGAAGAAGAAAGATGAATTGGAATCGAAGACAAAATCTGTAGAAAGTGGCAAATCTGACAAATTGGTGAAGGATCAATCAATGGATGATAAGCTGAAGGATGAATTGGAATCAATGACAAAATCTGATGAAAGTGCTAAATCCGCCAAAAGGGATAAATTAGAAAATGAAAAACCTATGGAAGATAATCAAAAATATGGAAAGGAACCAAAGGCAAAATCAGTTGAAATTGCCAAAACCGATAAAATGTCCAAGGATAAATCAATTGATGAGAAGCAAAAGGATGATAAATCCAAAGCTAAAACTGATGAAAATATCGAATCTGCCAAATCCAGCAAATTAGCCAAGGATAAATTAAATGAAGAAAAGTTGAAGAATGAAATTGAATGGACAACCAAATTGGATGAAAATGTCAAATTTGAAGAAATTGCCAAATCTATCAAATCTGAAGAAGATGTCAAAGCCGCCAAGAAAGACATATTAACAAGAGATAAATTAATAGAAGAGAAGGAGAAGATTGTAATGGAATCGAATATTAAATCCGATGAAAGTGGCATAAAGAAGAAATCGGCAAAAGATGGATCAAGGGATGAAAAGCAAAAAGAAGAAATGGAATCAAAAACAAAATCAGAAGAAAGTTCCAAATCTGCGGCCAAAAAAGATAAATTAGCAAAGGAAAAATCAATGGATGATAAACAGAAAGATTTAATGGAATCAAAGACAAAATCAGATGAATGTGCCAAATCCGACAAGGATCAATCATTGGATGAGGAGAAGAAGGATGAAATGGAATCGAAGTCGAAATCGGTAGAAGAAACCAAATTTGATAAATTGGCCAAAGATAAATCGATGGTTGAGAAGCAGGATGGCATCAAAAGTAATTTAGATTCAGAGGTTGGCCTAAAGAAGAAAAGTGATAAACAGGCAGAAAATGCCGAAACGAAATTGGAAGCAGCAATTAATGAAAATATCGAAATGGAATTGGATGCCTCGTTTGATGAAAAGGACAGATCAAAATTGAAGCCTCCAATTGATGCTGATGCAGGGTCGAAATTGAAAGCACCAATCGATGAAACGAAATTGAAGATATCAATTGATGAAAATGCCAGAACGAAATTAGAGGCGTCAATCGATGATAAATCCGAAATGGAATTAAAGCTTAAATTTGATGAAAATGACGAACTGAAATTGAATCTGCCAATTGAAGCAAAAGTAGAAACGAAATTGGAGGAAACAATCAAGAAAAATGCAGAATCGACGAAATCGAATGACAAAAATGACGAAGTGGAATTGGCACCTAAAATCGATGAAAACGCTGAAACAAAATTGACTTCTAAAATTGTTGAAAATGCCGAAACAAAATTGAAGGACAAAAATGCCGCGACAGAATTTGTACCTACTAAAACCGTTAAAAATGCCGAATCGAAAATGGAACCACCAATTAATGGGAAAATGGATAAAGAATTGAAGGAATCAATCGATGAAAATAAAGAAATGGAATTGCCGCCTAAAATTGATGTTGGTGCTGAATCCAAAATAGAAGCTCCAAACAATGCCGATTCAGAATTGAAATTGATACCAAAAATGGATGAAAATGTTGAATTAACAATGCCGAAAAATGATATAGATTCTAAAAATGAAAAAGATATCCCAGAGGATGATACGAAATTTATTGGAACGGATCAGGCAGAAAAACGAGCAGAAATTATTGAAAATGCCAAACAAAATGAAAAAGTTACTCAATTAGAGGTTAAATTAAATAGAAGTTTAAACGAAGAGGTGTTCTCAACTGTGACGCTGAATATGAAAAATAGTGCCAAATTAACAGTCAAAGCAACGGAAAAATCGGCCAATCTTCAAACAGCAGAATTATCGAAAGAATTTGAGAAGAAAAACATTGTCGAACAAAATATTGAGTTGACAATTTCGGACAAATTATTGGAAGAAGATGAAGTAAATACCATGGCTGAACAATTGGCGGAAATTGATGTGGAAATTGATCATTCTACGAATGATGAAATCCGTGTGGTGGCCAAGGCATTGAAATTGAACGAAGAATTGGAGATGACTACAACAAGAGCAATGGAGAAGGTTGGTTCTATATCGCAATTAAATATAAAATTTATAGAAAATTAACATTCAAATATACCAACCATATTTTCTCTATTAGAAGCCTCTTCTCTAACATAAGCCTTCTTTGAAAGTTCTCTGAAATTTAAATCCCAGTGATGCTAAGAGAGGTAATATATTGATTATAAATATAAATCGTGACAAAATTGTAAAATTATTAATGAGATTCTGATTTTGGACTACTATCTAAATTATCATTTCATTTTTATGAAATAGTATATTGAAATAATTTTTCTCTCTCAAAAACTAGTAATTATTAAATGAATATACTAATGCTTATTTTAAGGAATCTCATAAATTTTATTTTATTTATTCAAGGAGAAACCGGCAAAAATTAGAGGAGAAATTGCGATTGAGGGAGCCGAAGGACCGGATGAGAAAATGAAAATGATGGATGAAGTAAAAAAGATTGATCAGAAAATGCCCAAAAAATCAGATCAAGCGAATCAAGATGCCGAGAAAGAGGCTGTCGACAAAGCGACTGAATCCGTTGCTCAATTCAAAAAAGTGACTCCTCAAGAAAGCATTGAAGTCCTGTTGGTCGATAGACAATTCCAAATGGAACGATTGTCGCCGGTCTTCATCAATCCAAAAGTGGCAATGCCATTGAAGACATTCGACTTTGTGGAGCCAACCACATCAACCCATGCCGAACAACCGGCAGAGAGTGAATCCGCCCAACAGCAAAAAAGTTCCAAATCGGTCCGTTTCAATTTGGAAGGAGCCGAACAATTTTCATATTCAATAATAAGCGATGGAGACACGACGGATGAAGGCGATGAAATTTTCGATTGGGAACAAAATGGTGAAGAAGCTTATTTTATTTTTATGAATTTATAATTTAAGTCCAAACTCTTCCGCCTCATTTTGAGACAAAGGAAAAGGAAATTCTGGCCAAAATTGGTGAACGCCTTTTGCTTCAATTAAAATTGCATTCAGCAGTTGAACCGAAGGTAGGCTTAATTCAATTATAATTAAAAATCAAAGTGAAATTTTTAAAATAAAAATTCAGATTTTTTAATTAATCCTTTTCTTAATATAAAATTATTTTTAATTATGTTATTATTATTTATTAAATTTATAAATTTTGAATTGAATTATTAAAATAAGAAAACATTAATTTAGCCAGAAAATCACATTAATTAATTATAATTTAATTCATAAATTTTCTTGTTGAAAAATTGAATGCCATGCATCTTGGCCACAATTATTTTTGGGCTAGGCAAAATAAGATTTAAATGGAGCCGATTTTCGTCCCAGTTTTTTGCCTTAAAATTTCTAATTTTTCACAATAAAATTTATGTGTAAATTAATTTTCTTCTTTTTTTGGAAAAAAGCTTTATCAAAAATTGATGAAACCAATTTCATTTTGTCCATTCCATTCTCATAAAAAATTAACATTTTAATTAAAAACGTACTAACTCCCATATGAAGCAAATCCATATTAATGGATTGCCTCATAAGTGTTCAACAAAAATATTACAGTAAAATAATTACTCAATTTTCATTATTAATTTTTACAAAGATGTCCATCTACCATAACAATGCGCATTTGACGGAGGACAAAGAGAAATTTCGATTCTTGGTGGACCGGGATGACGATGTTTGGACAATTCTGTTGCTTTTCCCCAAATTTGACAAAACAATGGAAGGCGAATATGTGTTCATCGCCTCCAATATGGAAGGATACGATGAAGCCACAGTCAAAATTAAAGTGGGCTTTATAGTATAAAATTTATTTCTCCCAACAAATTTTATCTATTTTCTCCAAAATAAGAAAAAAAATTTATTTTAGGCAATTGAGCCATCATTGCCAGCAGCATTGGCACCAATCAATGAGGATCGTGCCCCGCACATGAAAGAGACACCGCCACCAATCATCGACATTGATCCGGGGCAATTGGATCAAAAATTAAATTTCAGAATTGAAGGTGACCCATTGCCGCATTCGGAGGTGTATATTGAACGGAATGAGCAAGTTATTCCATGCAGAAAGGTTTTTTTTTTATTTATTTTATGTTTTAACTGGAAAATGCGAACATTTTTGTTGTAAAAATGGCAAATCGGGGAAAATAAATAATGAGAACAAATTTACTAGAAAAAAGAATTGTAAAAATTTATAATTGTTTGTAAATTTTTTAAAATGTATTGATGAGAAAAATTACAATTAGATCCTAAAAATCTAAATTCTGAAGATTAATATTAATTTATGTGAAAAATATAAAATATTTAAATTTGAGCCAAAAAATTTTTTTACATTAATGTGATAAAAATTTTAAGATATCGAAGGAATTTTTAAAACGCCTAATTTTACTAAATTTTTATAGTTCAAAAATATGGATTTTTCGAAAATAAAAATTTTTACCTTTTTGCTAAATTATGAAAGGATAAATTTTATGAATGCCATTTTTGTCAAAAATGTCACATTTCATTTTGCTTGCTTTTTTACCTAACCAAATTTGTCGCTTAATGTTCAGCTAAAAATTAACCGTGTTGCTGGTCAACAACAAATTGATGTGGAAATTGCGCTAAAACGGTTGAATTTGAAAAATGGTGACCAAATTGTGCTTCATGCAATTAATGTGTTCGGTGAAGTGAAAAGCAAACATAAAGTCCGAATTGTGAAGAAACCAAAAAATGGTTCGTATTTTTGTGTACTTTGAATTTTATTCGTAAATGTCCATTGTCGAAAATTAATTTTAGATAATTAAATTAATTAAAAAATGTAAATTAAACAAAAATTTAAAATTTGAAAAAAAAGAATAAATTTATTATTAAATAAAAAAATTAGGAAATGTTTAAAAAATGGTTTAGAAGATCGAAAAGCATTGCGTCAAATTGAAGGAGAGGAGATCCCATTGTCCAAAGTTGCGGAAGAAATGAAAGATGAAGTTGAAAAGTTAGTCGAGACGGAGAAAGCGGAAGAAAAGCAGAAGAAAAAGAAGAAAGTCCCCGGCGCATTGTTCATCCCAAAAGTATGGAATGATGGGAAAATATTATTTAATTGGTAATTTAATTTAAGGAGATCAATTCCCTTTACGGCGATCCATCAGTCAAAGTGTCACCGAAAGAGGCGGAAGGCCCATCAAAAGTGGGCGATGAAATGACGGTATGAGGATTCTGTCGATTAAAATATATTTTACCCTAAAATTTAGGATAAAAAGGCGGCAGAACAAGAGCCAAAGAAAAAAGTAAAAAAATCTGCAAAATTACCTGTTGAAGAACAGAAAAAGGAACCCGTAAAAATGGAAGAAGATTCCTCAAAAAGACGAATGGATGAAGCTGTCAAGGACGAAAAGAAGGACGAAGAAGTAAAGGCAGCTGCAGAATCAAAAATGAAATCAAAACCACAAGAAATTGAAGTTGATAAAAGTAAGAAAGAAGAGCCGGAAATGAAGAAGAAAAAGAAGCGAACTATTTCTGATATTCCCGAGGACAAAGCAAAGGCTGCAGAAATGGAAGAGAAGAAAAAAGACAAAGATGAAAAAGACATTCTTGTAAAACCGACTGAATCAAGTGATGAAGTATTGCCTTTATCAAAAGAGGATGAATCCAAGGCTGGCATTCCCAAGCCAAAGGTGGAAGAGACGAAGGGAATTGAAGGCCAGAAAGAGGCACAAAAAGAAATAACAATGCCAGAAAAGGACGCGAAGAAATTGTTGGAAGAGGAATTGAAGCCTACACCAATTTCCGATGCACCATTGGAAAAGGCAGGGACATCAGCAGAAATGGATCGAACAAAAGCGGATAGGGAAGACAAATTGAGGCCAACAGAAGATGAGAGCGAAAGGGAACGAGTGAAGAATGAAATATTGGAAAATTGGGAACAAGTTGAGAGGCTGAAAAGACAAAGTCAACTGGATAAAGTGGATTTGCATGACAAAACAGTGTCCGAATTAATTGATCGACTCCGAACATTGGAAGGATTTTTGGCCCATCATGAGGAGATCAATTTGCCACCATTGCAACGGGTTATGGAAGACGCCGGTCGACAAGATCAAAAGCGGATGAAAATGAAGGAAGAAATGGCAGCGGATTTGTTGGGAACGGAAAAGAAATCACCGGTGGAAGAGAAAATGGAAAAAATCGGGGCCGAAATATTGCTGGAAGGAATTGAAGAGGCAAAGAAACCAATCAAAGAAGAGAAATTGAAAAAGAAGGAAGGAATTATTCCGGAATCAAAAGATGATACAAATAAAATTTCGACCACAGAAAAACCAAAAGTTGACGAGCTACAAAGAATAC
Source organism: Pratylenchus scribneri (assembly GCA_030063045.1). NCBI lineage: Eukaryota > Metazoa > Nematoda > Chromadorea > Rhabditida > Pratylenchidae > Pratylenchus > Pratylenchus scribneri. Next base: position 68,951 of record JAQSEB010000198.1, on the reverse strand, counting down.
TTGATAAAACGGAATCCGTCGGAGAGGGAAAGCCGGAGAATTTTCCTTCGGAATCAGCAGAAGCCATGAAACCCGGAGAGGAAAAACGCAAAAAGAAGCGCACTGTTTCGGATATAAAGGCGGATAAAGAGAAGATTGAAGGAGAAAAGCCATTAGAAGAGGAAAAAATTCTATCAGTAACCAAATCCGCCGATCAAATGAAGTCAGAAGTTACGCCAAAATCTGCTGACGAGGAAGCAAAGAAAAAGAAGAAGCGAACGGTTTCGGATATAAAAGCTGATAAAGATAAGATCGAAGCAGAAAAACCAGCAGATGAAATACAAATTTCATCGGTTGCAGAAAAAGTTGAATCTAGTCAAAAAACAGAAGTCGTACCCAAACCCGGAGAAGAAGAAGCAAAGAAGAAGAAAAAGCGAACGGTTTCGGATATAAAAGCGGATAAAGATAAAATAGGAGCAGAAAAACAAGTTGAAGAAGAGAAAATTCAAATAAAATCTGAAGTCACACCGAAACCAGGAGATGCTGATCAATTGAAAATTGAGATCAAAGATGAAACTGCAGAAAAAATTAAACCTGGTAAGAAAGGCATCCGGTCTGAAGATGAAAAGAAGGCGGAAGAAGATGAAGCCAGGGCCAAAATGGATGAGTTGACCCGAAAGCGTAAAGAGAAGGCTTTAGCCAAAGAAGAAGAGGAACGGAAACGAAAAGAGGATGAAACTGCGCAACGCCGAAAATCAATTGAAGATAAGCGATTAGCTGAACAAAAAGCCAAAGAAGAAGCAGATGCAGCTATGAAAAAGGCCAAAGATGGACAAGAGAAAGTTGATTCAATAAAGTCACCAAAAATTGAAGAGAAAATGCCAACTGATGAAATGAAGCCTGGAGAATCGGTCCCTGCAAAGGATTCAATTGAAAAAATTTGGGCAGAAAAAGACGAAATGAAGGGTAAAAAAGAGCCAACCTCTTTGATGAAGAAGAAAATGGCTGAAGAGCAAGAAAAAGCCAAAAAACTTGCCGATGAAAAGAAACGAAAGGAAGAGGAAGAAGAGAAAAAACGAGCTGATGAAACGAAAAAAAGACGAGATGAATCATTGGCCAAAAAGAAAGCACAGGAAGATGAAAAGAAAAAAGCTGGAGATAAAGGAGAATTGGAGAATAAATCCACTCAAGAGAAAGACATTGAGGAGGAAGAACGGAGAAGAAAAGAACGAGATGATGTTTTGAAGAAGAGAAGAGAAGCTGATGAGAAAGCCAAAGCAGAGGCAGATGAAGCCAAAAAGGTGAAGAAATCTTACTAAATATTAGTGAGAATTTTCGGTAGGCAATTAAAAATACAAAAACGAAAAGACGAGAAAAGGAAAATTGTGAATTTAGATATTATATGTACATAGATTTCGAAAAAATTAAGCCCTTTATAGGTGATTAGGATTAGGGATAGGTGAGAGGATATCATAACCTGTAAGTAAGCCTAATCCTATACCGGATGGCCCATAGAGAATACCTTCATTTTTCCATAGTTGACTAAAAAAATATTTGCGAAATTGGATATTCTTTTATAAGTTAGTAAAAACTAATCAATAATCATATTGTTTTCTAATTTTTCTTCGAAATTGTTTATTATTCGGAAAAGAATACTTTTTAATTAAAATATTTTCAATTTCAGACAATGGATGAAATGTCAAGACGACGTGAAGAAGCCAAAAAGAAAAAAGAAGAGGATGAAAAACGAGTGAAAGAAGAAGCTCTTTTGAAAGCAAAAGAATCGGATGAAGAAAAAGCTCGAAAAGCATTGGAGGCAAAGAAGGATGCCGATGCGGCATTGAAGAAAGCAATGGATGAACAAGAGAAGGTGGACACAACAGTGAAGAAATTCAAATTGGATGAAGAAAAGCTGCCTCAAACCAAAAAGACATCAATTGATAAAAGCAAAGAAAAAATTGCCGAAGAACCTAGCTCAAAATTAACAGTGAAAAAACCAGACGATAAGAAAGTCGAGGAAATAGCAACGAAATCGCCAATGGAAGAAAAATTAGTGAAATTGGAACAGCCAAAGACCAAAAAAGCTGGCGAAAAACTTTCATCAGAGGAAGAAAAAGCTGAACAAATTAAAGCAGGCAAAAAAGGAATTCGGCCAGAAGATGAAAAGAAAGCAGAAGAAGATGAAGCCAAAGCCAAAATGGATGAATTGGCTCGAAAGCGTAAAGAGAAGGCTTTAGCCAAAGAAGAAGAGGAACGGAAACGAAAAGAGGATGAAGCCGCGCAACGCCGAAAATCAATTGAAGATAAGCGAATGGCTGAACAAAAAGCCAAAGAAGAAGCCGATGCAGCTATGAAAAAAGCCAAAGATGGACAAGAGAAAGTGGATACCACAGTGAAGAAATTCGAATTAGATGAAGAGAAACCGCCAACCACAAAGAAACCATCAATCGATAAAGGCGAATCAGGTGGGTAGACATTCCTTAAAAACTTAATTTTGCACTATTTTCTAAAATCTCTTCTCATCTAAAATATCTAAATTTGCACAAAAATTGTTTAAAAACATAAATTATTTTTAGAAGCTGTCGTTGATGATGGCAAGAAGAAAAAGAAACGAACTGTTTCGGACATCAAAGAAGATAAAGCCAAAGCTGAAGCAGGCGAAGAGCTAAGCTCTGCCTTCACAATTAAAAAGCCCGGCGATAAATTTGATGAAGAATCGGTGTTGAAATCGCCAATGGAAGAAAAATTAGTGAAATTGGAACAGCCTAAGACCAAAAAAGCTGGCGAAAAACTTTCATCAGAGGAAGAAAAAGCTGAACAAATTAAAGCAGGCAAAAAAGGAATTCGGCCAGATGATGAAAAGAAAGCAGAAGAAGATGAAGCCAAGGCCAAAATGGATGAATTGGCTCGAAAGCGTAAAGAGAAGGCTTTAGCCAATAAAGAAGAAGAACGGAAACGAAAAGAGGATGAAGCCGCGCAACGCCGAAAATCAATTGAAGATAAGCGATTAGCTGAACAAAAAGCCAAAGAAGAAGCAGATGCAGCTATGAAAAAGGCCAAAGATGGACAAGAGAAAGTGGATACCACAGTGAAGAAATTACAATTAGATGAAGAGAAACCGCCAACCACAAAGAAACCATCAATCGATAAAGGCGAATCAGGTGGGTAGACATTCCTTAAACTTAAATTTGCACTATTTTCTAAAATCTCTTTTCATCTAGAATATCTAAATTTTCACATAAAATTGTTAAAAAACGATAAACTCTTTTTAGAAGCTATCGTTGATGATGGCAAGAAGAAAAAGAAACGAACTGTTTCGGACATCAAAGAAGATAAAGCCAAAGCTGAAGCAGGCGAAGAGCCAAGCTCAGCCTTCATAATTAAAAAGCCTGGCGATAAAATTGATGAAGAATCAGCTTCGCCAATGGAAGAAAAATTAGTGAAATTGGAACAGCCAAAGACCAAAAAAGCCGGCGAAAAACTTTCACCGGAGGAAGAAAAGGCTGAACAAATGAAAGCAGGCAAAAAAGGAATTCGGCCAGAAGATGAAAAGAAAGCTGAAGAGGACGAAGCCAAGGCTAAAATGGATGAATTGGCACGAAAGCGTAAAGAGAAGGCTTTAGCCAAAGAAGAAGAGGAACGAAAACGAAAAGAGGATGAAGCCGCGCAACGCAGAAAATCGATTGAAGATAAGCGATTAGCTGAACAAAAAGCTAAAGAAGAAGCCGAAGCAGCGATGAAGAAGGCCAAGGATGGACAAGAGAAAGTGGATACCACAGTGAAGAAATTCCAATTAGATGAAGAGAAACCGGCTACCACAAAGAAACCATCAATCGATAAAGGCGAATCAGGTGGGTAGATATTCATTTAACTTAAATTTGCACTATTTTCTAAAATCTCTTTTCATCTAGAATATCTAAATTTTCACATAAAATTGTTTAAAAACATAAATTATTTTTAGAAGCTGTCGTTGATGATGGCAAGAAGAAAAAGAAACGAACTGTTTCGGACATCAAAGAAGATAAAGCCAAAGCTGAAGCAGGCGAAGAGCTAAGCTCTGCCTTCACAATTAAAAAGCCCGGCGATAAATTTGATGAAGAATCGGTGTTGAAATCGCCAATGGAAGAAAAATTAGTGAAATTGGAACAGCCAAAGACCAAAAAAGCTGGCGAAAAACTTTCATCAGAGGAAGAAAAAGCTGAACAAATTAAAGCAGGCAAAAAAGGAATTCGGCCAGAAGATGAAAAGAAAGCTGAAGAGGACGAAGCCAAGGCCAAAATGGATGAATTGGCTCGAAAGCGTAAAGAGAAGGCTTTAGCCAAAGAAGAAGAGGAACGGAAACGAAAAGAGGATGAAGCCGCGCAACGCAGAAAATCGATTGAAGATAAGCGATTAGCTGAACTAAAAGCCAAAGAAGAAGCCGAAGCAGCGATGAAAAAGGCCAAGGCTGGACAAGAGAAAGTTGACACACTCAAAGAGCATTCTGATCAACTCAAACCGGTGAAATCTGAACTGACGAAGGATTTAATTGAAAAAATTGCAACAGAAAAAGATGAATTGAAGGGTAAAAAAGAGCCAACCTCATTGATGAAGAAGAAGATGGCCGAAGAGCAAGAAAAAGCCAAAAAACTTGCCAATGAAAAGAAACGAAAGGAAGAGGAAGAAGAGAAAAAACGAGCTGATGAAGCGAAAAAAAGACGAGACGAATCATTGGCCAAAAAGAGAGCACAGGAAGATGAAAAGAACAAGGCAAAAACCATCAAAGATGAATTGGACGAAAAAACCGCTCAACTAAAAGACTTGACGGAAGATGAGAAAAGACGAAAAGATCGCGAAGATCAATTGAAAAAGAGGCGTGAAGCAGAAGAAAAAGCAAAAGCTGAAGCAGATGAAGCTAAAAGAGTAAGTATTCTGTTCCTTTGAATAAATAAATCAAGAATTATATAGGTATATATATATATAGTAGTCAAGCTGTTTTAGTATAAAATATAATGGTTTTTCTTTTATTTTGTATAATAAAAATCGAATTTAACATAAAGAAAAATTTTTAATTCGCTATAAATTATTTTTTCTTATGAAAACACATTTTTATTAGCTAATCAAAAATAATTTTTTCATATTTTTCTTTTCCAAAAATATATTTTATTCCTTAGCTAAATTCTTTGTTCAACAAAAATAAATTTAATTAAACGATAACAAATTTTTTTACTGGACAAAAAATACATTTTTGTAATAGTTTAACGAAAACACATTTAGAAAACATATTCTAGGTTAAATGAAAACACTTTTTCCTTAGTTATGAAAATACATTTTATTTAAATGAAAACACACTTTTCTTAGTTAATTGAAACACATTTTTCTTAGTTAATTGAAAATACATTTTTAATTATATGAAAATACATTTTTCATAGTTAATTGAAAACACATTTTTCTTAGTTAATTGAAAACACATTTTTCTTAGTTAATTGAAAACACATTTTTCTTAGTTAATTGAAAACACATTTTTCTTAGTTAATTGAAAATACATTTTTCATAGTTAATCGAAAATACATTTTTAATTATACGAAAATACATTTTTCTTAGTTAATTGAAAACACATTTTTCATAGTTAATTGAAAACACATTTTTCTTAGTTAATTGAAAAAACATTTTTTTCTTAGTTAATCGAAAACACATTTTTCTTAGTTAATTGAAACACATTTTTCATAGTTAATTGAAAACACATTTTTCTTAGTTAATTGAAAACACATTTTTCTTAGTTAATTGAAAACACATTTTTCTTAGTTAATTGAAAACACATTTTTCTTAGTTAATTGAAAACACATTTTTCATAGTTAATTGAAAACACATTTTTCTTAGTTAATCGAAAATACATTTTTAATTATACGAAAATACATTTTTCTTAGTTAATTGAAAACACATTTTTCTTAGTTAATTGAAAACACATTTTTCTTAGTTAATTGAAAACACATTTTTCTTAGTTAATTGAAAACACATTTTTCTTAGTTAATTGAAAACACATTTTTCTTAGTTAATTGAAAACACATTTTTCTTAGTTAATTGAAAACACATTTTTCTTAGTTAATTGAAAACACATTTTTCTTAGTTAATTGAAAACACATTTTTCTTAGTTAATTGAAAACACATTTTTCTTAGTTAATTGAAAACAAATTTTTCTTAGTTAAACGAAAAGAAATTTTTCTCATTTTAAAGAAAACACATTTTTAAATTAAATGAAAACATATTTTTTAGTTGACACATTTTACTTCTATTCAAGAATTCATCATATTAATTATTAATATTATTTTTTAGGCAATGGATGAGATGGCAAAACGACGGGAGGATGCAAAGAAAAAGAAAGAAGAAGATGAAAAGAGGAAAAAAGATGAAGCACTATTAAAAGCAAAAGCAGAAGAAGAAGAAAAAGCTCGAAAAGCATTAGAAGCCAAAAAGGATGCAGATGCAGCTTTGAAGAAGGCCATGGATGAGCAAGGAAAAGTGGACACAGCCGTGAAAAAATTCAAATTGGATGAAGAAAAACTGCCACAAACCAAACAGTTATCATCAGATAAAAGCAAAACTGAAGAGCCAAGCTCAGCCTTTACATTTAAAAAGGCTGGCGATAAAATTGACGAAGAATCAGCTTCGCCAACTGAAGAAAAATTAGTGAAATTAGAACAACCAAAGACGAAAAAAGCCGGCGAAAAACTTTCACCGGGGGAAGAAAAGGCTGAACAAATTAAAGCAGGCAAAAAAGGAATTCGGCCAGAAGATGAAAAGAAAGCTGAAGAGGACGAAGTCAAGGCTAAAATGGATGAATTGGCACGAAAGCGTAAAGAGAAGACTTTAGCCAAAGAAGAAGAGGAACGAAAACGAAAAGAGGATGAAGCCGCGCAACGCAGAAAATCGATTGAAGATAAGCGATTAGCTGAACAAAAAGCTAAAGAAGAAGCCGAAGCAGTGATGAAAAAAGCCAAAGATGGACAAGAGAAAGTGGATACCACAGTGAAGAAATTCGAATTAGATGAAGAGAAACCGCCAACCACAAAGAAACCATCAATCGATAAAGGCGAATCAGGTGGGTAGACATTCCTTAAACTTAATTTTGCACTATTTTCTAAAATCTCTTCTCATCTAAAATATCTAAATTTGCACAAAAATTGTTTAAAAACATAAATTATTTTTAGAAGCTGTCGTTGATGATGGCAAGAAGAAAAAGAAACGAACTGTTTCGGACATCAAAGAAGATAAAGCCAAAGCTGAAGCAGGCGAAGAGCCAAGCTCAGCCTTCACAATTAAGAAGCCTGGCGTTAAAATTGATGAAGAATCAGCTTCGCCAATGGAAGAAAAATTAGTGAAATTGGAACAGCCAAAGACCAAAAAAGCCGGCGAAAAACTTTCACCGGAGGAAGAAAAGGCTGAACAAATGAAAGCAGGCAAAAAAGGAATTCGGCCAGAAGATGAAAAGAAAGCTGAAGAGGACGAAGCCAAGGCTAAAATGGATGAATTGACACGAAAGCGTAAAGAGAAGGCTTTAACCAAAGAAGAAGAGGAACGAAAACGAAAAGAGGATGAAGCCGCGCAACGCAGAAAATCGATTGAAGATAAGCGATTAGCTGAACAAAAAGCTAAAGAAGAAGCCGAAGCAGTGATGAAAAAAGCCAAAGATGGACAAGAGAAAGTGGATACCACAGTGAAGAAATTCGAATTAGATGAAGAGAAACCGTCAACCACAAAGAAACCATCAATCGATAAAGGCGAATCAGGTGGGTAGACATTCCTTAAACTTAATTTTGCACTATTTTCTAAAATCTCTTCTCATCTAAAATATCTAAATTTGCACAAAAATTGTTTAAAAACATAAATTATTTTTAGAAGCTGTCTTTGATGATGGCAAGAAGAAAAAGAAACGAACTGTTTCGGACATCAAAGAAGATAAAGCCAAAGCTGAAGCAGGCGAAGAGCTAAGCTCTGCCTTCACAATTAAAAAGCCCGGCGATAAATTTGATGAAGAATCGGTGTTGAAATCGCCAATGGAAGAAAAATTAGTGAAATTGGAACAGCCAAAGACCAAAAAAGCTGGCGAAAAACTTTCATCAGAGGAAGAAAAAGCTGAACAAATTAAAGCAGGCAAAAAAGGAATTCGGCCAGAAGATGAAAAGAAAGCTGAAGAGGACGAAGCCAAGGCTAAAATGGATGAATTGGCTCGAAAGCGTAAAGAGAAGGCTTTAGCCAAAGAAGAAAGGGAACGAAAACGAAAAGAGGATGAAGCCGCGCAACGCAGAAAATCGATTGAAGATAAGCGATTAGCTGAACAAAAAGCTAAAGAAGAAGCCGAAGCAGCGATGAAGAAGGCCAAGGATGGACAAGAGAAAGTGGATACCACAGTGAAGAAATTCCAATTAGATGAAGAGAAACCGCCAACCACAAAGAAACCATCAATCGATAAAGGCGATTCAGGTGAGTAGACATTCATTTAACTTAAATTTACACTATTTTCTAAAATCTCTTTTCATCTAGAATATCTAAATTTGCACAAAAATGATTTAAAAACAATAAATTGTTTTTAGAAGCAGTCTTTGATGATGGCAAGAAGAAAAATAAACGAACTGTTTCGGACATCAAAGAAGATAAAGCCAAAGCTGAAGCAGGCGAAGAGCCAAGCTCAGCCTTCACAATTAAGAAGCCTGGCGTTAAAATTGATGAAGAATCAGCTTCGCCAATGGAAGAAAAATTAGTGAAATTGGAACAGCCAAAGACCAAAAAAGCCGGCGAAAAACTTTCACCGGAGGAAGAAAAGGCTGAACAAATGAAAGCAGGCAAAAAAGGAATTCGGCCAGAAGATGAAAAGAAAGCTGAAGAGGACGAAGCCAAGGCTAAAATGGATGAATTGGCACGAAAGCGTAAAGAGAAGGCTTTAGCCAAAGAAGAAGAGGAACGAAAACGAAAAGAGGATGAAGCCGCGCAACGCAGAAAATCGATTGAAGATAAGCGATTAGCTGAACAAAAAGCTAAAGAAGAAGCCGAAGCAGCGATGAAGAAGGCCAAGGATGGACAAGAGAAAGTGGATACCACAGTGAAGAAATTACAATTAGATGAAGAGAAACCGGCAACCACAAAGAAACCATCAATCGATAAAGGCGATTCAGGTGAGTAGACATTCATTTAACTTAAATTTACACTATTTTCTAAAATCTCTTTTCATCTAGAATATCTAAATTTTCACATAAAATTGTTTAAAAAACGATAAACTCTTTTTAGAAGCTATCGTTGATGATGGCAAGAAGAAAAAGAAACGAACTGTTTCGGACATCAAAGAAGATAAAGCCAAAGCTGAAGCAGGCGAAGAGCCAAGCTCAGCCTTCACAATTAAGAAGCCTGGCGTTAAAATTGATGAAGAATCAGCTTCGCCAATGGAAGAAAAATTAGTGAAATTAGAACAACCAAAGACGAAAAAAGCCGGCGAAAAAATTTCACCGGAGGAAGAAAAAGCTGAACAAATGAAAGCAGGCAAAAAAGGAATTCGGCCAGAAGATGAAAAGAAAGCTGAAGAGGACGAAGCCAAGGCTAAAATGGATGAATTGGCACGAAAGCGTAAAGAGAAGGCTTTAGCCAAAGAAGAAGAGGAACGAAAACGAAAAGAGGATGAAGCCGCGCAACGCAGAAAATCGATTGAAGATAAGCGATTAGCTGAACAAAAAGCTAAAGAAGAAGCCGAAGCAGCGATGAAGAAGGCCAAGGATGGACAAGAGAAAGTGGATACCACAGTGAAGAAATTCCAATTAGATGAAGAGAAACCGGCAACCACAAAGAAACCATCAATCGATAAAGGCGAATCAGGTGGGTAGATATTCATTTAACTTAAATTTGCATTATTTTCTAAAATCTCTTTTCATCTAGAATATCTAAATTTTCACATAAAATTGTTTAAAAAACGATAAACTCTTTTTAGAAGCTGTCGTTGATGATGTCAAGAAGAAAAAGAAACGAACGGTTTCGGACATCAAAGAAGATAAAGCCAAAGCTGAAGCAGGCGAAGAGCCAAGCTCAGCCTTCACAATTAAAAAGCCTGGCGATAAAATTGATGAAGAATCAGCTTCGCCAATGGAAGAAAAATTAGTGAAATTGGAACAGCCAAAGACCAAAAAAGCCGGCGAAAAACTTTCACCGGAGGAAGAAAAAGCTGAACAAATTAAAGCAGGCAAAAAAGGAATTCGGCCAGAAGATGAAAAGAAAGCTGAAGAGGACGAAGCCAAGGCCAAAATGGATGAATTGGCTCGAAAGCGTAAAGAGAAGGCTTTAGCCAAAGAAGAAGAGGAACGGAAACGAAAAGAGGATGAAGCCGCGCAACGCAGAAAATCGATTGAAGATAAGCGATTAGCTGAACTAAAAGCCAAAGAAGAAGCCGAAGCAGCGATGAAAAAGGCCAAGGCTGGACAAGAGAAAGTGGATACCACAGTGAAGAAATTACAATTAGATGAAGAGAAACCGGCAACCACAAAGAAACCATCAATCGATAAAGGCGATTCAGGTGAGTAGACATTCATTTAACTTAAATTTACACTATTTTCTAAAATCTCTTTTCATCTAGAATATCTAAATTTTCACATAAAATTGTTTAAAAAACGATAAACTCTTTTTAGAAGCTATCGTTGATGATGGCAAGAAGAAAAAGAAACGAACTGTTTCGGACATCAAAGAAGATAAAGCCAAAGCTGAAGCAGGCGAAGAGCCAAGCTCAGCCTTCACAATTAAGAAGCCTGGCGTTAAAATTGATGAAGAATCAGCTTCGCCAATGGAAGAAAAATTAGTGAAATTAGAACAACCAAAGACGAAAAAAGCCGGCGAAAAAATTTCACCGGAGGAAGAAAAAGCTGAACAAATGAAAGCAGGCAAAAAAGGAATTCGGCCAGAAGATGAAAAGAAAGCTGAAGAGGACGAAGCCAAGGCTAAAATGGATGAATTGGCACGAAAGCGTAAAGAGAAGGCTTTAGCCAAAGAAGAAGAGGAACGAAAACGAAAAGAGGATGAAGCCGCGCAACGCAGAAAATCGATTGAAGATAAGCGATTAGCTGAACAAAAAGCTAAAGAAGAAGCCGAAGCAGCGATGAAGAAGGCCAAGGATGGACAAGAGAAAGTGGATACCACAGTGAAGAAATTCCAATTAGATGAAGAGAAACCGGCAACCACAAAGAAACCATCAATCGATAAAGGCGAATCAGGTGGGTAGATATTCATTTAACTTAAATTTGCATTATTTTCTAAAATCTCTTTTCATCTAGAATATCTAAATTTTCACATAAAATTGTTTAAAAAACGATAAACTCTTTTTAGAAGCTGTCGTTGATGATGTCAAGAAGAAAAAGAAACGAACGGTTTCGGACATCAAAGAAGATAAAGCCAAAGCTGAAGCAGGCGAAGAGCCAAGCTCAGCCTTCACAATTAAGAAGCCTGGCGTTAAAATTGATGAAGAATCAGCTTCGCCAATGGAAGAAAAATTAGTGAAATTAGAACAACCAAAGACGAAAAAAGCCGGCGAAAAACTTTCACCGGAGGAAGAAAAAGCTGAACAAATGAAAGCAGGCAAAAAAGGAATTCGGCCAGAAGATGAAAAGAAAGCAGAAGAAGATGTAGCCAAGGCCAAAATGGATGAATTGGCTCGAAAGCGTAAAGAGAAGGCTTTAGCCAAAGAAGAAGAGGAACGAAAACAAAAGGAGGATGAAGCCGCGCAACGCAGAAAATCGATTGAAGATAAGCGATTAGCTGAACAAAAAGCCAAAGAAGAAGCCGAAGAAGAAGCCGAAGCAGCGATGAAAAAGGCCAAGGATGGACAAGAGAAAGTTGACGCACTCAAAAGCATTCTGATCAACTCAAACCGGTGAAATCTGAACTGACGAAGGATTCAATTGAAAAAATTGCAACAGAAAAAGATGAATTGAAGGGTAAAAAAGAGCCAACCTCATTGATGAAGAAGAAGATGGCCGAAGAGCAAGAAAAAGCCAAAAAACTTGCCAATGAAAAGAAACGAAAGGAAGAGGACGAAGAGAAAAAACGAGCTGATGAAGCGAAAAAAAGACGAGACGAATCATTGGCCAAAAAGAGAGCACAGGAAGATGAAAAGAACAAGGCAAAAACCATCAAAGATGAATTGGACGAAAAAACTGCTCAACTAAAAGACTTGACGGAAGATGAGAAAAGACGAAAAGATCGCGAAGATCAATTGAAAAAGAGGCGTGAAGCAGAAGAAAAAGCAAAAGCTGAAGCAGATGAAGCTAAAAGAGTAAGTATTCTGTTCCTTTGAATAAATAAATCAAGAATTATATAGGTATATATATATACTAGTCAAGCTGTTTTAGTATAAAATATAATGGTTTTTCTTTTATTTTGTATAATAAAAATCGAATTTAACATAAAGAAAAATTTTTAATTCACTATAAATTATTTTTTCTTATGAAAACACATTTTTATTAGCTAATCAAAAATAATTTTTTCATATTTTTCTTTTCCAAAAATATATTTTATTCCTTAGCTAAATTCTTTGTTCAACAAAAATAAATTTAATTAAACGATAACAAATTTTTTTTACTGGACAAAAAATACATTTTTGTAATAGTTTAACGAAAACACATTTAGAAAACATATATTCTAAGTTAAATGAAAACACTTTTTCCTTAGTTATGAAAATACATTTTATTTAAATGAAAACACACTTTTCTTAGTTAATTGAAAGACATTTTTCTTAGTTAATTGAAAATACATTTTTAATTATATGAAAATACATTTTTCTATGTTGAGCAAAAATATATTTTTAGTCAAATGAAAACACATTTTTCTTAGGAAAACACATTTTTCTTAGTTAATCGAAAATACATTTTTAATTATACGAAAATACATTTTTCTTAGTTAATTGAAAACACATTTTTCATAGTTAATTGAAAACACATTTTTCTTAGTTAAACGAAAAGACATTTTTCTTCTTTAAAAGAAAACATTTTTCTTAGTTAATTGAAAACACATTTTTCTTAGTTAATTGAAAACACATTTTTCATAGTTAATTGAAAACACATTTTTCTTAGTTAATCGAAAATACATTTTTAATTATACGAAAATACATTTTTCATAGTTAATTGAAAACACATTTTTCTTAGTTAATTGAAAACACATTTTTCTTAGTTAATTGAAAACACATTTTTCTTAGTTAATTGAAAACACATTTTTCTTAGTTAATTGAAAATACATTTTTCATAGTTAATCGAAAATACATTTTTAATTATACGAAAATACATTTTTCTTAGTTAATTGAAAACACATTTTTCATAGTTAATTGAAAACACATTTTTCTTAGTTAATTGAAAACACATTTTTCTTAGTTAATTGAAAACACATTTTTCTTAGTTAATTGAAAACACATTTTTCTTAGTTAATTGAAAACACATTTTTCTTAGTTAATTGAAAACACATTTTTCTTCATTTTTCTCATTTTAAAGAAAACACATTTTTAAATTAAATGAAAACATATTTTTTAGTTGACACATTTTACTTCTATTCAAGAATTCATCATATTAATTATTAATATTATTTTTTAGGCAATGGATGAGATGGCAAAACGACGGGAGGATGCAAAGAAAAAGAAAGAAGAAGATGAAAAGAGGAAAAAAGATGAAGCAATATTAAAAGCAAAAGTAGAAGAAGAAGAAAAAGCTCGAAAAGCATTGGAAGCCAAAAAGGATGCAGATGCAGCTTTGAAGAAGGCCATGGATGAGCAAGGAAAAGTGGACACAACCGTGAAAAAATTCAAATTTGATGAAGAAAAACTGCCACAAACCAAACAGTTATCATCAGATAAAAGCAAAACTGAAGAGCCAAGCTCAGCCTTTACATTTAAAAAGGCTGGCGATAAAATTGACGAAGAATCAGCTTCGCCAACTGAAGAAAAATTAGTGAAATTAGAACAACCAAAGACGAAAAAAGCCGGCGAAAAACTTTCACCGGGGGAAGAAAAGGCTGAATAAATGAAAGCAGGCAAAAAAGGAATTCGGCCAGAAGATGAAAAGAAAGCTGAAGAGGACGAAGCCAAGGCTAAAATGGATGAATTGGCACGAAAGCGTAAAGAGAAGACTTTAGCCAAAGAAGAAGAGGAACGAAAACGAAAAGAGGATGAAGCCGCGCAACGCAGAAAATCGATTGAAGATAAGCGATTAGCTGAACAAAAAGCTAAAGAAGAAGCCGAAGCAGCGATGAAGAAGGCCAAGGATGGACAAGAGAAAGTGGATACCACAGTGAAGAAATTCCAATTAGATGAAGAGAAACCGCCAACACCAAAGAAACCATCAATCGATAAAGGCGAATCAGGTGGGTAGACATTCATTAAACTTAATTTTACACAATTTTCTAATATCTCTTTTCATCTAGAATATCTAAATTTGCACAAAAATGATTTAAAAACAATAAATTGTTTTTAGAAGCTGTCGTTGATGATGGCAAGAAGAAAAAGAAACGAACTGTTTCGGACATCAAAGAAGATAAAGCCAAAGCAGAAACAGGCGAAGAGCCCAGCTCTGCTTTCACAATTAAAAAACCTGGTGATAAAATTGATCAAGAATCGGTATTAAAATCCCCAGTGGAAGAAAAATCAGTAAAAATTCCGACCAAAAAGAAAACAGATGACGATAAAATGAAGCAAGAAGAGGAACGAAAAATTAAAGATGCTGAACAGGACAATAAATTTGAAGAGCAAAAACGAAAAGCTGATGAAGATCGGAAACGAAGAGAAGAAGAACGTAAAAAGAGAGAAGAGGAACAGGAAAATGAACGTATTCAACGAAAAAAGCAACGAGATGAAGCTAGAAAATTGGAAGATGAGGAAAGGAAGCGTAAAGACGCTGAAGAAGAAAAACAGGTGGACGAACAACGAAGAAAGACCGCTGAAGAAAAGAAACGAAAGGATGATGAAATGAAGGCGAAACAAGCGGAAGAAGAGAAAAAACGGGCTGATGAACTAAAGAAGAAAGAAGAGGATCGAAAACGTAAGGAAGCGGAAGATGACAAAAAATTTGAAGAGCAAAAACGGAAAGCTGATGAAGATCGGAAACGGAGGGAAGATGAACGTAAAAAGAAAGAAGAGGAACAAGAAAATGAGCGAGCTCAGAGGAAAATGCAACGGGAAGAAGCAAGGAAATTAGTCGAAAAAAAGGATAAAGAAGAAGCTGATGCCGAATTGAAAAAGACTAAGGATGGACAGAAAAAAATGGATCCAACTTTGATGAAAGAGAAATTTGATGAAGATAAACCTCAAATACCGAAGAAGTCTTCAATCTCTAAAGACAAAGAACCTGATGAGGAACCAAACTCGGCTTTCACGATTAGAAAGAAATCAATTGAAAAAGTGGCCGAAGAAGAATTGCAGAAATCTCCAAAAGAAGAAAAGCTCGTGAAAATTCCAGCCAAAAAGAAGGACGACACTATAGGTGATGAACAAATTGGAAAGAAAAAACAAGATGAAATGAAAAAATTAGAGGAAAATAAATTTGAAGAACAAAAACGGAAAGCAGAAGAAGAACGGAAACGAAGGGAAGACGAACGTAAAAAGAAAGAAGAGGAACAAGAAAATCAGAAGGCTGCTCGTAAAAAACAACGAGAGGAAGCCCGAAAATTAGAGGATGAAAAGAGGAGACAAAAAGAAGCCGATGAAGAAAAGAAAGAAGCTGAACAAAAACAAAAAGCATCCGAAGATAAAAAGCGAAAAGATGAAGAGATGAAAGCAAAACAAGCGGAAGAAGAAAAGAAACGTGTAGAAGAAGCTAAAAAACGAGAGGAAGAAATAAAGCGTCAGGAAGCGGAAGATGATAAGAAATTTGAAGAACAAAAACGAAAAGCTGATGAGGATCGCAAACGAAGAGAAGAAGAACGTAAAAAGAGAGAAGAGGAACAAGAAAATGAACGAATTCAAAGAAAGAAGCAACGAGAACAAGCCAGAAAATTGGAAGATGAGGAAAGGAAGCGTAAAGACGCTGAAGAAAAACAGGTGGACGAACAACGAAGAAAAACCGCTGAAGAAAAGAAACGAAAGGATGATGAAATGAAGGCAAAACAAGCGGAAGAAGAGAAAAAACGGGCTGATGAACAAAAAATGAAAGATAAGCCAGATAAGTCCCTAAAAACTGAAGATGAAAGAAAAATGTCCAGTGAACAACGAGATGTCAAAAAACAGAAGGCGGATGATGAAGATAAAACTAGCGATCAGCGCAAGAAACAAAAAGATGATGAAAAGAAACATGATGAACTGGAAAGAAAAGCGAAAGAAGATGAGGAAGAAAAGAAAAGAGCTCAAGAACGAGAAAACGCAGAAATTGAGAGAAAGGCTAAAGACGAAGAAAAGAAGAAAAAAGAAAAAGACGAACAACAAAAAATGATGGATGATAAAAAACGAAGGGAAGAAGAAAGGAAACGAAAAGAAGACGAGGAAACAAAAGCGCTTGAAGAATCAAAGAAACAACGTGAACAAGAGAGAAAACGAAAAGACGAAGAACGCCGAAAGAAAGATGAAGAAGAAGAGAAACAACAAGCAGAAGCTAAACGATTAAAAGATGAGAAAAGGAAGAAGGAGGAGGAAGAACGAAAAAGGATGCTAGAGGAAGAAGATAAGAAACGAGCCGAAGAAGAAAAGAAAGCTGCCGAATTGAGGAAACAAAAGGAAGAAGAGAAAAAACGCCGAGAAGAGGAAGAAGATAAAAGGCAGAAAGAAGAAAAAGAACGTAGGGCGGAAGAGAGGAGACGGAAGGAAAAGGAAGAAGAAGAAAAGGAGGAAGAAAATAGAAAAATACGAGATGAAATGAAACGAAAGAAAGAGGAAGAACGAAAACGGAAAGAAGAAGAAGAAGAACGGCAATTGGCAGATGAGAGGAAGCGTGAAGAAGAAAGACGTAAAAAGGATGAAGAGGAGAGGAAACGGATGATGGAAGAGGAAGGAAGAAAAAGACTAGAAGAGGAGAGGAAGGCAGCTGAATTGAAGAAACAAAAGGAGGAAGAGAGAAAACGTGAAGAAGAGGAAGATGAAAAAAGACGAAAAGAAGAAATGGATCGGCGCGCAGAAGAGAGAAGACGGAAACTTCAAAAAGAAGAACAAGAGGAGGAGGAAAATAGGAAACAACGTGAAGAAATGAGAAGGAAAAAGGATGAGGAGAGGAGGAAACGGGATGAAGAGGAAGAAAGACAACGAGCTGAAGAAGATAGACAAAAGGAAGAAGAGAGAAAACGGCGAATTGAGGAACAAAAACGAATGGAAGAGGAACAAGAAAGGAAAAGATTGGAAGAAGAAAAGAAAGCCAATGAAGAAAAGCAAAGAAAGGAGCAAGAAAAAAGACGCCAGGAAGAAGAGGAAGAGAGGCAAAGAGCTGAAGCCAGAAGGCGCAAGGAAGAAGAGAGAAAGAGAAAAGATGAGGAGATGAGACGCCAAGAAGAGGAGGAAGAAAGAAAATTGGCTGAAGAACGCCAAAAAGCCGCTGAAGCACGCAAAAAGGAAGAGGAAGAACGAAAAAGACGAGCGGAAGAGGAGGAAAAAGAACGGGAAGAGCAAAGGAAGCGTAGAGAAAAGGAAAGAAAACAAAGAGAAGAAGAAGAAGAGAAGAAATTAGCCGAAGACAGAAAGCGATGGGAAGAGGAGCGAAAAAGAAAAGCCGAAGAACGAAGGCGCCAGGAAGAGGAGGAGGAAAAACGAGCGGCTGAAGCGCGAAAGCGCAAGGAAGAAGAAAGAAGACGTAAAAATGAAGAGGCCGATCGTCGGGATCAAGAAGATGAGAGAAGAGAATTGGCAAAACGAGCCGAAGAAGAGAACAAACGAAGGAAAGGGGTGATGCCGGCAGATGATGAGGCAAAAACGAAGGTGAAACCAAAAAGCCAAGAAGATGGACTGAAGAAACAAGAAGTGGATGAAATCAGAAAAAGGGACAAAGAGGAGGCGGAAATGAAGAAACGTGAGGCTGAAAAGATGAAATCCCCTCAAAAAAAAGTGATTTTGGTGGAGGATGAGAGGGAAGATAAGCGAAAGAAGGCGGCCACCCCAGTGCAAGATGAAGAGGAAGTGGCCCGATTCCACAAGGAACGAGATGCCCGAATGAAAAAGCGTAAAGAGGAAGAGGAACGAATCAGGGCTGAACAAGAAGAGGAGAAACGCCGAATGGAAGAGGCCAAAGCCAAGGAATTGGCAGAAAAGGCCAAAAAGAAAGAGGAGGAAGAAGAGAGGACGAAAAAACGTGACGAAGAATTGAAAAAGGAACGCGGATTTGAAGATGTTGAACAGAAATCAATGAAGCGAAAGGTTGTGAAGAAGAAGAAAATGCCAGAAGAAGAATCGGGCGAAGGAAAAGCGAAAGAAAGTACGGCAAAAGATGAATTTGGGATGGCTAAAATGGAAAAGAAGAAGACGGTCGGAGAGGATGAAGACGAATGGGAATATGTTTATGAGGAAGAAGAAGGAGAAGGAATGCCACTGAAACGTTACGAAACGAAGGAGGTGAAATTCGATGAGGTCGAAGATTTCCTGGGCAAACGACGAATGCAACGGCTGGAAATTGGCGAAGTGGCACCGTTGGAAGATTTGTTGCCGGTGGCAATCCGGCATAGGACTATCAGGAAAGGTTTCGTCACCATCCCCGACCGTGAAGTGCTCACCGCCCGTGGCGACACGGCCATTTTCGAATGTGAATTGTTCAATGAAAGTGACCAAGTGAGTTGGACAGTGAATGGCAAAACACTGCAACAACTCGGCGACCCACGTTGTTTCATTCAAAACTATGCCTATATTCGACAACTCAAAATTGAGCATGTTGTGCCGGCGGACACCAATATTCGTGTTCAATGCACGTTGGATGATGAGACACGACAATCGCATGAAAGTCGATTGGTTGTGGATGAAGTCCCAGTGGAATTTGCAGAGAAATTGCCAAGAAAAGTGATCGCGAATTTGGGCGACACGTCCACTCTCACAGCCGTCCTTACACATGATGCAGCCAAAAAGATTTCATGGAGCCATAATGGCCGACCATTGTTCAATGATGATATCTATCAAATCAACACCAATGGCTGTATATGTAAGTTATATTTTTTGTTAATTTGTTTTCAGAAAACTAATATATTTTTGAGGAAATCAAAAATTCGTTTCTAATAAGCTTCAATCAAAATTTAAAAAGCAAAATGGAATATGGAACCCAAAACATAAAAAGTATGAAATTTGAGCTCTAAGCAATGTTTTTGGATGGATTTTTAAGAGTTTCCCCCATTTTACTATTACAACAATTGTCCTTTAATTCGCCAGCAATTCTTGCTTTAAATTTGGCCCAATCCCTTCCTTTTTTTCTTTTAAAACATTAAACCTGGGGCTGATCACGAATTTTCCCAATCTTCTGAATATCCAATTTACTAATATCCATTGATCCTGAATGGTCATTGGTCAGTAGATCATAGCAAATTTCAATTTGTATTAAATTTTATTAAACTTGAATTGTAGACATAAATTTTAGAATTTTTATTTTTTTAAACAGTAATTTCTATCCCCTAAATTTTTATTATAAAACACAAAAAAAATTTAAAAGGTATTTTTAAATTTTTAAAAAATACTATAAAGGTATTATCCTTATGGAAATCTATTAAATTAAATAAATTAACATAAATTATTGAGACATTATTTATTTTTTTATTAAATCTTTAATTATTTTTCAATTTTAAATAAATTTTTCAACTAAATTGCCACTTTACAGGTTCCTTGGTGATCAAAAACACTGATTACAAATTGGGAGGCAGATATTCCCTCAATGTTGACATGGTCGAATCATCAACAATCCTGGAAGTACACGGAAAACCGCGAATGGATGCCGCGGATGAAGGCCGTGTTCAAAAAATTATAATGGATGCCAACGAGAATTTATCATTGAATATTCGCCTAAAATCATTGCCCGAACCGGAAGTTGACCTCTATTTGAACAATCAACTGTTGACGCCCGAACTGCGAACACATGTCACCTGCCTTGAGGATAATGTTCTCTTGACTCGACGGGAATTGACCAAAGCGGACCGTGGCCGCTACAAAGTTGTTCTGTTCAATGAATACGGCGAAGACAAATTGGAATATGAAGTGTATGTGAGAGATGTGCCAGAGCCACCTTCAGGCTTGATGATCACCGAAATTGGGCATGATTATTGTTTCTTGAAGGTAGGCAAGGCATTTGCAACACTGAATTTTATAAAATGTCAGGAAAAGATAAATATTAAAAAAATGATGATTCACTAAAAAAAGAAAATTAAATAATAAATATTTTCATTTTTCCGCAGAGTAATTTTCCTTCTCAGGCATAATTATTCGGAAATTCATTATAAGTATTTCTGTGTTAGATTTAGCAAAAAGGGTTTTAAATCGATCCCAAAAATAGCAAAATATACCACAATAAATATTTGCCTGTCTTTTTTATTAGGATTTGTTGCTTTACGAATTTCTAAATATTAATAAGTTATATAGCTTATTATAAGTCAAATTTATTGACACAATTTTTAATGAAGGGCAACTTTTTATGTCTTGACTATTTTGATGACAAAAACACAAAAAGATTCATTTTGACACTCAAATTTCAAAAAATCTTAAGATCACTATTTTCCTGATTATTGCAACCTAAAAATCAGAAATATAGAAATTATGATGCATATTTTAAAAAATATTTTCAGTGGAGTCCACCGGCCAATGACAGCATGGTCGATGAGCGGGAACGCACCACCGGCTATGTGATCGAAAAGAAGGGCGCAAATCGACGAGTTTGGCAACGCGTTGGCCAATTGTCGGCATACACTATGGAAATATTGGTCGAAGATTTGGACTACGATACGGACTATGTGTTCCGGGTGGCCGCGATGAATCGTTTTGGCGTTGGCGAATTCTCAAAATTGGCTCAAATCACGACGGGAACGTAAGTGGAAAATTTCATATTTTACTACTTTTTAGAAAGTAAATGTATATAATTTTTATAAAGAAAAAAGTTTAAATAAATTAAAATTCAAATTTTATAAAATCGCAGTTCAAATATAAACAGTTTATTAGGTCATTTTCATTCATTATATTTTTAATATAATTTGGTCATACAAATAATGATTTATCATTTCATTTTATTCTTTTTCTAGCTAAAATTTGAGAAAATAAATATTATCCATTAAATCATTGAATTTGCTCAAATTTGCTCAAATTTTCATTCAGCATTTTTGAAGAGTTTTAGTTTGAATATGAAGAAATTTTTAAAAATAAATTTAAAGTTAAGTTTAGAGTCTAGGTCTTACGTTATTCAGAACAAAGATTGAAATGGAGTGAGATTTTGCCAAATTTTAGTGTCTCAAAAAAGCTAGATATTTGACAAAAAATTGCATTAAAATTCAATAATTTTATTTTGGCTAAAATTTTGGAATAAAAAATATTAAATTATGATTTATAAAAATTCCAATTGAACAAATTCATACGCCACACCAAAATATCAAATTTCAGACCATTCTCAGCCCCAGTGATGCATTCCGCCCCACGAATCACTCACACCTACGAGCAAAGTGTCCGCTTGGAATGGGACGAATGCTGGGATACCGGCGGAAGCAAATTATTTGGTTACGACGTTTTTTGCAAGCAACAAGGCGGCGATTGGCGCAAAGTAAATCAGGAAACTGTGTTTGCCAGCAACTTTTGGCTCGATGAATTCCTGGATCCCAGCAAAAAGGATTGCGTGTTCAAGGTGGAAGCCCAAAATTATGCTGGCCTCCATTCCGACTCAAATGTTCAATCTGAACTGTTACATGTCGAAGACAGGGCATCGAAGCACATTGCTGCCCCTCGCATTGAATTAATCAGCGGCACAAAAGTGCGCGTTCATTGGAACACAGCGGAACTGGCCTCTGCACATCATTATAATCTGCAGGTGATAAATTCAATTAAATTTGATTATTTTCATTTTTAATTGGAAAAAATATATAGTAAAATGTAACATATCATATTTAAAATAGGTTTAGCTTACCGAGCATCATTAAGCCCTAATTGGTAAATTATAATACAATTATTAAATGAACAGATCTAATTTGAAAATTTTAAAGTATAAATATTTCTATATTCCGTAAATTATCTATCAGTAGCCACAGAACTTGATAATTTCAGTGGTCTTCCAAGAGGGTACGAATTGAAAATTTACTCTACAGTAATTTTACAAATTTTATTTGGCACAATTTCTTTTTTTTTTGCTATAAAATGTATAATTAATAGGACTTTTTAAAGTCTATTAGATCAGCACAACATAGCAATTAGACTTTTATAAAATTTTTAATTTTAGTTAGGATGGAATTAAAAATAAAAATTAAATTATAGGCAATAGACATAGATAAAATTTTATTTTGGCCACATTTTATGGTTGCAAATACGCAATTTTTATCATAGATAAATTGTAGCCAAAAATAATGGGCAAAAATTTATAATTTAAAATATTAAAATTAAATAAATTGGCATATAAAAATATAAAATCCATCCAAATTTTACAGTACCGCTCGGAAGGCACCTATTTATGGAATGAAGTGCTTGAACAATTCAAATCATCGCCGGCCATTGTGGAGGATGAACTGAAGGAGGGCGTCTCATATAGAATGAGGGTTGTGGCCAAATCGGCCGATGGCGAACAAATGACAGTGTCCGGCGAAAGTGACGTCATCAAAATTTCCGGCTTCAACACGCCAATTCTCACAAAAACTTTACGAGACGCACTGGTCCCAAAGAAGGAGGAAATTCGATTGGAAATTTGCGCCGTTGGTGAACCGGCACCCCTCTTTGTGTGGTTCAAAAATGGCGAAGAGATTGTGCCCAGTCCGGAGAATGACAATTTGTCAATCAGCAATGAGGGATTCGTGAGCAAAGTGAGTGGGGCTGGAACTGATATGAATTTTATATATAGGCCAAATATTCCACAAAATTACATATTTCTTTTGTACTCAAATCAACAGATTTTATAATTAGAATATTTATATCCAAACTTTCGAAATTTAACTTTTAAGTACCTGAGCCATTTTTGGCCATAGCTTTAACCCAGAATGTAACCAATTTTGAAAAGCGATATGCCTTTTTGGAAAGCTCTAGAATTCCATAAGTATTTGAAAAGAATAATTTACTAAATAAGCGGTACTTTTTTAAAGTTAGATTTCATAAAATTTTGAAAAATACAAATCCGGTTGGGAGATATTTGGGTTTTCGTATTGTATTTAATTTTCTAAAATTGATATACCTTCATTGAGCTATAGGTCAATTTTCAATACCATATCTCATGTTCCACCATCTAATTAAAAGCACATAAAATTTTAAAAATTTTTACAAAATGGCATAGAAGATATAGTCAAAAATGGTGGATGGACAATTGAGCGCGGTCAATTGGGCGCCGCCGGACAATTGGGCGCCAAATTAAAAATTTCTTTATTCTTTTTAAGTAGGGGCTTAGGGTTAGGGCTAGGTTTAGGGTTTAAGTTAGGGTTCGGAGCATAGGGAAACGAGGGGGAAGTCAAACAGCTCCTTATTCCTAAGAATCTATTTTAATTTGGCGCCCAATTGTCCGCGCCCAATTGTCCAAATTGACCTGGCGCCCAATTGTCCGGGACACGTCAAAAATAAAAACTCCTCAGTTTATCATTTATCCAAATTTATAGTTGGTTATTCATCGGATGGGAGAACAGGACGAAGGCTACTACGCATGCCAAGTGCGAAATGATTTTGGCAGTGTGGAAACGAAGGCATATTTGCGAGTGGGCGCCATTCAGGCACATTTCAACAAGGCATTCGCCGATCGCATTGAAGCAATCGAAGGCAAAGATATTGTGCTGGAATGTGAAGTTTCCGGTAAGAAATTGAATATTTTCATGGCCAATTATGCCAAAGAAGTTAAAAAATGAAAAAAATATTAAATAAATTAAATTGAAAATAGACTAAAAATTTTGATTTTATTTACTATGTTTAAAAAAAATTCTAAAAAATTTCAAACACTTAGATTTGTAGATGGGAATTTAAAATCTCAATTATGCATAATTTCGAAATTTTCGGTCGAAAAATAAATAAATAATATTCCTCCCAAAAATTCAAAATTTAATTCAAATAGAAGTTTCAATTAATTTTTTGAAAAAAAAAATAATTTGTATAAAAATTTTAATTTTATTTCAATTTAATTAATTTTAAATAAATTTTTATATTGAAAAATGCAAATAAAAATAATTCATTCCCTTTCCCTCGAAAAAGATCCCGAGGCAAATATCCGATGGCTTCGAAACAAACGGCACATTGGCGAGACCACAAATCGCATTACGCTGGAGAAACAAGGCTGCAAACGACGATTGATCCTGTACGGCGCAATGCGTGACGATTCCGGCATTTACACATGCGAGACGGAAGGCGGCGAAGATCGCGTTCAAACGGAAATTACAGTTCGGGCAGAGAAGACACGCATCATTTTCTCACCTCAAGGCAGAACAATAAGTGAGTACACCAAATTATTCAATTTTAGTAAAAATAAGTATAGTTTTTACGAAGCTCTACTATAATCGGTGTTGTTTATGAATTAAATATTATATTCCGAAAATCACCAAAATACATTTGTCAAATACCAAATATTACATTATTTCATTCGATTCTATCAACCTATAAAATTATGCCAACGACGATAAATATGATAATTTCTTACCAAGGTTGGCATAAATATTTGATTTACCCACCTCTCTATTCTTAGTCATATTTGGAAATCTTCATAGAAAATATGCCAACATTCATAAGCATGGCTAATTTCGGAATTTCTTACCAAGATTTACATGAAATAAAATAAGGTCTCACACTAATTATGCTTTTTAAATAATATTTGCCATCCTGGATTATTGGTAAATGTCTGGTAAAATTATGCCGAGTACGATACCAATATTTACATATATGAAAAATCAACATTTCTTAACAAGAATCGGCATAAATTTTAGAAAAAAGTAATTCATACTTCATAATTAAATTATCGAAATTATTTATTCCCCTCTTCAGATCGTTACGGCGAAAAAGTTCTGCTCTATGCGGATTTGTCCAAGGGCACGGACGATGTGGTTTGGTACCGTGATGGACAGCGTTTGATCTCGAAAAAATGTTTTGCCTACACTGAAAACACCCGGGCAATATTGGAAATTTACAACTTTGATGAGACCGAAATTGGTGAATACTCTGTGGAATTGGATGGAGGCGAACGAAGTGCACCGGCAAAACTCAAATTTGAAGTGCCACCAAAAATGGAACTTCGTCGCTACAATGATGAGAGGATCACAAAAATTGGCGGCGATGATTTTACGGTCAGCGAGATGAAAACCCACAAAATTGAGTATAAAAAACTTTATTATTTTTGGATGAGCTGACTGAATTAAAAATTAAGTTAAACAAATCCAAACTCGTCGTGAGAAAATAATACATCATAGAATTTGAAATAATGAATTTTTCCTATCAATTTAATATTAATTGGAAGCTCTTTTTATCTATCGATTATATGTATATTAAATAAAAAGAATTGATTCAATCTTTCAAAAATATGACTCCAATAAAAAGTTAGCAAGCATTTTTCACCGTTTTTGGTCATTTTAGACAAAAATTATTTGAAGGTTTAAAATGGGATTTATTAGGTGAATTCATAGACCCTATCGAGTTCTTAGTCTGATATAAAATTGAAAATTCAATGAAATGCCTCAGTACTTTTGGTATTATAAAAAGCTGCGTTACCAATAACCCGAAAGTGATTGGAATTGGAACAATAATAAATCAAATATACATTGTAAAAAAATAATTTAAATTTAAAATAAATAAATGGCCAAATACATAAAATTATTGCAGGTCATTGCCAACTGCCTTGGCTATCCAAAACCACGAATCAGTGTTCTCCTGAATGATCAACCAATCGGGGATGCGATCATTACGGAATTGGACGGCGGTGATCAACAAATTCAAATCAGAAAACTCAATCGAAGCCACAGTGGACGAATTTGGCTTCGAGCAGTGAACACGCTTGGGGAAGATTCGGTCTGTGTGGATTTGAAAGTGTTGGATGTGCCGCCAGCACCAACAAATTTACGTGCCAAAAATGTCACCTCTCAATCGGTGGATTTGGCATGGAATATGTCCACGGATTCGAGGAGAGGAGAAGAGAGCATTGAAAGTTTCATCATTGAACGCAAAACAGCGGATCGGTAAAAATTAGAGATTTTCTAATTATTAAAAAAGATAATTTGAGAATATTTTATATTGAAAGGAACTAATGGGAAAGAGGAAATATTTATTAAAATTATTTTTTAATGTAATGAAATTATATTTGAATTTAATAGGTATTAATTAATATTATCAATTTATATTTATATTCTTATTAGAAATTTATACTTAAGAATTAAGATACACATAAAAAAAATTCTCGGAATTCAAAATGAGAATGAGATTATTAAATTTTTTTGCAAATTATATTTACATAAATTTTGACACAAAGCATAAACCATAAACTAAACTTATTAGAAGGTCCGGACCGGACTCCGGAATATATCCAAATTTGAATTTTATTTAATGAAAATTTTAGTCTGTTCATATTAAAAAATAAAGGAAAAATATTTTTAAAATTCCAGTAAAATTATTATTCCAGCTTTTCAAAAAACCTTACTTATATAAATCAAATAAAGCAAAAGACAACATATAATTTACCATGACTTTATAATTATTTTCTAAATTTTTACTCTTTTTTTTCAGCTCTCGATGGCGTCAAATTCAACGCAAAACAGCGGATCGCATCCAAACGGATCATGGCTTCCTCTACACTGTGCATGGCCTCTATCCAGGTGAATTCTATGCATTCCGCATTTTGGCCGTAAATGAAATTGGCGAATCCGAGCCAAGTGCCACCGTCGATGTTCAATTGCCAGAGGAGGAAGATGATGCGGACATTTCGCAAATTTCCTCCGCTTCCAATGATCCATTGCATATTCCAAGACTTTCTCGACCCAAAAAACCAACCTTGACGACGGATGGAATGCAAACAAAAGCAGTGCTCAGCTGGGAAGCGGTCGATCGTGCCATCATCTACGGGGTTGAACGAAAGAAATGTGGGGCCGGAGCCAATGAATTTTGGCTGGAAGTTGCAAATGCGGATCGACCAACGTACATTTTTGGATAAAATAATCAAAAGACAAATTTTTAAAGAACACTTTAAAAAATATTTTGATAAGAAATAATTTTGGCAAAAAATCATCTTATTTAAGTTCTGAAATTTAGCGAATAAAACTCATAATAAAGAGTTAAATTTTTTGATTTTTTTCACGAAAATTTATTCCAATTTCAATGCCTTTTATTGAAAAAATAAATAATCCCTCTGTTTGTTAATTATTTTTACCAATAAACCAAATCCACTTGATTATCTTTTTAAAATCTATGCGATAAGAAAATTTATATAAATTTATAATAAATTTTTCATAAACAAATTGTCATGGCTTATTACATCAAACATTTTCCAGATATATCGATCGATCCGTATTTGAAGCTGGCCGATACATTTATCGAATTGTGGCCAAATTGCCGGGCGTGCTGAACAGTGAGCCAGGCGAACCCAGCGACGAAGTGTACATCACGGTGAAGCCTCCCGAGAGTCCAAGGGAATCAACAGCAATGGGTGGATATGGAATGGGATATATGGAGAGAAAGAAATCCACTACGACAACCGAAGAGCCTGTTCGACGACAACAACAACTGGCGGAAAGACCCGATTCTGGGGATGAACATTCCCAGGCATCATCCGTGCTCTCAGGCAGTCTCATGGATTCGGGTGCGTTCAAAAATTTTTAATTGGGGGCTTTGAAGACAATCTTCAATCTCCCTAAATTATATTTTCCTATTTCTGGCCACCATTAATGGAATAATCTCCTAAGGGTTTCCTTAGAATAAATTATTTTGCCTCCTTTTAAAAATAAAGACTCATTGAAGGTTGAAGACCCTCTCGATTTATGGTAATCTCTTTGGAGGATCATTAAAAACTAATATCCTCTTTTAATATAGTAGGAATAATAAGATGATAGATCTATTTCCTTTATTTTTAATAATAGAGTAAAAAAGCGAAATTAGGAATTTGTAACCCTTATTATTATTTGCCATTTTTCTTGTCAAATTAAGCTTAAATATGGGAAATTTTCTTGATGCTGAAAAATATTGACAAAATTTTAATTGATATTTATATATTTTCCAGGCATTCAAGAAGATGAAACATTCCATCAGCCAATGAAGAGTCCGGCAATCCGTAAAATTTCCAAGGAAGGAAGACGCGTCAGTTTTGCCATGGACGACGGCGAAGTGACACCAAAAGCCGAAGGCACATCTACCCCAATGAATGGGCACATGGCAAATGGAATTAGCAGCAAGAAACGGAGGGAAAGCATTCCGGAAGAGACAAAAGAAAGCGGCAGACAGCAAAAAGGTAGGAATTTGTTGGACATTTTTAGAGGGATTATTTCTAGAAATTATTTAATTTGGAAACAATAATATTCTGGCAAAAAACTTTGCTCGAAAATTGGCATTTTTAATCATTTTCAAGGTTTAAACCTTATTTTACCTCAATATTTTAAAGTAAGCTCTGTTCTTATTTGCTTAAAAGTAACCTTAAACCTAGTAAATTTTAGGACTTCTTTGTAGCCAATTTTAATGTCTTAAAAATAGGTCGCCAAATTTATTATTTTTACCGCTAAAATTAATTTTTTTCTCATTTTTTTCTTCAAAAAAAAATAGGCAAAAAGTAAGTCTTAATTTTTGGCCTCATTTTTTTAAAATATTGGTAATAAAAATTTTCTTTTTTTAGAAGAGCAAAAAGAGGATTCAAAGTATGGAGCCCGATATAGAATTGAAATGTCAGCGGATAAAGGAGAAGAAGAAGCGGCCAAAAAGAGAAAAGAAGCCGAAGAAGAGGCAAAAAGGAAAAAAGAGGCGGAAAGAAAAGAAGAAGCGGAAAGGAAGGAACGAGAAGAGCGCGAGGCAAAATTGAGGAAGGAAAAAGAGGAAGAAGAGGAGTCAAGAAAACGAAAAGAAAAGGAAGAAGAGGAGGCCAAAAAACGGAAGGAGGCGGAAGAAGCGGAAGCCAAAAAACGGAAGGAAGAGGAAGCGAAGGAAGCTGCCCGAAAGAAGGAAGCGGAAGAACGCGAAAGGAAGCAAAAAGAAGCCGATGAAGCGGAAGCAAAACGAAAACGAGAAGCGGAAGAGAGGGCAGCAAAGGAGGCGGAGAAGAAAAAAGCAGCGGAGGAAAGACAAGAAAAAGTGAAACGATTGGCCGGAAGATTTGGCGAAAAACAAGAAGAGAAGAAGGAAGAAAAGATGGAGGAAACTGCGACGAAGAAGAAAATTGAACCAAAAGAGGAAAAACAAAAACCTGAAGTGAAAGAGGAAGAGCCTAAAGTCATTGGAGGCGACGGTTTTGACCGTCTGCTCCAAGACACAGAGGCGGTAGAAGGCCAAATGCGTGTGGAAATGGTCGCACAATTGGATGCGAACACAAAGGACAATGTGATGCGAGCAAAATGGTCAGTGTTCTTTATTAGATTTTATCTTATGTAACTATGAGATGGAAAATGAACATTTTAGATACCTCTACATATTTATTGGCTTTTAGAGTATTTTTAAAAATGGACCTAAACAAATTTAAAACTTTTCAGTTCACTCACAAATACTTTTCTCCTTCATTTAAATTTCAAAAAATCAACGGAAATTTAAGAATATAAAAAAAACCCAGTGGCTTCCATTGATGAAAAATCAAATGACATTAATTTGGAGCAAAAAAGACATAATGCGGGAATTGACTTTAAATTTGATACCATATTAATTGGCTGGAATGTTTACAGAAATATAATTAATTAATTTCCCAATATTTATTAGTACAATTAAATGTATAAAAATTCAACATAAATTTATGTAGGTACAAAGATGGCAAACTGTTGAACACACGAACCTCAATCAAACACAAAGCAACATTGGACATGAAAGGCGAGGCAAAATTGGTGATCAGCAAAGTGGAGAAAGCGGATGCAGGTAAACAAAAATACAAATAAAATTAAATGAATTTTAACATCAAAAAAATATGAAAATTTGGTTAACAAAATTATTTCCATACTCACAGGCCGCTACAAACTGGAATTGGAAATGAGCAAACAAGATAAGAAACCGGCAACCGAAGCAACATTGATTGTTCGGGTAATACAAAATTTATATAAATTTATTTAAAATAAACAACTTTTTTAGGGTAAAAATGATCCACCGGGCACATCGACACAAATCAAAACAACTGAAACGGGAAAAGATAAACCCAAACTTGAAAAGAGCAAATCCAAGGAAAAGGATGAAACAGTGAAGAAACCACCAACATTTGTTAAGAAGCCAAAGCCAAGCGTGGTCAGTGTTGTAAATGGAGAATTAATAATCTTTTTCAATTATGATTTTTGACGGTTCTTTGTTGGCCATTTTTGATTTTTAATTAATTTTCCACAAAAATTTAGTCAAAATTTTACCGAATACTATAATTTTGTAAAAAAATGAATTTGGGTAGTATAATTAGGATTCATAAAAAAAATGTATACCGAAAACCAGATGAGACCGTATCAATAAAAGAAATATAATAATTATTACCTATATTAAGAAGTAATTGATCACAAAATGCTTTCATTTTTTTCGATTTCACTTTTAAATTGAAATTATTAATATAATAATTATTTAGATTTTTATTTCTTCTTTTTTGATTTTTTAAATAGCAAAATTTCTAATCAATTAAAATATATTCAATTTATTAGGATGCAATCAACGGTTCACGCGTTTGTTTGGCCGGCTCATTCAGCGGCACTCCAACACCCCAGCTACAATGGCTGCGCAATGGAAAACCATTTGGAGCGGATGCGCGCATTTTGTTGAACAAAAATTTCAATGCCGACATTGGGGTCACGGAATTCATGCTTGAAATACTCAAATTCACACCTGCCGAACATGCCGGTGGGCAAATTGATTGGAAATATGCAAATATTTTTTAAAAATTAATTTTTTTATAAGAGTAATTTTGGAACGAATTTGACCTTATTTTAGTGTCATATTTAACCATATCTTTTTAAGGCAATGCTAAGATTTACTAATATTAAAAATATACATATTAAATGTTGGCATTGGGCTTATTAAGATGAATAAATTAGACAAAATTGTAGTCAAATTTTTGTACCAATATTCGTAATTACCTCTAGGAAAATTTCTTTTTATTCTTAAACTCAATAACAATCAGTGAATTAATTTTTTTCATGAGAATTTTATTCGAAACAAAATTAAAATTATTAATTAATTATGAGTTCGTATATTGAGATAGATACCTTACTTAGAGCGAATTTTTTCCTTTTTTCAATAACAACGCAATTATTTTTTATATATTTCAGGCACATACACTGCTGTGGCACAAAATGACCAAGGATCGGATTCAATTTCAATTCTTGTTTCGGAACAATCATTGGAGGAGAAAATGAAAACTTTTGGCGGAATTGCTGGCAAAAATGGCCAGGCAAGTGACCCCAATTGAAAGAAAATTATTACCGTAAATCTTCTATTAGAAGCCCGTGGGTTTATAAGTTTCAGAGGCCCTCCGAAGGGAGAATTTTCGGAAATTTTGAAAACAAAAAATGTTTATTTCGGCTTAATTTCACCTCTACATTGGTTATTTTCGACATAAATTTTTCAAGGGATGGGCTTCTAATAGAAGTTTTACGGTATTTGAAATAATTGTTCACGAATTTGATCGGTTTATAAAATATCTACCTAAAATTTTAAAAATATAATCGGAAAAATTTAATATTTAATTGTAAAATAAAATTCGAAATTTTTAAAAGAATTAAAAAATGGATTCTTTTGAATTTCCATTAAGCAATTTTCTGATTACCTTAATTTGGTATTTTTGACTGATGAGACACGTATATCAGAAATTTTATACGGAATTCAGTCAGATAAAAAATTTAGCCTCCAGCAATTTTTATTTTAAGTATCCATTTTTAAACAATTTTTAAGCCGATCAAATTCAAACAATTATTTCACATTTTCATTTTTGTTCCTTTTTAAATTTGAATAACTTGTCATCCACCCACCCTGTGTAGAACACAAATAACATGTAGAAACATTGGAACATAATCATTTTATAGCTTCCAGCAGAAACAGGCACCACAACCACAGAGGAGGTGGCCCCCGGCGGGCCAACAATGAGGCGGAAGAAAAGAGTGATGGAGGGAGGAGAGAAGGAGGAGAATGGAGAAGAAGGCGAGGAGAAGGAGAAGCGTAGGTTGAGGAGGAAAAGTAGCAGCAACAACAAAAATGACAACAACAACAATATCAACGACAACAAAACAAAAGACGACGAAAACAACAAATCCAACAAAACAAAAGACGACGAAAACAACAAATCCAACAAAACAAAAGACGACGAAAACAACAAATCCAACAAAACAAAAGACGACGAAAACAACAAATCCAACAAAACAAAAGACGACGAAAACAACAAATCCAACAAAACAAAAGACGACGAAAACAACAAATCCAACAAAACAAAAGACGACGAAAACAACAAATCCAACAAAACAAAAGACGACGAAAACAACAAATCCAACAAAACAAAAGACGACGAAAACAACAAATCCAACAAAACAAAAGACGACGAAAACAACAAATCCAACAAAACAAAAGACGACGAAAACAACAAATCCAACAAAACAAAAGATGGCATCATGAAAAAACATCGAATCAGCAACAACAGCAAAACATCATCACCTAAACCAACTGGCGGCGACAATGATGATGCAGAAGAAACACAAATCCAAAAGTGTGTTTTTATTCATTTTTGTGGGCAATTTTCAATGTATTTCCAATATGTGAATCTGGCTATTTTTAAAAAAGGGATTATGCAAATTAGAATAGACTAATTTGATAAGCATAGTCAATTATTTATGAAAAGTCATCTCTCATAATTAGTTCCCATAGGCAAATTTTTAAACCAATATGGTTTTTGAACAGACTTCACTAAATTTTAAATCGATTTACAACTTATTAATCTAATCTTAGATAATAATTTATCTTACCCATAGATTCAAATTTCTAAACCCTATTATTCCAAGCCCATTCAAATGTATTATCTATTTTGATAAAATAAACCTATAAAAAGATTAAAAGTTAAATCCATTTTCTAAAACAATTGCAGACTACGACGACGACGATCAAAGTCAAAATCAACAACAAAAGAACCAGCATCAAGATCAATGACAAATACACCAACCAGCATGCTAGAAGGTGAAAATATGGAATTTGAATGAAAGAATTATAGATTTTTTTAAATCTTCATAAAATTAATATAAATTCAGCAATCAAACTTCTTTTTTGACAATTATAGAATTTAATTTTAATATTTTCCTTTATTTGTTGCAGAAAGCCGACAAAATTCACTGACAAATTTGAACGATGAAATTGTTCGACTTGTTGGAGGCGAAGGAGGAGAGGAGAATTTAGGCAAAGAACCAATGGAAATTAGCATGAGCAGCGAAAATCGAAAGAATCAGAAATCAGGCAAGAAATCGAAAATTGAATCGTGAATAAATTTTGTCATTTTTTAGCACTACAATTCGTCAAAGCAGCAATTGATCAACGAAACGCAAAGTATGTTGGGAAAATATTACGAATTCTGCCGACCAAAATCTCATTAATCTTTCAATTTTTTAATAAAACATTCATAATCAAGGATTAATCACTTTCTTTAGAACATTTTGATATATATCAAAATGATTAATCAAAGAATCCTTAAGCAGAAAGTTATGGTAATTAATTTCAAAATTTTGGCATTTTTTTGCAGCTTTTTGTTCTAACTTTTTTGAAATTTCTATCAATTCCACATAATTATAATTAAATCAATCCAATCAGCACTATAAAATGATATCCAAAATGGTAAAATTAAAGCCAATATTCATTTTAAAAATTGATTTATTTTGTGCCCAAAATTCTTTTACCAAATAGGGAAAATATTTTTTCCTTTTTTTTGCAGAACATGTAGACCACGATTTTTTGTGCGACCGAAACCGAAGAAACAAATTGATGAAGGAAAGAATTTGAGGTGAAATTTATTTAACAATTTTTCTCTACATTTTTTTGTAGATTGAAAACGGCAATTAGCGCAAATCCAACACCCGAAGTTCAGTGGGAACGGAATGGCGTCATCCTCGAGACTGGTAAATTCCATTGGGTTTTATAATTTTGAAAAATATTATTTTCAGGCGCCAAATACAATCTATTCCGAGAAGGGTATGTTAACTGGAAGGAAATTTTTAATCAAATTATAAATCCTAAAATCTATCAGACTTAAATGAATTTAAATGGATCTGAAAAATCTAAAAAAAATGAAATTAAATTGAAAATTTGATAAAATTCCAATCTTTTTGCACATTTTTTTATCTACTTTGCTTATAAAATTTTAAAAATAAAATTTCCCTTATTAGGCGATTTTTAATAATATTTTAATTTTAATAGGGAAATTAAATAGATAAAAATTAATTTAATTTACTCATAAAATTAATTAATTTTATCCAAATTTTTCTGGCGTACAAATTATTTATAAAATGCACAAAAATTTTTCGACATAAAATTTTTTGAATAAATTTAATGATATCGGATCACACAGCTTAAATTCCATTATAAAAATCAAAATTACAGCGACTTTTTTTATCTGGAAGTGCATTCATTGAGCACCAGCGACAGTGGGGACTACAATTGTACGGCAAAAAATTCGGAGGGAATTGCAATTTGCACTGCCCGAGTGGAGGTGATGCAGGCGGCAAAATCGAGGGAAGGAACACCTGGAGCAGGGGCACAAAGGAGGAAATCCAAAAAGGAAATTCAACCGATTTTGGCACCAAAAAGCACAAAGGAATTGCCCAAAAAGATGAAGGTGGGAACTGGGAAACTCATGGCTGGCTAATTAATGGATAAAATTTTTTTAAATAAAAAATTTCTTTAGGGCACAATTGGCGAGCCATTGACCGTTGTTTGCGCATTTGATGGTTTGATTATTATATTAAAAAATTTAGAATTTGAGAAAAAAATTTCTCTATATCTAGGCGTACCTACACCATCAATTGCCTGGACCCATAATGGCACTCCGTTGAGTTCGCATCCGGAACGATATTGTAAACAAAATAAAATCGAATTGAATTCTTATTTTCCCCTCATATTTTGTAGCACTTTCATTCGACGGAGAATCAGCAAAATTGGCACTATTGAAGGCATCAAGCATGGATGCGGGCAAATATACCGTAAGAAGGGAAAGAGAGAGAGTCACAAAAATGCATTAAAAATTGTTAAACTAATTTTCTATAAAAAAATTATTTTATTATTTAATAGTTTTAAAATGATTTTGAATAATTTATTTTTACAAATTAAATTTATTTTCCCTATTATTTTCATTAATTTCGTATCATATTTTTGTAGTGCATTGCCACAAATAGTGCCGGCACTTCAACGACCCAAATGGAATTGGAAATTCAGAAACCACCAATTCGGGAAGGCGACAATTTGGCTCCAAAGGTCCAGTATAAAAAATGAAAAATTAGAGAACAATATGAAATAAAGCAAAATTTATTAAAATTTAATACTAAATATTTTAAAGTTTTTGGAGTCAAAAAAACGAGTGCGCTATGAAATAGGCGGTAATGGCAATGGCACACGGCAAAATGGTGCCAATGAGACAGTCCTCATCGCTGAATTGATTGAAGGTAATGAATAATCTATGGCCCCTTAAATGATCCTTTTTTGAATAAATTTTTTGGCAAAGTTTGGATTTAAATTTTTTGCGTTATTATTGCCATAATTTTTTTTGATTTGATAATCCATATTACTTTGACAAAAAAATTTTCTATAAAAAATTTTAATAAACTCTTTCACCGCATTTTCTATAGGAACTGAACCAATTGAGGTGAAATGGATTTCGCCAAGCCGAATTGAAATGGCCACCGACTCGACCGCCTATCGAATTGGTTTGGGAAATTCATGATTTTCTTTTTTAAAATATTTTCCCTTAAATCATTGAAGATCGAATTGGCAAGAATTCTCGACTGACCATTTTCGATGCGTTCCCAACCGACTCTGGGGACTACAAATGCGTGGCCGAGAATAAATGTGTGATCAAACAATTTTTGGGAATTATTATTAATTTATCCAGAAAATCATTCAATTTAATCAAAAATTTCCTCTTAAAAATCGGAATTAATTATAAATAATTTAGTCCATTAGCTAGAAAGTAAGTTAATTTTTTTTTAATATTTCAGATGGCAACGCAAAATGCTCAATTGACTTGAAAATTTATGGTAAAGTTGATTTAAAAAATTATTTTAATTTTCTGCTGCTAGTAAAAATGAAATAAAAATTTAAATCTTTTTTTTTGTAATATTAAAAAACAATAATAAATTAAAGAAAATTTTAAAATTTGTCTTTTCGAATGTTGATAAAATTCTGTTAAAAAATTTTTTTAAGCCTATCAAATTTTTGATATTCAATTCCTCCCCACTCATTGACAATATTTAGAAAAAAATAAAATAATTGTAAATTTTTAGAAAAAAGCAAAGCAACAAATTTGGAAGACAACACCACCAAACAGCCAACGGTCCAAGCAAAAAAGACGGAATTGAAGGCTAAGAAAGACCAAAAATTCGTGGATTTGGTGTTCCACGTTGATGGGGACGAACCCGTTCTTTGGTCTGTTATTTTTTGCGTGCAATACTTACCATGAAATTTATTTTGCAGTTGGTATCGTCTCCAGGCCGATGCCCAAGAACAGCACATCATTCCGAATAGCAAAAAATATGAGGTCAGAATTAGTGAAATAAAATTAAATAAGCAGCTTAAAAACCATTGTGTAAACTTGATATTTGCCTAATTATAATAGAATAAATATTCTCAGTCATTTTTAATTTGAACAGAACAAAAAATGTAATTCAATTTTTTTTGAATTCATTTAATTTTTTAAAATTTTTACTTACATAAATAAGTCGTCTGATAAAAATGTTTATCTTTTTTCTAATTAAAAGATGAAACATTAAAGTATTTTTGTTTTCAAAATATTATATTTTTTGACATTGAAAAATAATTTTTTACTTGAACAAAAAATTTGCGTTTTTTACAGACCACAAACAAAGAAAATGGCCAACAAGTGACCCTACGCATTTATGACATCCAACCAAGTGATTCTGGCAAATACAAAATTGTGGCAATGTTCGTCCATAATTTCCCTACAATTTTACTCATATTTTCATGCATTTCCAGAAATCGATGTGGCGAAGCCTCAGGCACAATTGAACTCAAAGTTTCCGAGTGAAAAAGTGAGTGGGGCCGAAATGAAAAAATGAATTTGAAAAATATATCCTCATTCTAACGACCGTTGTTAATAAAATCTAAACAAACGAAAAGTAATTCCTAAATATTGTTTTGAAATCTGCTTCAAAACTGGTATTTAAGACAAAAAATGAAAAATAACCCAAATTTAATTTAAAAATCGAAAATCCGGGAATTGATTTTTACCAAATTTGCGCAACTCATTTCTAAAATAAATCTACGAAAATAAAATATTAATTAATCGTAACTTTTTGATGAAATCTATCGAATATATTTTATGGGACAAATAATATAATTTGTTGATTTTAATATTCAGGAAAATTAAATAATAAATTATTCAAATTTTAAACTAACTTTCAGTTGCAACAAAATGTGATCATTTCCAAACATCCGTCAAAATCAAATACATCCATTCAAAAATACGTGTCAACATCCAAAACAAATCAATCAATCAAACAAAAGATGTGTTTTTAAATATTTTTTATTTTATTTTCTTCTTCCAATTCCCCATTCTGCTGCTGCTGTCGGATTATGGAATATTTTACAATATTAATATTATATTGTGCCGCTAGTTAAATTTTATTAGTCATCACAAATTCATAATATTTTTGAATAATTATATCAATGCATAACAAATATATAAAATATTTCTATTATTTCAATATTTGTCCCTTCCCTTTATTCCTTTTTTTTTGTTCGCCTTCACATTTTTTTGTTCCACTCGGTGACATTTTATTTAGTTTAAATTTTATGCGCATAAATTTTTATTAGTATTTATTTTATAATAATTTTTCAAATTAGATTATTGACTAGAAATATTCACATAGTTAATTTGACATATTTTTAGGAAAATATTATTATTAGGTATTGAATAGAAACTGTAAAAAGGTTCTCCGTAACCTTAATTTCTACCGACAATAGAGCGAAATAATTTGGGAAAATTGGAAAAGGTTAAGGAATTGCCCTTTTTGGTGTTGGCAAATAAGTCCGGAAGAAATGATCAATTTGGAAAATACAAAAGAAATGAACGAAGCAAAAGAAAAAATTTACAATAATTATTACGAGTATAAAAAAAGATTCAATGTAAAATGATTGTAATTATAAAAAAAATATATATTTTTTATTTAATTTTGTAGAAAACAATTGGAGAAAAGCACAAAAATACTTTAAAGGGAAATTTGCTTTTGTCAATAAATTATGTTAGCGTAAATGATTTACATAAATGGTTTGTTTCTATACAATAAATATTAATCTAAAAAATTGCGGATAAATAAATTAAGATTTGTACGAAAGTATATATTAGGAATATAAATCATTTAGATTTTAATTAATCTATTTTTCTGACTAAATATTTAATAAAATTTTTTTATAATTTCTATATTCATTTTCAGGAATATAATGCTGCGTGGATGGGAAATTTATTTGAAAAATTAAGATTAATGATTGATGTTGAATGATATTTATATATTTAATGATTGTTATTAATATATATATAAGAGTTTTGTTTACGATAATCACAAAAATTATTACACTGATTACATTATAAATTGTAAATTTATGGTTAAAAATTGACAAATTTTCATATATATAAAATTTTAAGAAGACAAATGCTGTCCTTTTTTTCAATTAATGAATTAATTATTTAAAAATTTCAATTTATTATTCCTTTTAGTCGTTTTAATTATTTGAGTAAAAAAATAAAAAAAGAAAGTTTTGATACTTTTTAAAAATAATTGGCAGAAAATGATGACCCGTTTCTTAACCGTGCGGAGCATTCTTTCGGTCGGTTTGTTTATATGAACAATAATTTTTTGATTCAATTTTAATTTAATCCAAAAATATTTTTTCTCCAAATTCAATTATGATTATCTTTACTTTTTAAAGACGTCTTGTTTGGAGCAATCGTAAATATCAATGCGATTGTGATGTGAGATTGCAGGGAACAGTGGAAAGTCCATCGGCCAGAAAAATGCGAATTTCCAAATGTCGTGGATGTCGGTTGCGTGGATGTATCGAGGCTGGGATGAAAAAAGAATGTTTGAATAAATTTGAAATTTAAAAAAAATTATTAATTTTAAGATGTCAAAAAAAGTGAAAAAAGAACAAAAATGGAAAATAAAATCAGCATTATTACTGGCTAATTTAATATTTTTTCATTAATTTATTAAAATTAAATTTATAGAAGATACCAAAGATCAAATTTTCTTAAAAAAGTTATTGAATATTGAAGAGAAAGCCAATCATGTTTTCCTGAATGTTTTTGGATTTCCGAACAGTTTTTTATTGACAAATTCGGTTCACTTGAATAATTGATTGAAAGCAAAGATAATTTGTTGGCTCATGCTGAATTCTTTAGGGTTAATCAACAAATGATTTATTAATAAATATTTTTTCAGAAACAGCCGATCAAATTTTTTGACAAAGAAAAATTTGAAGAAAATGTCACAAAATATGGTGTTTTCCATACAGAGCCACTTCCCTTAACCAAAACATTGCTAATTGCGATTGATATTGCAAAAATATTGCCAGCATTTCCTCGACTAGATCAGAATGATCAGGCAAGAATAGAATTATAATTAAAAAGAATAAAAAATTAGGTGGATTATATAAAACTATTTTAAAAATGTTTAAAATTTAAAGATGGTCGCTGTAAGCAATTTTGCGCAAGCAGCAGGCTTTTTAATTAATCGCTTTAATTCAATGAAGTTAAATGCTGAAAAGGAATTGATGGAAATTATCGATTAT
The DNA here is from genome assembly GCA_030063045.1 of Pratylenchus scribneri. NCBI lineage: Eukaryota > Metazoa > Nematoda > Chromadorea > Rhabditida > Pratylenchidae > Pratylenchus > Pratylenchus scribneri. Next base: position 28,771 of record JAQSEB010000198.1, on the reverse strand, counting down.
CCTTTTGTTAAATTTTTTTCTCTGAAAAATTCCGAGGAACTTGTGTTCGATTTTTTAAATTAATTTAATCATTTAAAAATATTTTCAGAATAAAAAAATTGGCAGAAGCTATTTTTGGTTTGTCAATGAAAAAATTTTGCAAATTGCTCCCTGCCGAGAAGAATTTGTATTCATTTTGTCATTACTCATTATTGTTCACAAATTCAAGTAAATATTCAAATATTTCTATAAAAATAAATATTTATTTTTTTATTAAGCCATTTCATCCCTTTCTAAATTTGGCCAAGCGGTAATGAATGAGGAGACAGAAAAATGTGCCAAAATATTGCTTCGATTCGAACAAATGAAGTTTGGTGATCAAAAGGGCACACTTCGATATTCGGAATGCCTTCAATTGCTTTGGAGCATAATTTCCACCACCCGAAAGAATAAAGAATTAATTGTTTACATTGATACCATAAGTGAACAGGGAACTTTTTCAGCAGTGATGCCAGAAATATTACGTCCATTGATGATGTAGATTGGAATTATTAATGTTGATTTAATGCATTATTTATTTTACCATATATTTTTATATCACAATTAAATAAATTGAAAAAATATTTTTCCTTACTTCATCTTCTTTTTATTTCTATTTCGGATAAAAATTTTTACATTGATTCGAATTAAATAATTTAGAAAAATAAAAATATTATATATATAAATAAATATAAATTTATGTAAAAGATAGAGTATTTCAATCAAATATGGCTTCCCAGGAAAAAAGAGTAAAAGTTGCTAACGAATGGAAAAATTTTAGCTATAAAAATTTTAAAAAATAATTTGATTTTCTAATTTTAATATATTCAATCAATAGGATCTAACTCTTCTTTTCAACAAATTATTTTTTCTACTACCCAAAATTAAAATGAATAAAAGAAATAACAAAATGACCAAAAGAAATAATAAAATTTTATTTGAAAAACAAGAACAGCATTAATTAGTCTTTTTGAATTTTATATTATATGAGAATTTTTCCAATTTTTAACAGATAAATAAATTATATAAATATAATGTAATCATAATCAGTGTAGTCATTTTTGTGATTAATTTTAAAAATCCATAACAATCAATAAATATATATAAATATCATCATTATAATTATAAATAATCTCAATTTTTATCAAAAAAAAGAATAAATATATCATTCATCATCAATCATTAATCTTAATTTTTCACATAAATTTCCCATCCACGCAGCATTATATTCCTGAAATTGAATATAGAAATCAGGAAAATTTTTACTAAAAATAGGATATTAATAAAATTCTAAATGATTCATGTCCTGCTTTTTATACCTAATATTTTACTTTCGTACAAATCTTAATTTATTTATCCGCAATTTTTTAGATTAATATTTATTGTATAGAAACAAACCATTTATGTAAATCATTTACGCTAACATAATTTATTGACAAAAGCAAATTTCCCTTTAAAGTATTTTTGTGCTTTTCTCCAATTGTTTTCTACAAAATTAAATAAAAAATATATATTTTTTTTATAATTACAATAATTTTACATTGAATCTTTTTTTATACTCGTAATAATCATTGTAGATTTTTTCTTTTGCTTCGTTCATTTCTTTTGTATTTTCCAAATTGATCATTTCTTCCGGATCAATTTGTTTATCCTTTTTCAATTGTAAACCAACCAACCAAATATCGCATTTATATTTGCTAAAATTATACCCAATTTTTATGAATATTAGTAGGGGCGGATTTATATTGATTTCGATATTTTGTTTGCGAACTTAAAAGTAATTTGAAATTTACGAAAAACATGTTTTAGTCAATATTTTGCTGATTTTGATCAACTTTGTCTGATCAATATTTTGCCATTTTTGGCCGTCAATATTTCGGCATTTTCGCAACATCGTCAATATTTTTGATTTAATAAATTTTATAATTTTTTTTAATTTTGGAAATTATTTGAAAAATTTTGGCAATTTTTTGAAAACGAAAAAATGATTTTGGCATTTTTTAAAATTTTCTGAAAAAAATTCTTTGAATAATTTGTTATTGTGAATAGAGGAAAAATTTTTTGGAATTTTTGGTACTATTAACATATTTTTACAAATTTTGATCATTATTTTGTTTATATTTTGTCAATATTTGCAATTTTTGCATCAATTTTTTTAGGATTTATCGCCAATTTAAAACCGCCTTCTATTAATATATATTTATACTTACGAAATATCTTCATATCCATTTCGATTTATGAAACATTCTTTTCGACTTCCGGCCTCTATTATATGATACCAACGAATCTCTTTTGGCAACAATTTTCCAATATCAGTTGGAATAAAATCGTGCATTTTCAATGAGGTAATTGCACAAAAATCATCGCCAAATGTGCCTTCAATTACTTTTGTGAGGCAGGTGACCACAAGATAATGTGCATACTAAACTCAAACCATTAAAATAAATTATTTTGTATTAACTCTTTGTGCCAAATCATTTCCTCGCATGAAATCATGCCATTCATTCCCGCCGGTGGATTTAACTTTCCCAGCGCGTATTTCTCGTATTTGTTTTAGTCCTATTTTTGATAGAAAATAAATAAATTATTTTATTTATTATACCTTCACTCATAAAAGTGCGCATAATTGATTTTGTGTACCGGTCAACATCCGATGCTTTGTTGCTCTCAATATAGCCAGGCGAAATAATTGGCATTTCTGCGTTCGGATCCTTAATAAACCACAATAAATAATCCTGAGGATTTCCTCTAAAATCTAATTTTCGACTTTCTTCATAAGTTAATTCGGATATTGGTAGCAGTTGAACGGGCATTGGCCATGGCCTATTATTGAAAAAAAAAACAGTTTAAAAAATTATTCTTACCATAAAATATATGTAGCAAAGAATTGCTCAATAAGGAAAGGCACTGATGCAGTTGGGTATCGTAAATAAATTTTTGCCATCAATAAATTCATGTGTACACCCTTCAGAAAGCCAAGTTTTGGTCCATAAATGTTGTTACCTAATTTCAATAATTAATTAATTATTATAAAAAATACACACGTTTAGCCCATAATTTCAGTGCTGCACAGGCTATTCGAAAATTCTTCCCATCAGTGGGAAATTGTTCAAGGATTCGAAGGTTGTCTCTAAGTCCTAAATCATATATTTAAATTATGTTTTAGATGATGTTTTTTACCTGTTAATGCAAAGTAGCTAGGTCTATCAAATTTAGAAAGCTTTACTAGAATTTCATCAATTTCATGAGATTTGTTTCGTGTTAATATTTCTAAATGTTTCTCATTTTGGAGTGTGGCGAATAGGAAGTCCACTTTCACTTTATATATGCATTCATTAAAGCTTTTTGATTCATAATTATCATCTTCGCAAAAAAATGCCTTCACAAGTTCCAATGAACCTGGAATTCTAATCGCCAAAATCACGTGGCTTATCTGAAATTATTATTTCTTTTTTCGAAATTTTAATTTGAATAACTTTGCACAATTTGCATATAAATAATTGATCATTTTCGCATTTTCTTATTCTTTGTATAAACTTTTTTTGTTCATCAAATTTTTCCTCAATAATGCATTCCGCTTCTTGATTATATTCATATATTTGTACATCATAAGTGACCACAATTGTGTCCATATCCGAACGTGATGTCATTGTGCCCAATAAATTAGAACCAGTGAATAATATTTCTGCAGTAGTATGCTATTAAATATATTAAACCATTTTTAATTTGATGATACATTCATTTACCCATTCTTTAACAAGCTTTTTAACCCTTTCTTTTGTTTCCATATATTTTTCCATCCATAAATATTTTATTGGTTTAATCCGTTCAATTTCCTTAACATCAACAAATTCAAATTCTTCAATTAACTGAAAAGGGGGAATTATTTAAATCAAATTGTCAAGTATGTGATGTGATTACTCTTTCTGTTAATTCCTCTTCCTTCTTATTTTGGTCATCACCAAAACATAATTGTTGTGAATATTTAGCAAAATCGATAACTTCCATTCCCCCTCTTCCCTTTATCTCTCGTTCACTGTACAATTCATGATCTAAATATTTATTTATTTTAATTATTACCCTTTTCTTCTAATACAATTACGTGAGCTAATAATTTTTAGAGCTTCTCTAGAGTTTACAAAATGAGAATTTCAGAGAGGGAAAATACGTGGAAATAAAATTTATTCGAAAAATTTCCATTCAAATCATTTTTTAATATACAAAACATATTTTTGAAAAATTTTTATGGTTTAAGACATTTTTTAGAAAATTTAGAATTTCAATTCAAAACTTATTTTTTAGGATTAAATATGAAATTACAACACGTTTATGAGATGCTGAATTTGTTTTTAAATATGTGTTTTTTACAACTCATAACATATTTTTATATATCAGAATCAGACAATGTCTTTACCATTCAAAGCATCCAAATTCCAAATAAAATTAAAAATCAAACATGGAGGATATTTTTAGGGTGGGCTTCTATTAGAGGATGGTTTATAATATAGAAATATAGAATAATTATTTTCAATTACCAAGTTTTATTTGCCCTAAAATTGTTTCCCATATTTTAATTTCCTCATTAAATTTTGTTTCACTCTCCAAATTAAGCGCTAATAAAATGTTATTTAAATCCTTCGTTTCCAAATTTTGCCAATTTGAACCATTCTGCCGAATAATCCATGATAATCTCATTTTGTGTAATTGTTTCCTCATTTTAAAAATATTTTCCTTATTTATTTCATTCTTTTCCATATTTATTGGATTTTCCATGGCAAATTCAATTCTCTTCAATAAATTATAAAGTGCTTCTTCCAATTCATCCATGTCTTTGAATTTGTTAATGCGGAAATTATTTACTTCTTGTCGAATATTCTCCAAATTCATTTTATCTGTCCATAATTTTGTGCTAATTTCCAATGCTTTTAATCTTTGGCCAATTTCAACAGCGAAAACTGTTATATCCGCCAGTCGGCGTTTTTCTTCATTATTTGTGTCCTTCATTAATTCTTTGTAATGCAAATTAAGTGTGTCCATTTGCATTAAATCTATATAATAATTTTAATTAATTATAATTTTGTTCAGATTTTTATTTTTACCTTCAAATTTATAATCATTCAAAATATTTAATTTTTCAATCTTTTCAAATGATTGGCTTTCTCTTTGTTTTTCTTCTTCTTTGTTTTTATTAATACCACTGCATTCTTCCATTATTTTGTGCGATTTTTCATTAGGCGACGATATTCCCTCAGTTTTTCCTTTTGGTGATTTTCCCCCTTCTTCCTTTGTGCTTTCTTTTAACTTTTTCTCTTTTGGTGATTTTCCCCCTTCTTCCTTTGTGCTTTCTTTTAACTTTTTCTCTTTTGGTGATTTTCCCCCTTCTTCCTTTGTGCTTTCTTTTAACTTTTTCTCTTTTGGTGATTTTCCCTCTTCTTCCTTTGTGCTTTCTTTTCCCTCCAGCGGAGTTTTTCCTTTTGGTGAATTTTCACTTGTCGAATCCGATATTTGCTTTTTTTGCGATGATTTTCCAGCAGGTGAAGGCGTTGATTGCTGTTCCTTCTTGCCAGCTTTCTTCTTATTACCTTTCTTGGAAGTATCGATTTTTTCATCTTTTGTTAATTCTTCAATTCTGGATTCGGGAAATTTTTCCTCATGAAATTTTAGGCCAAGTTTCTGATACAAAATGCGAATATTTCCTTTATCAAGAATTTGAGAAATTTGGGCAATTTGTTCAGGCAAATTATGTAGTTCTGTTGAGGAATATTTATTAAATTGAAATTGAAAAATTTCTTTTCTTTTACACTTAAAATATTTCTAATAGCTGATGTTTTCCTAAATTATAAATAATGAATTTTAAAAAATTGTGAAATTTTTTGTCGAGATTGAGAATGAATAACTTTTCAATTTTAAAAAATATTCTAATTTTTTTGAATAATTATTTCTTAAAAACAAAAAAGGAATATTTCAATGCAAAAAACACATAAGCATTATATGTGAAAAATTTTTGAGATTTTTTTTATTATTCATATTTGATTGATGAAAAAACATGATTTTAGGTGATTTAGGGTTGACCAATTTTGAGGGCAATATAAGGTATTAATGGAAATTAAAAAATCTGTTGAAAGATAATATGCACGTATCACATAATAGCTAAAAAAATTACCATGAAAAAAATGCCAAATATTTGTGGAATCTTTTTCGCTTTTGTCTCGATCTTCTATTGCAAATGTTTGCAAATTTTCGACATGAATTTTTTGTAAATCCTCTGACAACATTGGTTCCGGCAAATTTTGCTTAATTCGTTTAAGGAACTCTTTTTCCTCATCCAATTCCTCATTTTTAAAATCGTGGGCCAATTGTTTTGGGTCTTTTTGTTTTCCTTGATTTTTTGTTTTTTTTATAAAGGCGATAATTTTTGCTGGCATTATTGCAACTTCCATGCCAACATTTTTTGCAAGTTTTGGATGAAGATACAAATTGTCCAACCAATAGCGAAAATTGCATCGCCAATTTTCAATCAATATGTTGAACGATTCATCTTGGTCAACCATTGATTCAATCGATTTCATGAAGGCATAAATGTTCAGACAAATTTTATAGGCATAACGATCGTACGGATTTGTAGAATAAAGAAATATATGATAGCAATCCCGCAAGAAAATTTCCATATTTTGATGAGAAAAATCTAAAAAAGTGTAAGAAAATGATGGGAAAGGATGACCCCCACATGTTTTTGATCTTATCAAATTTGTATGCAAATGCCATAATGTGTTCAAATTTTTAGAACCGCCAATAAGTTCATTAAGTTTGCAAATTGATCCCGGAGTAAATTGTAATATTGATTGCATTTCCATATCGTTAACCAATTGATTTTCAATGATTGCATAATTATTTTTGAACGAAACAATGCGTTGTCTAAAAGATTGCCAATTTTTAAAAGAATGTTCGATTAAGAATGAATTATGATTATTATTATTGAAAGGAAAGATATAAAATGTGAAAAGAGTATTTAAAATGTTGAAAAAATTTTCAATATTCCTTTTTCCTAAATTACAAAACTCTTTTAGCCATTGATCTACACGAGACACATTGAACCAAAAAGAAACCGTTTATGCTTTTTTAATGAAACTCTTAAGCCATTCTATAATTACTTTGCTGTTATTTACTATTTTTCGACTATTCTTTCAATTTCTGTAATATCCATGTTTTTTCGACAAATTAAATATCAACGAAACCGAAAGTAAATATAATCTCAATCCCTCATTGTCAAATTTTATTATTTAATTGAAGGAACACCACAAAAAAGCAAACCTATAAATGATTTTTTCGATCTCCTCTTCTGAACAATCCACGAATTTTTCATAAGTTTTTACAACAAAATTTTCGATAGTGATCATTATAACTTCCCATTTAGCTTCATTTATTTCATAAAATTTAAGTGCAATGCAAACCGCATGACTCAGGATAGTTTCCTCCTCTTCTTGGCTTTGTTCTTCATCAACGAGAGAAATCAATTTTTTCGAAATTTCTGCATAAATATTGTCGAATTTGACTATATTATCATTGAAGAAATTGCGATCTTCGTCAATTGCATCTTCTTTTAATTCAGTTAATTTGTCACGGAATGAAAGTGCTGTATTCAACAAATAATTCAACGCCATTCGCAGTTCATTGCGTTTGGGCCTTTCGTTATTTAATACCCTTAAAAAGAATTAAATGGTTTTCTGAAGATTTTAATTTTTCTATAGATTCTAATTCGGCATCCAGAGGATCAAATCCAAGGATTATTAAAATATATTTTACTAGGATTCATTTAATTTGTTAGATTCCAAATTTCAAATTGATTTATTCGGTTTGAATCAAATTAATTAGTGGGTTATCTAGGCCATTTCACTCCAGTGCATTTATTTATGGTTCATACGATTCACATAATAGTCTATAATTTATTTTTTTAAACCCAAAAATTTAATATCCATAAATTACTTAGGTTCTAACCAAAATTAAACTGATTTTGATTAAAAATCTTATAAATAAAACCGATTATAAGGAATCGAAGGAGCCATAAAATAAGGCTATTTATTAATTAGAATATACCGCAATCAGAACAGACTAAAATTAAATTCCAAACTATTAATCATTATTATTATTATATTATATTTATTGAAAATAAAAACTACCGTTTTATGCATTCAATTGTAAACGTTGTCAATGGTTTCTCTAAAATTTTCCAAAATTATTTAATAATAAAATTTAAATTAATTGGAGGAAGAGACCTATAATTTCATAACTTGACGGTTAAGAAAACCAGCAAAATTATAAAATTGTCAGAATCTCTAGTTTTCCCTCTCCTTACCTCTCTAGTTTTCCCTCTCCTTACCTTTTTTAATCACTTTAGGTGCAATCAATTCCAAATAATAAAATCCATCATGACCAATAAGCTCATAAATGTTTTGTTTGAAATTCATCAAATTTTGCCTATTCAAATTGTTAATTTCATTGATGAATTTTTGGGAATTGTTCAGAAGCCATTTCAAACACCAATAATTGGATATTTGAGATTGAGGTGGTGAAGTGTAGAAGGAAGTAAAATGTTCGTATTCATTCGATGTGCAATTCAATTCATTCAATTTTAATTTTGTCAAAATGCCAACATTGTTTTTCTCCCACTAAAGTTTAATATGTTTTTTATAAATATTTTTCAGCCGATCTCGTTTTTCAATAATCAAAATTAATTTGTTTCCGAAAATGTGGAATATAATTTGTGATCAATGGCCATACCCCAATTTTTTTGGGCATTCTAATTCCTAAAGCATTAATTTATGCCTCATTCAATTCGGCATCTAAGTTGGTAAAATGCTGTAAGTTTTGATTAATTTTAAAATGTTAAGCCGGTTTTTATAGATAGCCTAAAAGTTCATTTAGTCAAAATTTAGCACAAATAAAAAAAAATTCATTTAAAAATTTATTTCTTATAAACCGAACCGAACAAATCAGTAGTCTAATTAGATTAGAATATGCCCTAAAGAATGTGACTCAAAAACGAGATCGGCTGCAAACTACATTGTCGTCATATAGTAATTCAACATTTTCACAAACAAACCTGCGTATCAATCCAATAAAAATGTCTCATTCGAAATTTATAATATGCATTCCATTCTTCATTCTTTGTTAAAATATTGTCATTCTTCAGTCGGATGAAAAATTTGTAAAATCGACAAGCTTCTTTTTCGAATAAATCGCTGGATTGAATTAACAAATTCACATGCTCTTTTTTCCTTTCATCATATTGGACAAGTTGTTTGGCGTCAAATTTACTTTTATCAAAATCAAAAAGGATTGACCAACTCAGATGCTTATAATGGAAGAATCCTTTAAAAAAATAATTTCAATGAAATGATCAAAATTTTGTAAATTATATAAATTATAGACGAAAAAATTAATGTTATTTAATTTACCAAAAATAATATAAAAACAGATAAAATTAAAAAAAATGTTTTTGTCAAATTTAAAAAATAAAAAATGTATAAAATTAATTTTATTTTTTTTCGTTAAGAATTTAGCGCATCATTCATTTACTTTTAAGTATATTCATAAAAAAAAAGACCTGTATTAAAATAAATTTGTTCCGAATTCAATTTTTGGCTTGATAATGATTGGAACATATCTTTCCTTAATTTTTCCTCTTCCTTGTTTTCCTCATCTGTAATTTATTCACTATCACTATTCAAATATTTGTTAAAATTTAAAAAATACCTTTCTTAAGTTTACGAACTGAAAATTGCCTCGGCCTCATATTTTTGGAAGGTAAAGGCTAAATTGGTTATTTTATATAATATTTTATTTGTCGAAAATAAAACATTGAAAATCTTTAAATATTGGCGAAAAAACAAAAAAAGGAAAAATGACGCCAAAATAATCTACTAATTTAAGAGGTTTATCCCACATTCACAAATTGAATATATCACTGGAAAGAGCTGGCCAATAAGCATTGAATGTATTATAATTTTTTATGATTCGGTCAAAAATTAAAAAGGTTCAAATAGTTTAGCATTTTTATTTTTGCTTTAAAATTAATTAAATTAAATCTAAAATTATTATAGAATAATGAGTATTGTCGAATTTATTTTTTTAGAATATGACTAACAATCTTTTCGAAAATTTAAATAAATTATTCGAAATTTTTTTCCAAAATTCCCATTTAAATTTTATACCGTAAATTGGGATTGTCGCAATTTATTCGATGCTTTTTGTTCACCTTCATACAGGTGAGATTGTTTTCCCATTATTTTCTTTGGGCTTTGTTTTCCTTCTAACTTTTTTTCTAATGGAATTTCTTTTACATTTTCCATCTTTTGTTGTTCACTTTCTTTTATTTCAATTTTTCCTTCTTCATCGGTTGAAGTTTTACTTATTTTTGATTTCTTTTTAGCCAATTTCGAGAGTCTACCTTCCTGCTGATTGTTACTAGGGGGCAATTTCTTTTGCAATGTATTTCCCTCCTCTGCTTCTATTTCAATTTTTGATTTTGACAATTCACCCAATTGACCTTCAAAAATATTTATCCCTAATAATTCATACAAATGTTTTAGAGAATTAATATTTAATAATTCGCTTATCCGCGCAATTCGGTCTGGAAAATTGTGAAGATCTGCAATTGAATAAAAACATAATAATTAGTAGAGTCCGGAACCGGGCCAGCCCGGCAAAACCCAGCGATTTTTGGGCCATTTTCTGTGCCCAGAACCCGGCACATTTTAAAATACAATCGGGCCCGGAAACCGGCCCGGCAATTTTTTTGTAATTTTTCGAATGCCGGCCAACACCGGCTTTTTTTGCCGGGCCCGGGTAATTTTTTCTCAAAAAACCCGGAACCGGGCCCGGAAATTTATTTATGAATTATTAATTTAATAAACAAAGCAGCATAATTTAATTAATCAAAAAAATTATACCATTAAAATATTCCCAAAAATTAATTTCTTTTCTTTTTTCCATATCTTCAGTTTTTGTTTTGATAATTTTTTTATCCTGATTGGCCAATTCTTCCAATGTTAGCAAATGAATTAATTGAAATTCATATTGTAATGATGGCACCGCATCATTCCAAACCTTCTTGTAACGGGCTATCAAATTATCGCAGTCATTTTGTTCTGAAATATATTCTTCCCGAATTTGTTCTTCATCTTTCGCCTTTTTAATCCATTTCTTCACAAATTCAATTATTCTCTCTCCCCTAAGTGTGCAATCAATTTCAATTTTGTTCAAATTTTTAGAATCGACAATTAATTCATCCAAAGCCAAACGAAATTTTGCATCCAATTTCCAGAGAAATTTGTCAAAAATTCGCTTATTTTGTAGTGTATGATAATTCCATCGCATTAGAATGTATATTTTCAGCTTTGTCCTATTCAATTGCCGAATATACTCATCTTTTGTTGACATAAATATTTCAAATGATTGTCTTATTTGGCTGAGTGTATTCGTAAAATCTGCAATTTTGTATTTATTAAAAATTGTCAAATAATTTTTTTTTTTAAATTTGTACCGCAAATTTAATTATATCTTATATAGAAAATGATTTTATTTTAATTCATTTTATATTAAATAGAAATTAATCTATATAATTTATAATTCTATATCATTTACTTAAATCCATTGATTTTTTTTGTTTCTCTGGCAATATAAATATATGCTATGGAAAATCTAGGAAATTGGATATTTACGTAATTGACTAGTATGCTAGCTGGGTAATTTTGGTAATATCAATTTCTATTTGTCTTAATGGACTCGAAAATACGCTTATTCGAATTAGCATTGTTGATTTACTCTTAGAAATTTCAATTTTGAACCGGTATGAGCTTGTTTGAAAAGTTAAACCATTGTTTAAACCCAAACCGGTTATGGCCTCAAGTTTGCCTAAGCCCTGTTATTGGATTGAAATTAAAATTTCATAGACTAAATCGACCATGCAGAGTCGAATGAGCCTATAATCGAATCTTTTTATTTCTTAGAAGGTTTAATTTTCAAAAATTGACCAGCAAAAAGCCCAGGAAATTCAGAAAATGCCAAATTTCCAAAATTACTGTAACATTTATAATAAAAGGTGATTAAAGAATTTTTGTTGGGATTAATGCTGTGGGAATAAGCTAGGAAAATTGATAAAAAAAAATCTAAATATTATTTTGATTTCATGGAGGGCTTTTAAGTCGATTTGGTTTCAAATCATTGTCACATTTTTTGATCAAATTGTACGACCTAAAAATTAAATGCTCCCTTTTCAACTGAAATTTTCAAATCCTATTTTCTAGGTAATTAAAAGAATTTATAAGTATATAATAAGGCTTACATTTCTTGTCTCGAATATTTTCGTCATAATTATCCATTAATTTAAGAAAATTGTCATAGCCAGTAAATAATTTCAATCGATAAATGGCTCCTTCTTTATGCTTTAAAATATTTTCAAAATCTTTGTCATCGGCTGATAGAATTTTTTCAATTGAATTATTATTATATGTTTCCAGCAAATTATGATGTTGTCTTAATTTTTAATTAAAAATTAGATTGGGTAAAAATTTCACAAGCAGATATAAATTTTAATAAAATGTTTTAATTAATTTTAATTAATATTTTATTAAAATTTTTGATGCTATTTGGAAATAATAAATTTTAAATTAATAATAATATTTACTCTATAAATATTTTAGCAAAGATATAGTCGAAAATTCGAATTTATTGCATTCAAAGCAAAATAACTTTTTAAAATTTTTTCATAAAATTAAAAAAAATAACTAAACTATATAGAAAATTAGACTTTTAGTATAGCAATTTCGCTTTTTTAGATTATAGCTATACTGTGGGGCAAAAATTTATGCAAATTCCGAATCATTATCCCATTTTCATCTTTAATAGGCTAAAATTATATTATAGAAAATTATTGGAATTTTATTTGACCTCATTTTGATATTCCTATACATATATAAATCTTTATTTAACTTTGATTTTATTTCTAATTTAAATTTTTGAAACTTCTATTGTAGTCCAGCCAATTTTTTCCATTTATAATTGGCCAAAATTTATAACCTTTCCCATATGGTTTCAAATTCATTGGCTGTGCATTGCAACACCTCTTCATAATTGAAGGAAAAAAATTTTTCATCAGAAAATTCCTCAGTGATTTCAAAAAATTTCAAAAATATGCAAATTGCCTCTTTTAATTCATTCACTTCTTCTTCCAAAGTGTGCTCCTCGTCAACGAGTTTAACAACTTTTACCCCAACAATTTGCTCATAAATTTCATCCATTTTTTGTATGTATTCATTAAGGCCCGATTCAATGCATTTTTCACGGAAATGAAAGAAATGATTCAATAAATAGGCGAGGGAATGTCGAAATTCATATTTCATTCCTTCTAAACCCCCAGAAAAATATCTGTAAAAGTACAAATTAACATTTTTTTTAAATTGCAAAAATACCTTGTTATATTAATTCGAGTCATTTCGTTTATGCAAGCATCTATAAGTAAAATACAAAATTAAGTTGATTTGATTAAATTAACAAAAATAAAATTTAAAATTCGATTTTTTGTTTCAAAAAGGGAAAAGTTTTTTCTTACATCTGATTTATTTCATAAAAAGATAAAATTAACCTAGGGGTAAGTAAATTAGATACAATAATGTACCAAAATAGATTTTAAGAAAAGCATTATAATTTTTTTACAAATTCAATTTGATTAATTATTTTGATATGAATATGAACTCCTATAGAAAAAAAAGTATAACCCATTTGTTTAATTATTAAAATTGGAAATATTGCTGAAATATTGATACAAAAATGCTGGCGAAAAACGGATAGAAAAATCATTATAACAGAAGGCATATGTCTATTTTAAAATGTAGTATTTTCAAATTGACAAAAATAAAAATGTTAAATTTTAGGAAATTTTGCTTTTTATTAATTAGTTTTTTCAATTTTTTTTAATTAAATAATTCACAATATCTAATAATTATTAAATGTTGAATCAGAAATCTATTAGATTATTAATTTTCATTTTGATTATTTTTTGAAAATACAGTTTCATTAATTCCGTTAATTTAGATCATTTTTATATATTAATTATTAATTTACATGATTAATTTTAATTATTTACTAAATTTTAATGCAGGAATGGCCATTTCCAATTTCTCAAAAGCATTTTCGCCGATTAAATCGAAAATGCGCTTTTTCAATATCAACAATTTTTCTCCACTAATCTTGTTAAATTTTTCGATAAATTCTGGTGAATTTTGCAACAGCCATTTCAATGTCCAATAATGTGAAATGTTTGAATATGTCCGAACATTGGCGAATTTTTTTGAAAATTCTTTAATTTCAGCATTGTTGCATTTGCCATTTTGTTCCATTGTTATATTTTTCAAGAGAATATTTTCATTCGCATCCCACTAAAATTGAATTTTTTTTTGAATTATTAATGTATAGAAATTTAATTTATTTACATATTTATTTTATATTTATGATTTTTTTTATTTTATAATCCGTAATCCCATTCATTAATAATATTTCTAATAGAAATATATTTTATTTTTACAAATAAAATTCACAATATAATAAATTGTTGATTTTAATTTGTAAATGACAGATTTTTTGATTAGATATAAGTTTTTCAACAGGATCAGATTTAAAAAATAAATTATTTTTCTTAGCATTCATCTCTTTAATTAACATTTTTTATGATTATTTAAAAATGCAATCATTATTTTAACATCTATGAAAAAAGAGGTGGGGTCGTAATTTAGATTCTGGATTGCTGGAATTCCGATGATTATTTTCGTTCGGGAGGGGGGGGGGGGCACTTATTTCGAAAATTTTACTTTCAAAAAAAAAATGAAAAAGTAAAGGGAGGAGGATAACCTTTGGTAATTTCATTAAAAATTTGGATTATATTTAAAACGAAATCCTTTTTAACTTCAATTAAGATTTTCCTTTTAGTAAAGATTTTGTGTTTGGATTTTTGGTGCCATCTTTGGGCACGGGAGACACCAATGTTGAAGAACCCCGGCACCGCTCGACCTCATGTCCTTGACGGCTAGCCGCCTCCAGCCCTTTTGGAATTTATTTGGAAATTTGGGAAATGTTGAAAATTGGGGAAAGGAAAATGTTTGGGAATGTTTTTGGGTTGATGTTGGGCTGGGCTGCGCCCAACATCGCCCATCCTCTACATTTTTATTCACCAAAATGCGAATTTAATTAAAATTTTTTGTTTTTGAAATACATTATATTATTTTTTTTAATAAAAATTCAATTTTTAGTTTTCAGATTTTGTTTTTCAATTTTGATATAAATAATAAAATTTTTTGAAAATTAAGATTTTCCATTGCTGAAATTTCCGTTCCTATTTGATAGAAAGTCAAATTCAGAGGCAAATTTCGATTCCCATTCTTGGTTTTGGTTCTGTCCCCATCCTTTTATATGAGAAATAAACTTTTAGTAGCAATTGCTATCTTAAAATTCATATTATTCTAATAATGAATTTAAAATGGAATATAAATTAAAATTGTCAATTGGTTTAAATTTATCATACCTCTGGATCAATCCAATAAAAATGGCGCATTCTGAAACGGACATATTTATTCCAATCCTCATTCATTGTCAAAATTTTGTTCCTTCTCAATTGCATGAAAAATTTGAAGAAATTACAAGCATATGGCTCGATATTTTCGTCGGCTTCTAATTTGATCAATTCCACATATTCGGCAAATTTGGTATATAATTCTATACCAAATATCTCATCCGCATTGGCCATATGATTTTGTTCATATTCCATTAAAATGGATTTGGTCAACTTTTTGAAGTGTAGGGTAATGACAAAATCCACCAGAATTTGCAAATTTTTGGGGTCTTTATCATTGGCAAAAATTAAAAAAAGATCGTATTTACTTTTTAACAAGTACAATTCATGATCATTTGGTTCTGTGGAATAGAAATAAAAATTTAAATAAATAATGAGACTATCAAATTCTTATTTTCTATCGATTGGCTCAATAATTAATAAATATGAAAGAGTCTAGAAAAAGTTATTGGATTAATTTATTTAATTTTATTATTAACATAATATTAGCCATATCACAAAGTTTTGACTAAATAATAAGTTTAATATTTACCAAATTTTAGCCAGAAAATACCAAAAAAGAAACAAATAATTTAAATTGTTTTTGACCATAATTCGATAAAAAATAGACCATTGGCCGATTGGCCTATACCTTTGGAAGATCATTAAAAATTTTAGTACTAATGCTAAAAAATTAATATTTAACTTCTATGTTCAAACTATTCAAAGCCAATTTTAATATTAGTTCGATAATGGATTTTTTAAGGATTTCAGTATTAATAATTAGTTCTTTATTAATAATTTAACACATTTCAGATTAATCAAAAAATCCTGATTTGAACTCATATTTTTTTGATTTTTTAAATAATTAAAATCCCATAGAATTTACCTTCCTTCGGTATTTCATGTATTGAACGAAGGCGTTCAAGTTTGGAATATGGCAAAATATTCGACGTTGCTTGTTCAACCTCATTTTGGGATTTTTGTTTTAATGATGTTGAAATTGATTTGGCCGGCGATGTTGGTGGTGTCAATTCCGGCGATGATGGAAGAAAATTGAGATTTTCCAGCATATTCTCATCGATTTCGATACCACTAAAAATCGATATTGATTTAAATTTTATTATTTCAAAATTATGAATAAAAAATTAAAATAAAATAATTTAATTTTTCAATTTCTAAAGCTTTATAATTTTCTTTTAAGAAAATTAGAGCTGTGTGAAATCAAATATTTTGGATTAGGATTTTGGAAAATTTTTGAAAAATTGTCAGATACTGAATTGGGTTAACCCAATAATTTAACTTTGCCCGATTCCGGGTGCACACAAAATTGAATTATCAAATCTAGTCTAGCGAATAAGAAAAAAACTAATATTTTAGGATAATTTTTTTAAATTCAAAATTCATATTTTAAAATGATAATTTTTCAATTTTGTCATAAAATGGAATGGAAAAAAATAATTTATTCATCCATATATTATAGGTTTATAAAAGAGAATGTGGACATTTTATGAGGTAATTACAAATATATGTTGCAATTAATTCTAGGAATTGACTAATTACAAGTAATTAGCTAGTATTCATGCTAATTAATTTCGGGAATCTCGATTTCTAGACATCATTCAGACTCAAGAGTAGGGTTCATTCCACTCGGTATAATCGATTAAGTCTCTGTGATTTCAATCACAATATTTTTTGCTAGATTTTTCTTCCTTCTCCGGCGCACTAGCCGCTAGCCCTAAGACATCCGCCGAAAATTCCAAAATTAGCAAGCCCAACGCCTAGTGATTTCCCGGGAATTAGTCAATTCACAGAATTATCTGTTGCATATATACACTTACAATCCATATGCCAGTTGACGGTAAATCTGCTTTCGTGCTTCTTTTACCCCTTTTTGGGTAATGTGCATTTCAGCATTCAAACTATTCTGTTCAAAAATATCCCATGCAAACATAAGCATAAAAACGCCACAATCGATTGCATTTCTTTGAATCGGCAAATCATTTCGACTCGTTGTTGGTAAATTGTAGGAAATGAATTGTTGTCCTTTGTGGTACTGACCCATTAATTTGTATAATCTGGGTAACATAATTAAGATGTCAATGGTGAATTGTTCATTTGTGCTGCCTGGCGAAAAAGAATCGAAATAATGTAGTCGTCTTTCATCCACATCCATCACTGTAAGCACCCAATGATCGGCGTTCAAATGCGCTGGAATTAGCCAGTATTTCACATTGTCAACAATTCCTTGTTGATCTATTTTATTCTGAAGCCAATCCGGTGGGAATTTTTGCTCTGCACGGAAATAATGGATAACATAGCTGGGAATGAGGCCAAAATGTTTGGCATTGTCACGGGTCAATATTTCCAAATATGCATCAATCACGGGGATTCTTAGTTTTTCATTTGTATTTAATACCGATTCCAAATCAGCTTCAGTCAATGCGTATTGATACATTTCATTCAGAATTGGTGGCACATTAGCGGAAGAAGCTGCAATTTAATGTGAAAAATTTTATATTTTCTTTCAGTCATTTGGCGTTATCATTAAATTTTCAATGTCAAAAAAGTTATATAATTTTCCTTTTATTTGTTATTTGGCTCTTATAGAAAGAATTTATTTTTAAATTTTTTATATATTACTCAAGTTTCAAAGATTTTGTATACCAGACAATAAAGTTTGATATTATATATATTCTTATATATTTTTATTAAAAGTGTACCAATTTATATTCAAATATATTATCAATCTTTGTACTTTCTGGGTAAATAAATATTTATTTGATAAATTGTAAAATTATTTAGTGATTTTAACCTGAAAAAATATATTAAAATACATTTTCAAGTTTACTTAAGTTTAGAATATTTTCAAACCTTTAATGTATATAAATTCTTTTTTTTAAATAATTAATTCATATAAGAAATATTAAATGATTTTCAATTTACATTCTACTGTTGGAGAATTCGCAATTGTTAGATTACCGCCCATTTCAACATCATTTCTTAATGAATTTGATTTGTCAGCAGCAAAAGCACTGGTTATACGTTCCAATATTTGTTGTATATTTGGTAGATTTTGTTGAACATTTAAATCTTTCCCTAATACTGATTCCTCTGATGACACTTTCTCGTCTTTATTTGAACTTTCAGTAATCACATCACTTTGAAGAAGCTCTAAAATATTAATTGAGATTTTAATGATTTCTTGCCGTTTTGTATTTTTTAAAATATTTTTATACTTTTCTTTCAATAAATATTCCTATCTCTTTAAGAAATATTTAGGAAAATTTGAGAGTTTTCCATGTCGTCCTCGGTGTCATTTTGAGAAGGAACAAGCCTTATCGAAGTAGGAAATTACTCCGGGAATCACCCCTGCTTCTAATGGCAAGTAGAGGTTGTTTGGATACCGGTTTAATAGCAATTTTGTGGAGAGAGTAAATATTGGGCCTCACCATTAGAGAGTAATTCTAAGTCGGTTTCGGTTTCAGAATAAAAAACAGAAATTGGTAATTTTTTGTTTCTTAAAACCGAAAATAGAAGAAACAGAAAGCTAAAGCCAGGATTTTTTTCAAAAATCGAAAATCATATTTCAAAACCGATAATTTGTAAAACTGACTTTGGAATACTCTTAACTCTACTCACCTTCATGTTGGAATTACTAACCAATTAGCCGGGGGATGGTCAGATCATAATGGAGGGACATTGATCAAATTTTTTCCAATGGGGAAATTTTTTTAATATTTCTTACGGACCATTTTCTTTATGATTTTTTGCTTTTTGCCTCGAAAATTGAAAATTAAATTTCTCAAAAAATTTTCGCCTTAGTCCAATATCCAATTCCATTTATGATAAAACATAAAAATTAAAAAAAAAAGTTTTAATAAATTTTAATTATTTTATTTTTTGAAAATCTTTATTTTCATGGCGAATGCACTTTTTTGAATAATCTTGAATTAAATTTGCAATTTATATATTCTCCATAATAATTTTGTTTATTTAATTTTCTAATATACCTTCTTCTTCGTGTGCAGGTTGTCCTGCTGCCGTTGTTTTCTTTTTCTTTTTTCCTTTTGTTGATTTTTTTCCCGTCGATTTTTGTTCCTCAATTTTTGGCAATTTTGAATAATATTTTCCTATCTTTTTCATTAATTTTAATATTCCATTATCATTTAAAATGATTCTCAATCTAGTTATTATTTTTTTGTCCCGATTTAATAAAAATTCTAAAAAAATGAGAAATCGATAAAATCTGAAGAAATAAGGAATTGCTTACCAATAAATGAAATTTTATAAAAATGAATTTAATAAATTTTATATCATTTTATACTGATCTCGATTTAATTAATTTCGTTTTTAGATTTATTTTTTACTGTTTGAACTTAAATTATGCCGACTGAAAATCTCACTTGAGTTTTAAACCGGTTTATCATTTTAGAAATCATCAAAACTAGGTGAGAATTAATTAACATTTACTCAATTAAATTGACCAGCAGGCCAAAACGAATGAGCCATATATTTCATGCTCTAGGATAGGATGTCTACGATCTGAGATATGCCATAGCGTTTGGCCATAAACTTAAATGCCACTCATAATTTTTGGTCATGGAGGAAACTATAATCGGCTGAAAAAGACTGAACACATTTACATATACATATATATTAATTAAATAATAATGTTCAATTTTTTTATAATATTTTAATAAACTTTTTTATAGGTACAACATTTTTTAATAATTCATTAATTCAAAAATAATAAAATCTCTCTAATCTTACGTTTGAGAAAAAGCCAAAAATCAAATGTTTTAGCCTCATTAGTATTCTTTTTGTGCAAGTCTTCCTCAGCCAATTTTATCAATTGTTCAATATGAATGTTTTGGAAGCGAGAAGAAAGCGATGCTGCATTTTGATTTTTGAGCCATTCATCAAATTCTTCATTCTTCAGACTTTTCTCTTTTTCGAGCTTATCACGCATTGCAGAAAGTTCTTTATTCTCCCGCTCTTTCACTTTTTTGAATTCATTTAGGATTTTTTCTGCCTTACTTTTTTTATTTGCCCATTTTTCAACAAATTCCAATATTATATTTGCTTAAAATTGAGATTATTAAAGTTATCAATTTCCCACAGTTTTTAGAAATAAAAGGGAAATATTACTAATATTACATTGATAATTTAATATTTTTTTAAAATTAATTTTCATAGATAAAATTCCTATAAACATATACCATGATTCATTCAATTTCAATCCTATATATAATTTTAGAGGATTTGTATGTTTGTTTCTTTGGATGTCCCACGCTATTTCGTGTGAAAGAAAAAAGAAGGGAAAGGGGAAAGGCTGCTGTGCTGCTGCTATGGCTTTGTTTAAGAAAAATCGAGTGATGTACTTGATTAAGCAGGAAGTAGAACTATTGGTTTTTGGTATGAACTATGTAATGTAGGTTCTATTCCCAATGGCGGCAAACAATTTTTTCAACTTTTTTAAAAACTTTTTTATTCTTTATAGGCGGCGATCGGCGAATCAACAAGAAAATGAAGAAGGTAAAATAAGAATAAGAGTATTTGAATAAGATGATGTGAGATTGAGAAAAGAATTTGGCTAGCCGGAAGCGCGCCCCTGCTATTTTTAGTTAATTTTAAAGTCCTATTCAAGAGTAATCGAATAGATGGTATGAGAATCATTGTTATATGACGGTTTGTTGAAGATTTATGCTTTATGGGAAAGAAAGAGAGAATAGTGTATTTGATAAGAGGCAAAAATTTATATCGGGTTTTCTTGTGGCTTTTTATTAATTTAACTACTTGCGTCGTTTGGGTGATTCCCAGGGTGGCTATCTCTTCTGAGCGAAAATGCGGCATGGAACACAAAAAATGCGGCAAAAATGAGTAAAAAATTATCAAAATGCGGCAAAAATGCGGCATTTTTTAAAAAGCTTAAAATTCGCTAAGAATTCATTTTAAAATTATTCGAAATATTTTCCTATTGCCTTTTTTTCAACAAAAATGCCCAGCAGCGAAAAATTTTAGCTTAAAAATGATTGCAGAGTGAAAAATTTTATATAAAATTGGCCGTTATGAAAAAAATTTAGTCAAAAATGCCCACGGAAAAAGTAAAAAATGCGGAAAAAATGCGGCGAGAGGTTCGAAAATGCGGCAAATGCCGCATTTTCGCGGCAATTTGGCCACCCTGGTGATTCCACTTCTTTTGCTCAAAAATAAAAAGGAAAAAATGAAGGATCCCCCTATAGGTCCTTTACTCATCATCATCAGTCATCAAGATTGGGGTTAGGGTCAATCGGAGATATCCGTGGATGGGTTAGTTAGAAATCATCTCACGTAACCCCTAATCCTATCCCTTTCCTCCACTTTTCCTTTTTAAGGAAAAAAGCCGACCCAAACGACACAATTACCCCAATCCCCGATGACAATAAATTTTATTTACCTAATTAAAATCATTTTTTTTTAAATCTGTTTGTACGATTCAAAAAGAAATATTGAATGTAGAAAATTAAATAAAAAATTCATCTGAATTAGATAAAATCCGATATTAAAAAAAGTATTAATAATAGTTGATTCAAACATGGCATTTATTGAATAATTAAATGCCATTGTTTTACCTTTATATGTCACTTCAATGTTAGTTTTTGTCAAAGATTCTGGCTTCACATGAATAAAGTCATATTTTAATCGGAACATACTGCGCCAATCTTCCAACAATGTTGAGAATTTTATATTTTTGTCCAGAATTTTTTCAACTGTATTCATCAATAAAAAAATATTCAAATTTGTCCTGCTGAGAAGTTGGCTTTCTTCTGAGTCATTGGTAAATAATATTTCATAATCTATTCTGATCCTTTTATCAAAATCGAAGCTAAAAACTGAATAAAATAATAATTATTAAATAATATTCCAAAAGAATTTTTGTACCAAAATCCGGTTTGGTACTTGTGTACTTTGGGTCCCGTTTGACCCTTAGGAATTCCCTCCTTTGGGTCGAAACTCAAAAAATTTTTGAAAATTTTTTTCGGTCAAATTATAGCTCGATCGACGCGTCTCGATGAGAGGAGTCCGAATCTGCCATTGGTTTTCGCATAAAACCAAAAAATAAAAAAGTTATGGCCATTTTTGTCAAGGGGCTAAGTTTAGGGGATAGGATTAGGGTTGGGGCTAGGGTTAGGGCTTAGGGGCTGAGAGCATAGGAGTCTTAAAGAAGTCTAACATATCGCTGGAGTGTAATTTTACCAAAAAAATTTTCAAAAATTTTTTTGAGTTTCGACCCAAAGGGGGGAATTCTTAAGGGTCAAACGGGACCCAAAATACACAAGTACCTCCGGTTTAAATGGACATTTTTTACAGAAATATTTGCTGATTTCACCTGGGTCATTAGAATACCAACCCTTTCTCGTTAACAGTAAATTACCTCCTTTTCTGCTTTTTAATCCTTTTTAAATGCATTAATAAATTATTTATTTAGTAATTTAATTAAGGGCTCAAAGAATAGAACCAAAATTTAGTAATAATTTTTTTCTTATCCTAGAATAAGTAGAAGAACAAAATAAAATAGGAATCCCGGGCACAAAATTTAAAATAAACTCACAATCAATTGATCGGATTTTTTCCTTGTACTTTTCCCATATTTCGACCAAATTATCGGTGCCCCCAATCAATAAAGCCAGTCTATAAATTGAGCCGGGTTTGTTTTTTAAAATATTTTGCATTTCCGTGTCAGCTTTTTCCAATTGTTCTTCAACTACGCCCAAATAACGCCGCGTCAAAATTTGTTTTCTCCTTAATGTTTAATTATTATAGATTAATATTTATCAAAATTTTATTTGATTGTTTTTATCAAAAAATTTGTTTTTGGGAGGCATGATTTTGTTTTTAGAATTCAATAATTAATTGGAAAAAGTTAGAAGATTAGGCCTTTGGATTATTCATTTTACAAATTATTAAATTAAATTGGTGTGGCCCAACTTTTCGTTGGCCTAATTTTGCTAGTGTTTGTAATTTATTAAGCTCTAAATCTGAATATAATTTAATTTCTTGTAAAAAGTAATATAGCTATAAAATGAAGAATTTCGATTTTTTATCGTATATGGTCAAAAAAGGTTTCTTCTATTAAAAAAGCCGATTTTTTTGAAAAAGTTTCAAAAATTCGACAAATCATTCTCCTCTTATTTTAATATTTTTTCCTGTCTCTAAAATGTCTTTTCTTGAGAAGCAGAATGAAATTGAATCTTGAATATGACTACTAAATTTTTTCAAGATTATAACCGGTCTAATGATATTAGAGAGGGATAAATAATTTTCTCGATAATGGGACGATGTGTTTGTTTATTGGGTAAAATAGAGTATATTTGCTGTTTGGTCACACCAAAACTTTATATATTCCTTTTTTTAAAACAGCGAAAAATTTTTGGACACCCTGATAGATATGATAATTGCATATAATTTTCTGTTATTAATGAATATTGCATTCTTTTTTTCAAAATGTTTCTATATGGGATCCATTAGAAATTAAAATTTTTTTTATTTGACTAATTTTATTTTATTAATTTATTAATTAAAATTAATTTAAAAAGGAACAAACTTCTCTTCCAGCATCTCCAAGTCCAAGTTTGTATTATTAAACAATTCATCTTCACTCATCCCTAAAAAACTTTTATCTTTAAAAGTCGGTCTTCCATATTTGTCAATTTCAAATAATTTGAGCAGAATGCAAAGTGTCTGTTCCATTTTGGCTTCTTCTTGCCCAATGTCCACATCATTTAAATCCGCAATAGAACTGAGTATGCCATTAATTTTGTCAATGATTTGATCGAATTTTTCCAAATTTTTTTGTGTAAATTCGCGAACTTTTCCTACATAATAGGGATCTTTATTGCTTTCAATACTTCTTTTCTCTTTGGCAATCAAATTTTGAGTAAATTTCATGAAATTGTACATCAGCAAACTGATCGACATTCGTAGTTGATATTTTCTTGAATCTTCCATCCCAATTAAATATCTGCAGGAATTGTATTTCCATTATAAATTAGGATTAATTTTAAAAAATAATAATTTATTTTATATAATATAATAGTTTAGCATTTGAAGGTGTTACGCTATTGGGGTAGCGACAATTTTGTGTGAAATTTTATATTTTTGAAGGCAATAAAGCTGGTGGATAAATCTAAAAAAATTATAGTCATAAATAGGGACCGGATTTGTAGGCAAATGCCTTTTTTTGCGAACTCAGATTGAGTTGAAACCCACAAAAAACAAGTTTTTAGCATGGTTTTGAACCAAAATTAGTGGTTTCTGAATGCCTATTTTTTCCTTTTTTGAACTTTTTTTGCCTTTTTGCCTTTTTTGCCTTTTTTTTGCCTTTTTACTGCCTTTTTGTGCCTTTTTGACCATTTTTTACTAATTTTTAAAGAAAAATCCTAAAAATAGAGAAATATCTGGAAAAAAATCCTTGGATTTTATGAAATTTTAGTATTTTTTTAAATTTTTTTTTCAAAAAATTAAATATTTCATCAAATTATGATTATTTTGAATGGATCGCACTTTGCGACTGAATTGCTACAAAAAATAATTGCGAATTTTTTACCCCAGAAAATTTCGAAATTTACATAATTTGCAAAAGCAGCGGAAAAATGATGATTTTTTTGTTTGTTTTTGAATTTTGATTAATTTTTATGATAAATTTTAAAGATTTTATCGAAATAAAAGGAAAATTTGTTTTTGTTGCCTTTTTACTGCCTTTTTTGCCTTTTTACTGCCTTTTTTGGCTTTTTTTAGTGCCTTCTTAGGCGCCTTTTTGGCGATTTTTAATGTCTACAAATCCGGTCCCTAGTCATAAATTTGCTACTTAATGATGTCAAAATCATCGGCCAACATTGAATATTTACCGAGTAATACCAAAAAAAACTATTAGTTTAATAAAAAAAAAATATATTTCTGGTCGTTTTATGGCAAAAACTCGTAAATATCCAACATTGACCATGCTTTTAGTATTATTTATAAGCTAATTTTATAAGCCTAATAGCAAAAAACCATCGGCTTTAACTCTTTCCATACTAGAACTTTCTAAACTCCAATGGTCTCATTTCCAATTGTCATAGAGGCCGCATTAGCATAGCATTATATGTATATGATTAAACACGGATTCCATCTCCAAAACACAAAATTCTGGCAATAGCGTCTAAAATTCGAGCAAAATACTGGGAAAAAATTTTTAAAAATCGTTCAAAAAATCTGGCATGTTCAAAATCGTGTAAAAATGCAAAAAAAAGGTTGGAAAATTTTTATGCTTTGTGGCTTGACTTATTTCAGTAATTTGGGATGTGAAATAAAGATACCATAAGCGTCCAAGAAAAAAATTAGTCAAAAAATAGCCTTGGTGCAAATTTAGCCAGAAAAAAGCCCCGCAGGGAGAAAATTTGCCAAATTTTAAACAAAAATTTAAAAATCTGGCAAAAACAGGCATCGACAAAATTCTGGCACGAACACCAAAATTTTAGAAAATGCCCGAAAAATCTGGTATATGGCATCCCTGTGATTAAGAATCAGGAGTGAAGCCGGAATTCCGAAATCGATTCTGGGAATTTTTTTCCTATCCGAGTAAAATATAAATTCAGTTGAGGCAAATTCAGGTTAAATTCCGTTGACTTCCGGCCCACCCACATATTAATGAATAATACATAATTATTCATTGTCGGCCATCTCAAAATTAAAAAAAATATTTACCTTTTCAAACAGATTTGAGTAAGTTCGAATATTGGAGATCCTGAAAAAAAAAATATAATTATAATTTATATAATTAATTATTTTTTTAATATTATTTTTAATTATGCGAAAAAAATGTCCACATTATTAATTGATTATTTCTTTATTTTTTGTTCAATTCAACAATTTTTACCAATTTTCAAAACATTCATTCTGGCCAATTCCAAACGGTCAAAATGGATGTGGCCGGTTAGAACAAAAATTCGTCTTTTCATTTCCATAAATTTTTCTTCCGTTTGTTTTTCAATAGTTTTTTGGAAATCCAATGAATTGTCCAGAAGCCATTTCAACGACCAATAATTGGCCACATAACTTTGTGAATTTTTGGCCAAATATTCTTTCAAATTTTCACATTCCATTTCCATGCTCTGTTCTTTTAATTTCCAATACATATTTTGCAAGAATTCTTCCATCTTTATTTTCCACTGAATTATAAAATATTTTAACTTTTAATTTCTCACTTTTTAAACTTTAGTTCTTCTCATTCTATTAATTTCCGGAAGTATAAATGAGGAATGCGGAGCAGCCTAAAGTGTTTTCATGACAGCTTTACGCCATTTATAAAGAGTGGCGCGCCGTTCATTGCGCGGACCCTTTTTCCTTACAAGGGCCCCAGGGCCTTGCAAGCAAATTAATCGTGCCGCGCGCGGAAGGTAATCTTCCTTTTTATATTTAATTTTTGGAAATTTTTAAAGTATTTTATATGAAGATTGATTGGCAGAATGGCGAAGAGAATTTTATTGGAGGAGATTAATGGGGTCGTGATTCCGAATCCTACTAAATGCAAATTATTTTTTACTTGAATGGAAGTTGAGGAAGTATTTTTGGGTCAAAATTAATTATTCAATATGCAAAAATAATAAACAAACCTGATTATCTAGCCAAAATAAATGGCGGGTCCGAAAGCGTAAATATTGCCTCCAATGTTCGCTTTTTTCCAGAACATTGTCGAAAATTATTCGCACAAACATTTTGTAGAAGTCGCAAATTTTCGCATCAAGTTTCGCATCTGGCATTACCTTTCGTTCACTTATAATTTGATATTCTCGTTGAATTTTCTGGAAATGTTCCCGAAATTCATCCGTTTCCTCTTCCATATGTTCGTAATTGGTCAAAATTGACCAACAAAATTTTTTATAAAAGAAGCAAGCAATTTCCTTTTGGGCAATTTTCATTCTTTCTGCATCGTTAAAATCTTCCATATCACTGAATAGTATACTTTTATAAACAGCATTGATGTATGGCACATCTGCATCGTCATTTTCTGCACAAAAAATTCAAAGTATTAAAAATAGTTTTTGTTTAGTATTTATTTTGTTCAAATTTTTGTATGATAATTTAATGCTTAAAAATTAATAGAATTTTATTAATTTACCCAAAAAATGACTTAATTTATCCGAGATCGTTGTCGAAAAATAATATTTTTAGGGCATATAACTTGACCATAACTAGATGTTACTATTTATGTTTAAGTTTAAAGCCAAGATGGGTATGAACCTTAAAGAAGTCTTATTTGGCCAAGTTATATGGCCTTAAAATAATATTTCGATAAGAAATTGTGTAGATTCAGTAATGGTAAATTAATACAATAATTAAAATTACCATATCCGGTGGCTTTCACAATTTCATTGTTATCGAAAAAGAGTTGAATTAAAATTAATGCATGAAGGAAATTTGACAACATTTGTTTTCTTTTTTCTAAATAAAAATTTTAGAATTTTATTTTTGAATGGAATAAAATTTCCAAAAATCAATGCATTGCTTCGAACAAAATAAAAATCAAATATTAGAGAGTGGTTAATAAGCACTTTTGGAAAAATAGCATCGGCTGAATCGTTAGAGTCGCGCATGGCCCAAATCAAATCCATAGTCGCCGCAAAACCAAACACATCGGAGTTCCCCCAATTTTGGCACAAATCGATCGATTCACGGCTTATTCGGATTTATAATGCGCAGCTAAAACACCATTGACCATCACCATCATTATCCCCCTATAGGCCCATCCCTTTTCAAAATGCTTCCTTAATTTCATAATCATAATTCATAGAGGGCATTTTTTTGCTTTCCATTAAAAAAACCTCGCAAAATCATTTCCAATCGACCAACCTTCAATAATATTATTTGCCAACACCAAAAAGGGCAATTTCTTCACTTTTTCCAATTTTCTATCCCCATTTTTTTCTCAATTGCTCCAAAAAACCTTGTCATGAATTTAGGGCAGCACGAATGAGTGGGGGAGGCTATATTTTTAAAAATGGATTATTAATTATTTAAATTAGAGAGTCGTGGCTGAAGGGCCCGTCACGTTATGATAACAAAAATGTGGTGGATATCTTCATCATCTTCAACATCATCATCTTCATCTTCATCATCATCTTCGTCATC
>JAQSEB010000197.1:0-77888 GCA_030063045.1 Pratylenchus scribneri | reverse complement strand
CGGTGCTTAATCCTCCTATATCCATTATTTAAGTTATTATCCATTTAATCCAGTTTTGGCCGGCCAAAACCAGTTTTGCCTGGCCAAAACCAGTTTTGGCTAGCCAAAACCAGTTTTGGCCGATTTTCAGCCAAAACCAGTTTTGGCCGGCCAAAACCAGTTTTGGCCGATTTCCACTTTTGGCCGTAACATATATAATATATTTTAAAAATATATATTTTTTTATATTTTAAAATAAAAAATCTATAACTAAAAAAAATCTACAATTATCAATAATAAATATTTATTAACAATAAAAAAGTATAACTAACTTCTTTAGCAGATGTGGATGCGCCCATTTGATTTGGCATTTGGGTTGGTAGACTTTTGAGGTGTGAAATAAAATTTTTAAGTTTTCGCACTTTTTCTTCATTAATTTTAATGGAAGTAATCATTTCCAGGTGGTTTTGATTTTCTACTTGCATATCTGGATCCTTTAAAATAAATTCATAAATTTTAAATTATTTATTGATTAATTTTTTTTCATCAAAGATTTAAATTTTATATTTTTTACCAAATTTTTGATGTAATCGGAAGCTTTTTCTACCATCTTCAACAGATTTATATTATTTGAATGTTTTGAAAATATTTCAATTTTCATATTCTGTAATTTCATCAAATCGGACATTGTCTCGCCAGAACATTGCACCAAATGTTCTCCAATGTAATTGATTGGCATAATTTTTTCTAGATAATCAACATGGAAAATTTCTGCGGCGAATATCTTATTGGATTTATCAAATGCCAACATTGAAAAACGCCCAAAGTTATTCAAAATGAATTTGATCTATTAAAATTAATTTAAATATAATTTTTTTAATATAATTAAATTAAAACTAACTGTTTGAATTTTATAATAATGTTGATCGATTTCAATCTTTTCAGGAATTGTTATTTCACAAAAAATCGAATTCTCACTGGCAAGCTCCCGTTCGCCTTGAATCAACTAAAATTTTAATTAATTAATTTATAAACTTTAAATACTTTTTAAATTCTAATATAAATATAATTTATAATATTATAAAAATAATCAATTTTTAAATTGAAATATCTTTTACAATTAAACTTGAAAATAATATACTTTCATTTTTCCTGCATCTAATGGCAATTCACTAATTTGAAAGGAAACAGAAATGTTAAATCCAACATCAGAACCACGTTTAAAAATTCGTTTATATTTGCCAGTTGACTCCGAAAAGCCAACAGAAATGGGTAATTTTCGTAAAAATGCATGCAAACTAGCAGCTTTTGCGATTTCTTCCTTTTTAATGTGCACAAATTTATTAACATTGATTGATAGAGCCTTCGAAAGGTAATTCTGGAAATGCGGTTTTGCAGCAATGCATCCACTTAGCACAGGAATCTGAAATTTTAAGTAGAAAATATTATTTATTTTATGCTATTTTTTGTACAATAGCTCTGATTAGTAAATTGATATATTATTTTGCAATTAAATTCGAATTTAAAAGATAATAAATTTAGATAAAATTTATATCAAAAAATTAAAAAAATTGACTAATTATTTTTATGAATAATAATAAATAAAAATGTTTTGAACTCACCGTTGTTTCTTCAATTTCTGCCATTTTTTTAATTCCATCATCCAATTTATTATTTAGCATAGATAACATATTTTCATTTTGATTTTGAACGAATCTATACCAGGGGCATACAAAATTACAATTTTTTGGTGCAATAGATGGAAGGCCACTGATGCCATCGTTGCTAATTCTATATGAAAAATGAGTTTTAAAAATCACATTTTATAGTATATAATTATTAGAAATTTTTCAATGAAATTCATTTATCATCAAATAAAACAAACAATTTTTAATTTACTCTTCTACAAAAATCAATTTTTAATTTTTAAAAACAAATATAATTATTCTAAATTCATTATAAAATTTTAAATGTATATGTATTTACATACGTAGCAAATTTCTGTTCAAGAATTTTAACACTGGCAGTTTCGCAGCGAGCCAGTAATTTTTGATATTCGTTTTCAGGGATGTTATTATATTGCTTTATGATTTCTTTAAGCAAAGTTTTATCGCAATCTACTTTTCCAAAAAATGAACCATCAACCTCTTCCATGGAGTAACCATGCATGTCAATCTATAAATTTTAAACAGTGTATTATTTATTATATTGTATATGTTACAGCGAATATTGGAAATCTACGTATTTCCGGAAATACGCTGGTAGTTGGGTTAGCGAATTTTGGAAATCTCGATTTCTAGGCATCATACAGACTCGAGAGTAGGCTCATTCAACTCGGCATGGTCGATTTAGTATATGAAATTTCAATTTCAAACCTCTAGCCCATAGCACCTAAAACCCTAAGCCCTTAGCCCCTAAATCCTATACCGCCCCTACCCTAACCCTAACCCTAGCCCCTAAACCGGACTGAAATTGAAATTTCATATAATAAATCGACCATACCGAGTTGAATGAGCTTATTCTCGGGTCTGTACGATGCCTATAAGCCGAGATTTCCAAAATGCGCTAACCCAATTTCCTAGCGAATTCCGGAAATCGCTAATTTCCAATATTCTCTGTTACATATATAAAATTTAATAATTAAGAGCTTTAAATCTTTAAAAATGGTAGTCAGAGAAAAATTTAATTTTCAGCTGTTTCTTCATTTTGAATATTCGAAATAAAATTTTCTTCAGAATTTTGTGTAATAAGAAAATGTATAATATTTGGAAGACTTCCAAATTAAATGAAATGTATGTATTGTTACAGATACGGCAAATTATTTCTATATTTTCTTTTTGGATCAGCAGCTGACAATACCTTAAGATAATTATTTTAAATTAAATGGAATAATGAATTTTTAAAATTCATTGAATTTCTATTTTTTAATATATAATTTTATGAATCTAAATTTCAACGAAAATTTTTAGAAAATATTTGTATAATATTTAAATTCCATGGTTCTAATTGTTTATTTTTAGTGCGAATACGGCTAATTTATTTTTTTTAATCAGCTATGTATAATTTTTGTGAGAAAATTAAATTTGTTGAAGTAACCTTTATTAAGGCAATATCAAAAAATCCTCCTCCAACATGGACAGAGAGAATCTTGAAACCGTTAACAAGTGCAACACCATCATCAATTTTTGTTCGCGCATAAGCAATTGCTGAGCAGTGTGAAAATTCAATGAAAATACAATTGCTTTTGGGTTTTGGTCCTTCATTTATTTTTAAAATTCGATCCATCTTAAATTAATTTATATGAATAAATTTTAATTAAATTATACAAAAAATACTAATTCATTTAATATTGGTTTATGTAGAGAAGAAAATGCAAATGGAATTGGAATCACAATGTCAAGTGGGAGTTTACGTCGAGCAAAAATAAGTGGTGACATCTTTTCAAGTCGCAGATAAATATGGCTGAGCAATCTTTCAGCAGCAATTTGCTCGGGACGTTCTTGATTTTCATTAGAAATTGCGCTAAAAAAATAAAAATTGACTTATTTTTATTTATTTTTACTATTACATTGTTATTTGGCCATTGGCATTTTTCTGAAAGAATAAAGCAGGGAATAATTCATAATTTTTATCGGGATTTTCAAGCAAAATTTTTGGATCTAAATTTTCAATTATAATTATTTTTATGATATAAAAAATAATTTTTACAGAAAATTGTGATATTATTCGAATTTGTAAATCCATTCTTTGCCTCATTTCCAATGAGCAAATTGGAAAATGTAAAAGCCTTACCAGCATCAGCAATATCAAAAGAAACGATTGAGGGTAATTCATAGGAATCTAAATAATTAACAGACAATTTTTAAATTCATTTCATTAATAGAAGAATTATGTTATGATTTATAAATTATTTCTATAAAAAACGATTTTTGTAATTTTAATTAATTTTTAAAAAATGTTTTAAAGATTGATTTAAGGCCATGTGCATACTTATTGACACAATTTTCTTGCCGGCAAATTTTTAAGTATGCACCCGGCCTAATGAAAATTTTTTTCCTTTTAATATTTATAAAAATTAAACGTTTACCAAGATTTATTAAAAATATTTATTTTTATTAATTAACCTGAATCCAATTTGATCAATTGTGGTTCTTTCTCACAGAATATGGCAGCAAATGAGCTGTATGTACCAAAATCAATGGCGCATGGCAATTTTGGAAAACTATAATCAACATCAGATATTTTTTGGGCGTTAGTTTCGGTAGATGCTGAGCTTGTAGATTGAATTTGAAAGGATGCTGAGCTTGTTGAGGGAATTTGATGATCAACTGAGTTGGTCATAGTTTCTTGAAAATTATTGGAAACAATGGAAATTTTTAATATTAAATTAATAAATTAAATAAAACTTTTTATATTTTTTATAATAATTAATTTATTTTATAATTTTAAAAATTAAAATAAAAAACGAAAAGAAATATTTATTTAGAATTAAATTTGAAAAATTATTTTTTATCAGTTCATATGAAAATTGAGCCAATTTAACCAAATTTTTTGAAAATTATTAAATAAAAATGTCGCTTAAAATGTATCATAAAGATCCTTTCTTTTTTTTCATTTTCAAAAAATCACCATTTTCTCAATATTTTGTATTACATTTTATTTCAAGCAATCATTTTTATTCCATAGTCAATTAAATGAAATATCTTTTTAAAATTAATTAATATTTATTGGGGAAAATTATTTTTAAAAAATAAAAAAGAATTTCAATTCTACCTTGACTCGCTGCTGATGAGCCAATAGCAGTTTGAGAAGTGTAACTACCTGAACCACCAACTGCTTAAAAAAGATAATGGTGATTTTTAATTTGGATGAAAGCTTATAATTTTACGTTGTCCCCTTGTTTCCGATGGACCGCCTACACCTTCTTGAGAAGTGCTGCCTGAACCGCCTGCTGATGCTTCAAAAAAATATTGTTGGAGATGGTAAATTTTTAAAAAAAACATTATTATTTTACCTGCTGGATCCTTTTCTGATGAACTGCCAGTGGCTGATGAACCGCCTTGTCCCAATTCAAAATCGGAGAGAGGTGGTAAATCCGGATAGGCTTCACTCCTCAAATAGTTCCATGCCATTGTTAACATTTGTCTATTTATATGCCGCTCTCCCGATTCAGTCAATGCAAGTATACGATCGGGTGATGTTGGCCTCTCCAAGATGTTCCGAATTAGGTCAATAGGTTGTTCTCGGTAATGTTGAGCCAACACATGTGGTCGGACGCCGACAGCGGCCAAATTGTGGAATGCTTGCTGAATTTCAACCTGATTTTGTAGATTTCTTGGACGCGCATGACGAAAATAT
Organism: Pratylenchus scribneri; assembly: GCA_030063045.1. Lineage (NCBI taxonomy): Eukaryota > Metazoa > Nematoda > Chromadorea > Rhabditida > Pratylenchidae > Pratylenchus > Pratylenchus scribneri. The sequence continues at coordinate 72,551 of JAQSEB010000197.1, read as the reverse complement.
TCCACAATTGTGTCCTGATCTCGATCCGACATTCGGAAATTTGCCAAATCTGGATAGGCCTCTACTGGAATATGTCGCATATAAAGCTGTCGTTGCATTTGTTCATTTGGTGAAGGCGATATTCGAGTCGATGTTGAATTTGTGGAAGAAATTAGCTGATCCTCTGATGAGACGGACATGATTTCGAAAATAAGAGGAAACAATTTTGTATAATAAAAAATTTATTGTAAATTTAAAAATTATAATACAAATTTAATATTATATATTAAATTTTTAGAAAATATAATATTATATTTAATTTGAATATAATCTATGCAACTGATATTGAAGTCAATTTAATTTTGGCTAAATTTTTTGAAATTTTTTAAATGAAAATTTTGATGGAAAATTAAATTTATATTGATAAAATGATAAATTCTTCTAAAAGCTCCAAACATGGTAAATTTTTATAGTTCTTATAATTTGGGGGTAAATTTCAACTTATTATTAATAAATTTACCACTGGATATTGGTGAATGGTAGATCTCATCAGCCAAATTCATAGTAGGCAATTTGGCCTGAAATTAAATAATTATAGCAATATTCATTCTGTATAGCAAGAGGTGTCTGTGTCTGGTATTATTTATTTATTATTTTTAATAGACTCAATAAAATTTAATGAGTAAGAAATTGAAAAAATATCAATTAATTTTGCAATGGTTAGTGATGACTGATGATGTGATAAAAATATAATGGAAAAACAAATATCATGAATTTTTTATGATGAAAGGAAATACATTGAGGTTTTGTTTTTTTCATTGCTATAAATTTCAGATTTTAATAAGTTAAGTTTTTTTCAAGCATATTTTTTTAACATTTTATGCTAAATTAGCATAGATTTCAAAAAAATTTCAACTTTTTTTAATTTTCAAATAATTTTAGTTTGTTAATATAATTTGCTCTTTTTAAAATTTAAATTATTTCATCTATTTTATAATATCCATTCAATAAATAATTCAGTTGACCCGTGCCCTATCAAAAGATTATAAAAGCATTCAATCTAAAAAGTAATATGGGAAAACTGGCCTGTGAATAGTTTGTATCCTCTTTTGCTGAAAAGAAAAAAAAGCGAAGAGTCCACCCTATGTGGCATCAAGATTAAGGTTAAGGTCATCAGAAGGGTGATTCATATCATAACCATGATTGAACCTAAATAAGCCTAGACTTAAACCTGATTCCCCATAATGGAGAGTGGAGACCCTTCATTTTTTTCCTATCATCAAAGAAGAGGATACTACAAAAGTACTCAAAGGCCTGCCAGCCGACATCAAATTTGGATACATCTTTTATTCATTTGAAATAAAATTGGAAAAGATTCTTTTAATTAAGTTCCGAACTATTTTCTAGGAGCATGAATTTCGATCCCAAATTTATTAACCTTCATTTGCTCATCCAAATTGGCGCCAACAATAGCCGCTCCTTTGGCAACAGCATGCCTGGGTTCCCGACTTTTGATTTTATCGCAGGTGAAACCAATTTCCTCCAACATATCCGAAAGAGCCGGTGTCCAAGAAGGGTCGCCTGTCATTTGGAGTTCTTGGATTTCAGAAGGGCTCAACCCAGTTGTGTCAAGTGCTTCATTGATTGTTTTTATAACTTTATTTAATCCAATCTTCACTATATTGCGATATTTCATACATCTAAGATGGAATTGGCCACTAAAATGGTTTCAAAATTTATTTAATTTATTTAATATAAAATTCATGATTTCAATTTTATTTAATTAATTGAAAATAAATATTAATTAAATTATAATTTTTTATAATTCATCACAATATTAAGAATTTATTTCTTAATTATTAATTATTTATAAAGAATAGATGCATATTACATTAATTAAATGTTGAATAAAATTCACCAGCAAAATCATTTCATTGAATTAAACGGTGCTAGGTCATGTCCACAATAGTGCAAATGTGGGCTTTTCGAGTTATAATAAATCAAAAATCGAGACGCATCGAATGATATATAATTTGTCATGGTTTGGCTCAAAAATAAAGAGTTAAACTGTTAAAACCTATATTATTAAGTTTTTGGTTTAAAACTCTTTAATTTTGGGCCAAACCATGATAAATTATATACCATTCGATGCGTCTCGATAAGATCTACAAAATGGTATAAGTTTTGTTGGGTCTACCGGTTTCTGATTTTATTATAAGTCGAAAACGCTCACATTTGCAGAATTGTGGACATGACCACATTTGCATAGCCCTTTATCTATTGTGGACATGACCCCTGACGGAATTAAACCATTAGCAATTCAAAATATTGTCTAATTAATTATATCAAAATAATATTCCTTAAATAATCCTTTTCTAAATCTCATAACATTTAAACTTTAGCCTTTATTTAGACAAAATTTTACCAAAATTTATTATAAGATATTAATTTTGAAAAAGCTAATTTATGTATTTTTTTTATATTAACCTTAAATTTCTCGGTGTGGATAAATTGGTCTTTAAGTATTCGCGTCGTACAAGTAACGCTTGCATTCGTTGACAGCAGTTGTCTGGTCTGCATTTTGAATGATTTTTATATTCTTTACACTCTTTGCAAAATCCATCGATCCATTTGGCCACTTGCTTTCGGATTTGCTCATCCAAGTCCCATCCGCCGAACCATTTTTTTCCAATTCTTCCCAAAACCTTCAATTCCCCACTATACACTTGTAGAATGGACACATCCAGAGTGCTGTTGCCAAAATCCATAACTAATATTTTGAAGCCTTCCAACCAAGAAGTATTTAACCCATAAAATATTGCAGCTATAAATGACTTAAGAAATTTCATCAAATAATTTTTTATTAACCTGCATTTGGTTCTCCAATTAAGTGCACTTCCGAAAAGCCAGCCAATTTTGCTGCGCGAATTGTGCAATCAAATTGTTGTTGACTGAAATACAAAGGCACAGTGATAATGGCTTTTGTATATTTCCTCTTTCCTTTGGACCATTCATCTGCAGTTTTGCGAATTTTTTCTAATAATTTGGCGGCAATATCTATTGGAGTTTGATGAATTGTTCGACCATTATGACGAATTTCGAACGCTGCATGGCCAGCCGAATCCACCATATTATATTCTTTAAATTTACCTCGGAATTCATTGACTAAATTGTCAGAAAATGGTAGGCCTATGAAGCGTTTCGATTCTTGATAATTTTGTATGAATTTAATTTATAATTAATGAAGAAACCGCAAATCGTATTCGCTGGATTTCTGGCCTTCTCTTTTGCTGCCATTCTACCAACCAATACAACATCACTTTTTTGATCAAAATAGACGCAGGATTCCGTCAATGTGTCATTCGCTAAAAAGTCATTTATTAAATAATATAAATATTTTTGCAAAAATAATCCCACATTCCACCGCATAAAGCATTTCTACATAGCCTGGCCCTGATTGATGGGCAACATAGATTGCTGCCGCTGTGTGTGTGATTCCCAAATCAATGCCGATCCATTCCGATGTCTGTAGCTGATGTTCAGACATAGAATTTTTTTGTTAAATTTTAGAAAATTGCACAGCTTTCTGAATAAATAAATAATTAACTAAAATAAAATTGTTAGGAATAAATCAAAATTCAAAAGTTTGGAAATTTTTTTCTGAAATTTTTGAAGGATTTGGATGAATTTATGGAGTTTAGCCTGAGGCAAATTTGTACAAATTGCCTAGTGGAAATTTGAAGGAGTTATATTTGTCCTTTGTCTTAAAATGTTCATTGCGGCAAATGAAATTTTATTTATTATCTCAATGACCTTGGGAAAGCAATTTTGCTTTGCGCAATTCTTAACCACCATAGCAGCAAGGGAAGAGGCATTTATCGTCAATTCATTATAATTAAGGAATTGGTAGCCTACTTATACTTGCTCAACTCATTCATCCGCAACTGTTTATGAATTTCCAATTCTACCTATAATTTTCTCAAAAATTATTAGGTATACGATAAATAAAAATAATATTCGAATGATCATCAATTTTTCGCTTTACCTATGAATTATTATTTTATTACTTATTATCTGGTAAAGATAATTAAATAAAGGCCTTCTTTTTTCCTCTGCTTTATTTGTTGCGACTTTGGTCTTTTCATTTCTAAACCCATTTTTTGTTGGTCTCTTACGCCCATCGCCAAATCGATTGAACTTTGGGCACAGTGGCCCCACAATTCCGCGTCCCTTTCTCATTTCTCCCCCAAAGCAACATTCTGCCTTTTTGTCGATTTTTGATATCGCTTTTGGTTCACATTGACACACGGGCCTATACCACTTGCCCATAGAAAATTAATGGATAGGTAGATAAACCATCGGCGGTTATATTGGCCTTAGGCTATTTCAGAAGATTTGAATCTGTGAGACAAAATATGAAAATGTAAATGCTCTACTGCTGCAAAATACAATAAAATACATTTCTATGATTTTTAAGCATTTCGCATCGCAACTCTTTAAAAAAATATTTATGTTTAATTATTTAGAATTTAGGAAATTATTTTTAAATTCTTATTAAAGCTAGCGAGTGCCGGTCACATTAAGTGGGCTAAAAAAAGTGGAAGATTTTCTTTTTCTTTTATAATGGGCCAATATATTCACCGATGATTTCTCTGTGTCCAGGTCCCGGTCCTGGGCTCATTGAAAATTTATAGTATTATAAACAAAGCAAGGCCATTTCATTATTTATTAAACTATCTATGAGATATATATTTTCCATCACTCAAGGCTCAATGCGAAATGTAATGTGAATTTTTTGTATGTGTGAATGTGAACCCATCGATGAAATCACAAGAAAATAAACACCATTTGGTCCAAAACCTACACTCCCTAACTAAAAATTATATGTATATTAAAAATCATTTTCTCCATAATTCATATTATATTTGCGAAATGGATAAAACATTTAATTTATAAATATTGTGTATTTTAATTTAAGTTTAAAGAATAACAGATCACAATGCGCAAATTTAATTGAAATTGTCTAAAATTCAATTTTTTCGAAATTTTCATATTACTTCCAATCAAAATTGAAAGTGTATTTTTGCAGATAATTCAATGGGACTAAATTCGTCCAAAGTTAAACTGGGCGATAAAAGCGGCGATGGCAATGTAATTTTTTTTTATTCCTTTGAATTTTTTCAATAATTTTGTTAAAGATTCGTTTTGAGGCGGAATGCAAATTAATTTCTTCGAACGGATATCGAAATGAGAAAATACAGGTTAATAAAATAAATGGATCCTCTTTATGGATTTGCATTAAAAATAAAAATTCAAAAATGAAAACATAATAGAATTTTTCAATATGAACACTACTGTAAAGATTAAAAATTATATTTTATGGCTAATTTTAATTACTGTCAATGATAATCTTCTGGCCATAAAATGAATAATTGACTCAACACAATTATTCAATAATTGTAAATTAAAATAATTTGAATTAACAATTATTAAAAGAATAAGAATAGCTGGTGCAAAAAATTACCGTATTACCTCTTTAAAACCCTTCCCTCCAATAATTCCTCGATCTCGACTTTGAGGATTCATAGCTCCTCTATAGTGAATATTAAAATTTTTTTTTATTCATAGTTCTCCAAAGCTTTATAAAATCCGCTATAATTTTTTCCAACAGGCCTACAAATTAAGGTGCTAGACCTCAAATTTTCCTCATTTTAGAGGGGTTGAAAAATAATTCCCCGAGGTTTTTAAAAGAGTATATATGGTATTTCGTTGGGTTTTATTATGATTGAACTAGGGAATTTAAAAATTTTCAAGATGATTGTTCTTATTCCTTTCCCATTATTGTTTATTAACGATAAGTAAATTATTTTGTGGGAAATATTCAAAATGATGAAAAGATTATAATGATTTAGTTTTTAGAAATTTATAGAGTCACAAAGCATATATCCATTCTATAGAGCTGGTTAAGTCGTATCGAATGATGTATAATTTGTCATGGTTTAATTGGTTTTGAACCAAACCCCTCTAAATAGTTTAAGTGGTCTAATATCCTTAATTTTTGATCAAAGCATGACAAAATATATAACAATCGAAGCGTCTTGATGAATCTATTGACTGGGTATATGGTTTGGGATCTAATACAAAATCACTACTAAACCGTTATAATATTTTCGCCAATTTCAATGTTTTTTCAACAAATTAAAAATTAAATACTCTCTTTATTTTATCAATATTAAATATATATATATTATATAGAAAAATTAAAATTTAATATGCTCATAACTGGCATCGAAAAATCTCTTTTGGAAAGGCTAATAGTTTTAGAGGAATATTTTAATTTATTAATTAAAAAAAAAAATTATTGCAAACTATGATTTTAGCTCGTCTATTTACCCGAAGAAAATGGCTGTGTTTTGCAAAATGTAACGAATTCAGCAACAGCGCAACAATATAAATTTAATGTTCAACAATGCAACACAGAAAGAAATTCAATTTCATTCACTGATGAGGTTTTATTTATTTTTAAAATTTATAAACGATAAATTTTTTATCCAGGATGGATGTGTATACAATTTTGAATTTTATGATGCAAGACTGAATCTGCATTTTTGCACATTGCTAAACTTTTACAAAAAATCATGTGGAACATTGGAGAAAGACACTGTATGAATTATTTTTAATATAATTACGATAAAATTTTATTAGTCTTTCAAATTATTATATTTTAAAATTTTGATTTTATTACATTGAGGAACGATAAAGATCTATAATAAATTTATATGTTTAACCCGTGATAAGTCAAAAAATATTATAAAATAATAATTAGACATATTTTATTTCGTACCTACTTTTTATTTAACAAATATTTCTATTTTTATATATCTTTACATGGAGGGTTTTATTAATTTATAAGTAATATGCTAAATTAAAAGATATTTTATATTAATATTTTTATAAAGATTTAGAAATGCAATATTAAAAAATGTAAAGAATAATATAATTATGTTTGAATTAATATAAATCTATGAACTATTGAATTATTATAATATAATATTTTATTCAAATTAATATTGGCTACTTTTAGGAATTGTTTGATGCGCTCACAGATTTATATCACTTCAACATTGATGATTGTCAAATACATTCAAGTGGATTTTTAATGGTCAGTATCACTAACTTTAAAATATTTTTAATTTATAATTATATACAAAAAGAAAATTTATATTTTTGGTAATTAATTCCTAAATTTTATGTTTATCATGTAATTTATGCTTTATAGATTTTATTATATATTTCTATTCAATATTATATACCTTTTTCTAAAATTCAATGTTGACATCTTGACATTCAAAAAAAGTTTTTTATTTATGTAAAATTTTAGACTAAAAAATATTTTCTTTGAAAATTATAAATATCCGAAAATTAAACATAAATATCCATTAATTCTATGAATATTTAATTTTAGTGATTAAATTTTATTTGCAAAATATTTACTTCTAAACAATTAATTATTTCTTATTTAATAATGTAATTTGTTTTACAGATTCAATACATCAAAAAAACAGATTTGATACATGTGTTTCATTTAAATAAAGAAAATCAATGCAAATTGAATTATCCTATCATGAAAACGCTGCAAATCGAGCGAATTTCCAATTCCAATGTATGCTCTTGGGATTGTTTGGTATGGTTCTAATTTTTATTAAATCTTCCATAAATATATATATATATTATAAACGAGTAAAAAATTGTTGACAATATTAGTGATAGTGATAGTTTATAAAATTTTAAATATTAAAAATTTAATTCATTGTTTTATAAATTCAAATATAAGAAATAATAAAAAAAATTAAAAAATTTTTAAATTTTTAAAGGATTATTCTGAAAACAAAGAAGGCCTTGTTTTGACAGTAAGCGCACATTTTTACAATCAGCGGCAATGGTACGAGCGGAAACGGGATCCTGAAATAGCTGAAATTTTTCAATTTTATATGGAGGAAGCTGCATTTCAAAATGGAATCAGAACAGAAAAAACTATTGAAGCAAGCAGTATGTAATTTAATAAAATATTCTAAATTTTTCTATAAAATAAAAAAATTTTAATGAAATTATTTATGAAAAAAATAGATCATTATAATAAATTAAACTATTAGATAGAAATATAGATAAGCTCAATAATAACTACGAGAAATTTTTTTTGTTTAAAGATTTTTAAAATATTTTGAATTGTTAAATAAATTTTTTTAAATTAAATTTCATATTTCAGGAAATTTTATTAAAGAATTCTATGGAGAGAACGAATTTAAGGGTAGGAAAGGAAAAAATTACTATTTAAATAAATTCAAATTTAGAATTTGTGAATATTGAAGTCAATGCGGTTTATCCTAATGAGATGGAAAACAATGATGAGGAATTTGTTCAATCAAATGAGAAATTTCTGATCGCAATTGAGGTAAATTTTAAAAATTTGGTTTTTTGATAAAATTTTATTAAATTTTTCTAACAAATTTAATTATCCTCAATTAATTTTTTAAAAAATATTTTTCTATTGAATCTCAAAATTTAATAATTTTAGACGAATGCATATGAGTTCCGCCAACAAAAGGGCAATTTTGAACGGAGTTGGTCCGAATTTCTGCAACTTTATAATGCAATAAAAAGTGAAAAAGGGGATACTCTTCCATTGCCATCAGAAGATTGCTTTGAGGCTCGTCGAGAAATAATGGAGAAATGTCTTAAAATGTGAGAATATTTTTTATAACGAATTTTAATTATCCTTAAACATTTCAACAGGTGGGGCCAAGTAGGGGGAACGCAACGAGGAAATTCATTGCTTTACTTGTTTTTGAGTAAAGAAGAATTTGATATTGAATACGTTTGTTTCTGTTAAAATAAATTAAATTGTAATTAAATTTGATTTTTTATTTAGCGTGACTCAAAAAAAGAATTCAATAGATGTTTGGAAATGGCAAAAAACTTTTTTACATGCTCAGAACAATCTGAACGTTGGGTTACATTCCATAGGGACAAAAATGATGAGGAGCGTCTTGATGGATTTTTGGATGATATTTTATTTGAAAAAATTCCATACAAAGGTTAGCATCAAAATCATATTAATATATGAAAAAGTTTTAATATTAAATATAATTTGTTTTTATACTTTATATAATTAATTATGGAATGGTTTAACATTAAAAATTATAATAAATTTCTTCATTTACAGAACAAGACGAGAATTATAAAGAAATGTTGGATAATCAAAAGAAAATAAAGGAGAAGATTTCTAAGGCAATTTGGAATAAAAAGGTATTGTAAAAAAAGAAAATTATTTTAATTTTGCTTTAAAAAAAAAATAAAAAAAATTACAAATATTTTTGTAAACAAGATAACGAATTAAAAAACGATTGGTTTACATGGAATTATTTTTAATAATATTATAATTTATTTATAACAATTTCATGGCCAAAACTATCCATTATGAATTATCATACCATATTATTCTTTATTTTTTTCTTCAGTTAAACAAAGGATACAAAGTCCAAGTGCAAGTTGTAATGCTAATTGCAAAATTCTATCATAATTCTCGATTGATTCCTTTAAAAATTTTACATGTTCGGCCTGAAAAAGATAATGACTATTTTGTAGATGCAATATTCGAGCATGGTAGAATTAATTTTCAAAATAAAAATTATCTATCAATTTTAGGATGCATTTTTAAGAGCATTGAGCAGATGCTGAATGATTTTCGTTTCCCATGCGAGGAATCATTCCAAATTATTCATCGAATATTTCGAAACGAGGAAGTTTTAATAGGGAAAAACAAATTGTCCCGATTTGAGAAAACAAAAGAAAATGGCATTTACAAAAAACATTCATTGGCCTTTGAAAGATGGCTGGATGACGACTCTTCAACAAATAATCCAATTAAACATATCTGTTGGTTAATAATTGGCAAATCCGAGCAGAGTTGGGGTCGTTTATTAATAAAGCATCGCGGCAAGATTATGTAAATAATTTCTTTTTTATAAAATTTTAAAAGATATGTTTACATATCTAAAATTTTGGACATCAAATAATGAATTTGGAACAAAAAATCAATTTTTTTAAAAATATATAAAACTAATTCTTAAGTACATTTCTAATTTTTCTAATAATTTTTTTTAAAATTTTATGTATTGATACTCAAAATATAAATATTATTTTATAATTTATTAATTACAGGTTCGGCTTACGTGTTTTGGGCTTAATTCCGCTCATGGCTACAATTTTGCCGGCCTCATTTACAGTTACAATTTCAAGTTTATTTTTGAGAAGTCGCGCCTTGTCCGCAGCAGCATCCATCATTTATAACATAAATTGGGCAACGAGATTGCCCACTAGCGCATTTTATCTATATCAAAATTTATCGAATATTCAACATAATTATGCACATTACCAACCAATCAACAAAATGGATGTAGCATGTTTAGCAACCAGTGCAATTTGTAAATAATATAACATTTTTTAACTTGGTCAATTTATATCCATTTAGCCTTTGTAATCGATGCCACACATTTCGCTCCAAACTTTGTGCCGATGGTGCAGGCTGCAAAATCATATGAAATCACAAAAACTATGAGAAATATGTACAATGTTGCTGAGGTAAATAATTGATAAAAAAATAGTAATTTTCAGAATTAAATTTTTAAATAATAATACCTCATTTTTGAATATAACTTTACATCCGTTGTCAGCTTGCACACATTACAAACGCTACATTGCCATGGTTGAATGCGAATATAATCAGACCATTGCAATATGGAGAAAATCCAGCAGTTTTTGAAGCATTTAAGAATTTATTGCCGGATATATACAATGTTTATAAAGGAAAAAATGGAATCAGCCGATTTGATTTGGTCTCGAAATGTTTGGACGATATAACAACAATTCTTAGCACATGTATGCTGGTCATGCGATACAAACAATTCAAGTAACTTTTATTTTAAAATAAGTTAAAATATAATCAATTATGTATAAAACAAAATATTTTTTGAAGTAAATAAAAAAATTTGCATATAAAATTATTTTATTTCAATATTATTCAAAAATATTTTTAATTAAAATTTGATAGACATAATCCTAGATTCTTCTTGGAAGAATATCCAAATTTTTAAAATTATTAAAATAACACAGGAAAGAAATATAATTTATTTATTTCAGATTTGCAAATAAGCAAATTCTTCATATGCAAAATGAAACAATTTCATATCATAAGCAGAATTTGGAGAAAAAGACGGAAATTACAATCGAATATTGGGAAAACGACGAACAAATTTCCACCATAAGCGAAGAAACTGCTACGGAAAAGATAAAAATGGAATTGAAGCGGCTTTGTGTTGAATGCAAAGACGATTCCTTAAAAGAAATGGCGAAAAAACTAATTGAATTCATTGAATCCGATGGCATGGAAAATGGCCAGAACAGAATGATACAGGATTGGCTTGATTTCGAGCAGAATCCTGAAATATTTGTAAACAAAAGACTTATGGAACAATTGAAGGGAGCCTGCACAAATGTTATTGCTATGGAGGAACAATATTTTATTGAATTGGGAAGAAAACAAATTGAATTGATGGAAGCACATAAATATGATTTGCCATATACTCAAATAAATGAAGATACAAAATTGAAAAAGGCATGCGAAATGTATAATGATGTGATATCGGGAGGATTGGAGGCAGAAGGCAAAGCAGTTGTGGAGGTTATAATTTCATAAATATTTTTCATTTTTATAAAATAAAATTTCAGAGTTCACAAAAAGCACAAATACAAATACGAGAACAGGCTGGAGATGATGAAGCTGCACATGCAGGAGGATTGGTTTCATTGGTCGATCATTTAGTCAAGCTTCCTTCAAATCCGGATTTGTTGCTGAACAAAACGGACAATGAACGTGTAGTGATGGCACAAGATATTATAATCGGCGGTTCAAGAGAGGGCATTTTAAGCAATAACAATGTTGGTATTATTATTGGTGGCCAATAAAATTCTAGACCATTTTAATAATATAGAAAACATTTCAAAGTGGATTTAAATATAATCTAGAAAGTAGGGAATCTATTATTTTAAGCAATTTTTTCTCACGACTCGTATAGAATAATGATTAAAAATTTTTTTTGAATATTAAAAACTTTTGCTTATTGCAGTATTAAACGAATTTGATTTTAATTAAAATTTTGGTTGCTCTGTTTGATAAACTTATTTATTTTTAAATCAGAGTTTTAAAATAAATTTATAGTATGACTAAAATAAACATACCTATTATTAAAAATTAATTGCAGTTATCATCCTATGAGAGAACGCGTTATGGTAATGTATTTGATAAATTGGAAAAGAACTATATAAATATTCATGGAGAATTAGTTGGGAAATCAGCAATGGTTCAAACAATCCAACAAATGATGGAAAATCAAGATGCAGCAAAATTTTTTACAATTTATGGCGATAATATTCTTTCTGAGAATAACAGCAAAAGGGTAAATAAAATAGTAATAATAACATATAATAATGTCGATTCAAATTTTTACAAAGAAGAAATCAAATATTCTTTAAATTAAAAAAAATAAAACATGTCCAAAATTTTCTAAGAATCTAATAAAAGGAATAAAATTAGGCTTGATAAATCCAATGATTAAATTATATATGTTGCGGTCCAAGATTGCCCGCAACATATAAAAACGATAATTTAAATGATGACATTAGAATAAATTCAATTTTAAATAATCTTATAAAAAGAATAATATTTAGATTTGAAACTTGATTAATCTAGTAATATATAATACATAAAATAGTATAAAGATAAATCAAATGATAACATTATTATGAATTAAATTTTTAATATTATTTAATATTTCAATTTCAGCCAGATTATATGGATGAATATGATTGTGGAATGAATCACGCTTATAACATGAATTATAAAACATTGCATTTTAATGACACCAAGGCATATGGTGAAATATTTTTACTGTATATTTCAAAAAATACATTTATTCAGGCAATACGTATTATAAGTTTAGTTGGGAATATGATTATGTCGATGATGGAACGCCAAATACATTTAATATTCGAGACCATATAAAAGTGCCGGGAAGAATTTTTGGAAAATTATGGCCCAATGAAAAAAAACAAAATTGTGATATGACCTACTGCCATTTCGATTTCATAAAGTGCGAATATGGAATTGACAAATTGCATTAAATCGCATTATGTGGATAAATTTCAATTTGTCAAAATGTACATTAATTTTGGAGTGAGCCTTGTGGCCGGTGTCAATCCCGTTGTAGCCGTAATTTGTTTAGCCGCTGATCATGTCCTATTCATTGCTGAACAAAATATGTCACCAGAATCATATAGAGAATTTGCATCATTCGTAAATATTGTTAGAACAGTCGGCATTGGTTTGGCAACAGGTGATTTGCAAAATTGCGAATTTTAATATTTTAATGATACTTGATTTAGCGATATTTTTGATTAATTTTAGAGTGTCAAATTTAAAAAGAATTAAATTAAAATTATGTCTACAAAATTTTTGTATAAATCATAGATAATAAAATTAAGCAATGAAGCATAAAATAGTAATAAAAAATTAATCTCTATTTAAATGATAGTGATAGTAGTCCGAACAAAAATGCATAATGCAATATTTGTATTCCCATTGATAAAATTAAACATTTTATTGTTTTTTCAAAAAATGTTTAAGAATATAAAATTTTCTAGCAAAATTGTGTTTTTTCTAACGCAACGGTGTAATTTATTAGCAAAAAACTGCTGATAGTGACTAGGATAGATATTAAAGTTAGTCATGGTCGTTTTCTTTCAAAAATCATTTTAAAATGGAAATTTTATATTTTTTCTATTTAAAACCGAAAATAGGAGAAATCCAAAAAACCGAAAAACGACATTTTAAAATATAGAAAACCGTTTTTAACAGCTGAAAACCCGACTGTCAGTAATTCTAATAGATAGACACCATCGATTACCGTAATTTTGGACTGTAAATTTCAATTTAAATTAAATAAAATTATTAAATTCAAGGGTAAAATCAAAATATTAAAAATAGAATAGGTTTGGAAAAAAATCATTAAAATTTTGTTAGATTTCTTAAGGAAATTAATTAATAATAATATTTTCTAAATTTTTTAAGATATGCCATTTGAACAAATATTATTCAATAGTGCCATTGATGTTATTGCTTTAAATGCGCCAGACTTTGCAAAAATAGCGCCTGTGTTAAAAGGATTGAACAATGGGGTATTTGCATTGAAAGCAGGCGATCAAGCATCTGCAATTGCACATGTGACATCGGGCATTGGGCAATCGCTTGAAATTCCGGCCATTGGTGAAGTGTCACAAGTAGTGTTGGGCCTCAATGACATTAGCCGCGGCCTTGGCTCAGAACGATTTTTCTCTGGAATTGATCAAATTTCTTCACGTTGTTTGGACACACCGCCGAATTTGGTCAATGCAGGCGTTAGAGGTTTTAAGTAAGTGAAAAAAATTTGCATAAAATTAAAATTTTGAAATATACTTTGATTATAAATTCGTAAAAACTATTATTAAATCTCTTTTTTTTCTTATTAAAAATGAATTATCTATATGTATATGTATAAGAATTAGATATAAAAGAAATTTTTATATTGAAACATACAAATTTATTAAAAAGTTAATAAATTTCTACACCAACGATAGGAAAATACACAATAAAAAATTACCCATAATATATGTGTAACAGATAATATTGGAAATTAGCTAATTCCGGAATTAGCTAGGCAAATGGGCTAGCTAATTTTGGAAATCTCGGCTTCTAGGCATCGTACAGACTCGAGAGTGGGCTCATTCGATTCGTCATAGTCGATTTACTATATGAAATTTCAATTACAGACCGAATTATGGGCTAGGGTTAGGGTTAGGGTTATGGTTCAGGGCGGCATGGGTTTTAGGGGCTTTGGGCTAGGGTTTAGGGGCTAAGATTAGGGTTTAGGGGTCTGTAATTAAAATTTCATATAGTAAATCGACCATGTCTAATCGAATGAGCCCACTCTCGAGTCTGTATGACGCCTAGAAGCCGAGATTTCCAAAATTAGCTAGCTTGCTAATTCCGGAATTAGCTAATTTCCAATATTAGCTGTAACATATGCATATGAATTAGTATCTTATTAGCAAATAAATAGAATTTGAATTATACTTTAAACAAACTGAAATAGTTTATTCTATAATACCTATGTATTTATTATTTAAATATTTTCATTTTTTTTTCTTAAGTCAAATAATGTCGAGAAATGACAATCAAAATCGTCTGCAAATAAATAATGAATATGAACCGAGTACAAGCCGGAGGTTCGGAATTTGCACTAGAGATGAATTAGATGAAAATGCAATCAGAAAAATGCTAAATTCAACGCAGCAAGAGAAAAGTGAAGCTGATGTTAGTACTTCTGCTCCTGATGGTGATGATGTAGAACAATATTGCTCAACATCAAATGCAGCAAATAATCAGCAACCTACGTATTTATTTATTATTTTAATTAAAAATATTTTCATTTCCTTTACTAGTCAAGCAACGTTGGCGGGATATGACAGTGAAAATGGCCTGCAAATAAATATTGAATATAAAAATACTGAAAGCCAGAGGCGCGGGTGCACTGCTGGAGACGCATTAGACAAAAATGCAATGCGGGAAATGTTGAATTCGAATCATGATGACAATTCAAGACAATATTGTTCGACATCAAATGAGGCAAATGATCATCAACCTACGTATAAATTATTTTAATTCAAAATATTTTCTTTTTTTTTGCCAGCCAAATAAATGGCCTTCAAACAAATATTGAAATCGAACAAAGTAGAAGCCAGCAGCTTGGGATCTGCCCTGTCGATAAATTTGATGAAAATAGAATCCAGCAGGAAATTTTAAATTCAATGGAAAATGCAAAAAATATTTGTCCAATTCCTAATGCAGCAAATGATCATCAATCTAAGTACCTATTTATTATTTTATTTAAAATATATTTTAATTCTCTCAAAATGAATTATACGTAAAATAAAAAATTAAAAATGAAATTTTATATAAAGCGGTTTTCTATTTGATTTAAAAAGACCTATTCATTATTATTTAATTTTTATTATAATCCAAATATCTAAAATATTTATTAATTAAATTCCATGTTCAGTTCCGACAATCCATATATTTCTTCGTGTGGCACGAAACGAGGCACATCAACAGAATTACCAAAGTTTGTAAAATAATTTTTTTTCAAAATTATTTTAATATATAATATTTTCTTTTCCTTTCGAGATATGATAATGAAAATGGCGTGGGAACAAATATTGAAAATGAACAAAGTAGAAGTCAACAGCTTGGGATCTGCCCTGTAGACAAATTTAATGGATTCGATGAAATTTTAAATTCATGGGAAAATGCACGAAAAATTTGTCCAATACCAAATGCGGCAAATGATCAGCAATCTCTGTATATATTTATTATTTTTATTTAATTTCTCTTTAGCAATATCAAAATCCTTCCAATAATAAATTTAAGAAAAAAAATAAGAATTTGATCAGAATCTAGTATTCAGATGCAGAAAAATATAATAAATTAAATATCACGGCGTTAAATGCAAAATCCTCCCATCCATTATTAATAAAGCGTCATCATTATATATCTAATAAATGTTTATTAATTAAATTTCATTTTCAGTTGCGACAATCCATATACTTATTGTGGCACGATGCAAGGCACATCAAGTAATTTATTAAATTATTGTTCTGACGGACATCAAAATAATAACAATAATGATGGAAAGACTATTGGAGACAAAATGGGTATGCATTAAATTTGAATAAATTTTATTAGTGTTAAGTCTAAAGTATAATCTATTGATCATAAGTGATCACAGATTTAAATTTAAAAGCAAAATTTGTATTTATAATTTTATTGATATAAAATTCCTTGAGATTAAAAAAAGCTACAATAGAAGACCACATTGGGAATCAGATGCTTTCAGTGATTTACATACAAATTGAAAACGATTCTCGTTCAATTCCCCGGTTATTCTTAATTTATATAGCTCTCACTTTTTTTTACCATTTTGCAAAATTCCAAAAAAAAAATACAATAAATTTTTTGTTCAACAATGGAGATGGGAATTCAATTTCAGTTAGTTTGCCATCTTAAAATGTATTTAAATTCATAAAAAATATATGTTTTTTAATAATAAAAATTTTTAACATTATACATATATAAATTTTTTTCTTTATTTTCAGTCGAATATGGAGTAAATGCTTATCAATTTTATGATAAATATGAGAATTATATTGACATTGGTTTGATTCTCTATTCTGGAGGCACATCACAACTAGCTAAAAAGGGCTTTGGTAATTATTAAATATTCTAATATTTAATATATTATAATCATGCGTTCTCTAAAATCAAATAATTTATTTCAAAAATATATTTAAATAACATTCTTCCATTTTTCTAAACACAATATTTTTTTTAAAAATCCTAATTTCTTTTATATTTTGGTGTTCCTATATTTTTTTATTTTGTGTAACAGTTTTTTCGACGATTAAATAAATGCTTTTGATTTAAATTTAAAGCATTATTTGGCATATCCCCAAGAAGGGACTTTTTGAAAAATTTTTATTATTTCCTCTTTTGGTAGTTTTTTGACCGTTCGAAATTCATATATAGAAGAATGGCAAAAATAAAAACTGGTTTACTTATAGGTGAAGATCGCAAGTACTAGTGGAATAGAAAATAAAAAAGCCAAAAAATATTTACAAATTGGAAAAAGAAGAATTTTTAAAATTTATAAAACAAGTGATATTTAACTATATTGCTTCGTTATGAAATTTATCAAATTATATAATTAATTCACAATGAGTACTTAAAAACTTTATTTATAATTGATTTTAATTTTATATGAAAAATCTCCTTATTTATTTATTAAACTACTATTTTGAAATTAACTTTTTTGGAAAAAAAATTTTGCATTTTTGAATGCAATGGCATGATTCTTTAATTATGTAATTATTATAATTTTAGTAAAATTTGGCAGTTTTGCATGTAAGAATAAAGTTGTCAAAAAATATGTCATATCTTATATGCCCAAGAAGATGGTTAAATCGTTTGAAAAGACACTTCAACTTCTTGTAAGTTATTATATTTGCGATTTATATAATATTCAATTTATCAAAAAAAAAAAAAATGAGCAGAATATATTATTTTTAAATCATCAAAGAATTAATTAATTATATTATTGTTTTCGACTGAGGGCTTTATAAATATTATTCAATTTTAAATTAAGCTTGATATTTATTTAATTTTATTCAATTTCAGCGAAATAAAAACAACAAAAAATTTGGCGATCTTTGTGAGGATATCCATTTTGAAAAAGCAAGCAAAAAACTACCAAAGGGCATTAAAATTGACAGACAAGTTATTGTCAAGAAGGATAGAAATGGAAAATTAGTTCGTATCAAAAAAAGAGTAAAAAATAGCCGAGTATGGGATGAAGTACATATTGATAAAAATGGACGGATGGTCAGGGCAAAAGAAGTGAAAGCGCCCGAAGTGCGTTATGAAAAACGCCAACGCGTATTTGACGAAACCTGCGGCATACCTGTTGATCTAGAGCGGCTCTCGTACAAAGATATAATTAATTACGAAGCTGGAAAACGTATGGCCCCTTTGATTGCATATCGAGGAGTAAAAGAGGGAATGAAGCAAAATAAAAAGTGGCGAGAAGACTCCAAAATTTCAACAAATACAACAACAGCTGCTGGTCCATCTGACTCTGGCCATTTCCAATTCCCATCAAATACAACAGCTGGTTCATCAGGCACAAGTCCCGCTCCTGTGCCATCAAAAATGAATATTAATATTGATAATATGAATTTACAAACTAATGCTACAATCAAGAAAATTCCGCCAAAAGTACCACCGAAACCAACAAATGGGCCACAAACTAATGCTATAATCAGTGAAATTCCACCAAAAGTACCGCCTAAACCAACGAATTTACCACCTCCAAAAAGGTTCAACAATTGAAAATTGACGATGGAAATTCAATGCAAAGAGGTGATAATTAAAAATATTAAAAATTTCTTTCTTTTTAATTATTTACATAATTTTTAAATGTCGATAAAATAAATCTAATAATTAAAATTAAAAAAAATAATATTAATTATTTTTATTTTTTAGAAATGTCCTTGGTCAAAAATAACAATTCGTTGGAATGTCGCCAACAAGGAAATTTTCCATAATTAAGATATCTCAAAATCGCTTATTAATTTTGAATTTTCTTTTAAATTTTATCCATATTTTGACTGTTGAGTACTTTAAATAATTTTTCTATTATAAAATTAGACCACTTTTTATATTATTCTTTTATAATTTTATTCAATTTTATCAATTTATCCGCAGTATAAATAATTAATCGACTTTTGTACTAATTATTTAATCCGGATGATTTATGAAGATGAACAATATGTGCTATTTGTTTTAACACAATTTTTGTATTATGATATGGATATATGAAAAAATATAATAGATTCAATTCTGAGATAAAAATAATGAATCTTCAATTTTTAAATTAATAAATTTTTAAATTGTCAAATTCTTTAGCAAACATATTTTCATAATTAATAATGCAAATCAACAATCTCATCAAAACGGCATCTTCTTTCCCGTAATTGCATAAGCAATTCTTTTTTCTTCCCTGTTCAACATTCATTGATTGCCTTGCCACCTTTCTTTGCAATTGAAAAATAAATAACAATATAAAATTAAAAATTATTTGGAATAAAATTTACCCATCAAAAATAATTTTTATCCTTTTTTTTAATTTGTCCTTTTAAAATTGAATCAACATTTTATATTTTAAATTTGCACCAATAGTGGAATCGCCTATGTGTGAATTATCCCCATCGTCCTTTGTGCAATTGTCCTCTGTGAATGATGTAAAAACAATGAATATTTTTTTGGAATTTTTATAAAAAATAGCATAAAACTGATGATTTATTTCCTTCCTTCACTCCACATCGTATTATTCCAAATTCGATATTGTAGGCAAAAATATGAAGTTTTTCTTTATTATATTTTTATAAAATTTGCTGCAACAATTAATATCTACAGTAAATGGATGGGAGATGGCCAATTCTATCTATTTCAATCAATTTAATTTACCAATTAAAAATGTTTTTCAACAAAAAATTTCCTTATTAATTTTTAAATTATTTTATTGAATTTATCAGAAGCAAAATAATATTTAAAAAAAAAAAACAATAATTCGAAATCAAAAAGAATAAAATTTCATCTTTTCATAATTCAAAAATCAATGATTGTAGCGAAATATGAAAATAATATCACTGTAAGTTAAAAAAATGTTTTAATTAAAATTATTCAATAAATCATCATTCATCCACATTTCAATTTCTACGGGATTAAGATAAATGCCTCCCAGTAATTGCATAGCCTATTCTCTTTTGTTCTACATTTAATTTACATCCACCTTTGGCGCATTTCTTTGCACTTTAAAATTGAAATTAAATAATTTCATTTAAATTTTTTTTAAAATTACCCTTCGAAAATGGATTGGATCCTTTTAAGTTTGTCCTGCTGTATTTTTTGTATATGATTTTCCGTTCCGGGCATAATAAATCTGCAAATAAAAATTATTAAGTAATTGATTTTTAAACTGAATAAATTAATTTTATAATTTTTTAAAATTTGTTATTATTAAAATTAGATAAGCCAAAGTCAAAAATACAAAAGTTAAAAAATGAATAATTCAGCAAAACGATTTGTTGATCCTTCCCTTTTAAAAACTATACTAAATTACAAAAAAATTCTCTCTCTATTAAAATAAATATGGGATGATCGATTTTTAGTTATGCCATTGTTATTTTTTTAACCGAAATTTAATTTTTTTTTTAATTAAAAATATCGGCAAAAGTTATTGAATTAAAAAACTAAAAAGACATAAGTTCAAAAATTAAATGTAAAGAAAAGTGGATAAATTCCATATATTTTTTGAAAAATTAGTAAATTTGCGTTTTTCCAATTAGTAATTTAATTTTCGGTTTTTTAAATGATCGATCCTATCCCTCTATGCTGCTGTTAGATATACAAAAATTTGACCTAATTTGATCTTTTTAAATTTCTAATTTTATTAAATTTAATTTTTAGAAATTTATAATCCACAAATATTCATTATTTTTTTAATATTTCTCTTTTTTTAAATTGAATTCTGTAAACTAACCGATGTATTGTTACATCCTTTTTTTGACCGATTCGATGGAGCCTATTCGCTGCCTGCTTCTCAACTTGAGGATTCCAATGTGGCTCCACAAATATCAAATGATTTGCCCCTTGCAAATTTAAGCCTTCCGCCCCAATTTGAGTGCCGATCAACAGCACTTTGCATCGCACATTTGAATTAAATGCATTGAGAAGTGCGGCACTAAAAAAATGTTAAAAATAACATAATGGATATTGTGAAAGGTAAAGTGTAGGATTTTTAATTGATGAGCTTTTTTGAATATTAAATTTGAATTTAAAAGCTTGATATAACGAAGAAGATTTATTGCTCTTTTATTAAATCAAATTTTTCCTGATTATTTGCAATTTCGAAAAATATTCAACTAAGGAAAGATTGTAATTTAGCAAAATTTTTAGCCGAAGATTTTTCCTCGAATAATATCATTTTAGGCATATTTTTTAATTTATATAAAATTTAAAATATATATTTTAAAATTCATAGCCTTTGAATTAATTTGATGATTATTTGGCAATTTAATTGGATAAATATTTTTTAAATTTTTTCTAAAAATATAAACAAAAAAAAAATTAGTTTTCGGATGATCCTATATACAGACTTTTTTAATTAATTTTTATTAATTAAAAAATTATTAAATTAATAAGAACAAAATATGATCATTTAATTATTTAACTCTAAAATTTGATATATAAATAAATGAAAACCGTTTATCAGCAGTAACTTCAGCTCTGAGTC
This sequence comes from Pratylenchus scribneri, assembly GCA_030063045.1. Taxonomy (NCBI): domain Eukaryota; kingdom Metazoa; phylum Nematoda; class Chromadorea; order Rhabditida; family Pratylenchidae; genus Pratylenchus; species Pratylenchus scribneri. The sequence continues at coordinate 50,514 of JAQSEB010000197.1, read as the reverse complement.
TAAATAATTGGATGCCTTTGATAGCCAGGATTTTTTCGATAATTTCCAAAACTGAAGACCATTGGCTCATAATCACACTAAAAAAATTAAATGTTTTATTTTTAAAATAAAATATTTATTAACCATTTATCCCCTGAATCCACAACATTTTTGACCACATTCACAATTTCTTTCATTTTTGGACTTTCATGTGTGTCGTCGAAAATTTTTCGGGTTTCCGGCCAATGCTCCCGAATGTTTGAGATGTAATTGTCCTGGTAGAAATTCATTTAATTTGTTATTAAACATTAATTATATTATGTTGTTCAGCTTGATTTTACAATAAACCCGATTCGGACAATAAAATTTTAAGTGAATCTTTTTCATTTTCAGAAAATTTTTCGCTAATTGTTCGGCGAAAAATATTTTTTTTGTCCAAAAATATTTTTAAGGAAGGGGAGAATCCGAATTTGTCATTGGTTATGATTTATGAATTTTGATCACTCCAAATGATTCATAAATGTTTTAAAATTAAAATTTTATTTATCTTTATTTTTAATCTCCCTTTCTATCATTTAAATAACTCTTTTTTACAATTTTTGAACTATTCTCAATCATCTGAATTTAAAAAAGAATATGAAATTCAGTTTACCAACCCCAAATTCCCTATAAAATGAATTTTGAAGGAATAAATTCATTTTTTTTTCAAAAAATGGTGTTAGGGGAATATCAATCGAACCAAATTCAAATTTTTTTTAATATTTTATAATTCATCAGATATGTAATTGATAAAAATTTTTATTTTTAATTTTATTTTAAATTAATTAAGATGAAAAAAAAATTAATTTTCAGGATTTGATTTAATTATAAAAATTATTCCTCCAATGTAAAAATAAATTCAACAAAAAACAGAAACATACCTTTGAAATGAGTGAAAAATGCACCGAAATTTGGCGCAATCTTGTCAACAATTCCAATGGATTCAATTCCGAAAATCGATTACAAATTGCTTGTTTCCAAGTCAAATTTGTCGGATTTTCATTCTCTTCCGAATAATCACTTCCGAAACTTTCATCCTCATCATCCTGATTTCCATTATCAATGAACGAATCCTGCATGTCATACAACCAATTTACATAAGTTTTCCTAAAATTGGAAAATAAAAATATAAAAAATAATTTCATATAATTATTCTATATAAATTTTAATCGAATCTTATAGAATTATAAAAATGTATTTAAGCCACTCACTTTGCAATTTTCATAATTTCACTGTGCAAATCTGCCTCCACTCCTTTCGGTATCACTTTATGGACAATCTCGTGCAATTTTGTGAACGCAATGGACTATAAAAATATTATTATTTTATATAAAATTAATTAAAGTGGATTAAATGATGCTAGATGGTCTCGACAGTGGTAAGAATATAAATGCTTTTTGAAATAATAATTTTAAAAAATAATATAAATTTTTGTAAAATTTTACCCTTTTAAAATTATCATCTTTTTGAATTTTGCTCAATTAAAAATTAATGTTAAATTTACTTTCACATCTTCCTTGGTTCGTGCCAGCATAAAAACGTTCAATAAAGTGTTCACTCGAGCCCAATTGTATTGCTTCTTCATACCAATTTTTTTGTATTTAGGAATTATTTCTGAAAAATTGATATTTTTATGGTTTAGATTTAAAAATTTTTAATTCATTGATCACTAAAATCGATTAATTGTATATTTTTTAATGATTAATGTGACTAACGTTGTCCACGAAAATATTGTTTTAGCATTTTGTAATCCATTTCTTCACTATTGTTGGCAAAAATTGGTAAACGAAGAAATCTTTAAAATTTGAGAAAAGTTATATAAAATAATATTCAATGTAAAAATATATTTACCTCATAATTGGGAACAAATCTTTTAATTTGTTGTGAATTAAAGTTCCCGAAAGGACCCATCGATGATCTGCTTCAAGTCGCATGCAACTGATTGATTTCAACGCATTTTTGTTGCGAATGTGGTGAACTTCGTCGAGAACAATTCTTTTCCAACATATTTTTGTCAGAATAGATTGAGGGCATTCAGGAATCTGCAAATTTATAAATGATGAAAAATAAATTTCTATTAAATTAGCTAGCATCAATTATTTTGAGCTATTTTAATTTTGGATATGGTTTAATTTGCCATTTAAAGTCAATTTTAATTTTGCCTTACCTAATACCAAAAATGACAATTTTTAACTTATCATAAATCAGAATTTTTCACATTTATTTATAATAAATATTAATATTCAATTTGACCTTATATTTACGAGCTCCTTGACATTGCGTCATCTCTTTATCATCTTTCTTTTGACGAAATTCGGATAAAAGTGTATCGTATGTCATAATTATACAGTCCTGCGCCACTAATCTGTAAAAAAATTTGGGAAATTATTGAAAAATCACTTCTTTAAATTGATGGAAAATTTTATTCTTAAAGTTCCAAACTTAAAATATATTATAACCATTTGAAGTCCATTTTAATACAATATGTATCAATAAAAATTTGTCAAAATAATAAAATTAAATAACAAACCCATCAATTAGCTGGTTCTTTGATTACTAGACTCCAAATAGAATCAAATTTTTATTTTAAAAATATTTTCTTCTGTATTAGTTAATGAAATTAATAGATTAAAATAATTTAATCGAAGAATTTTTTGATGTTCACAAAAACTAATTTTATATATATTTTAAAAAAGTAAATTACTCTTTTGCCTCCTCTGGACGCTTCGCACCATGGAAAACAATACAATTCAATTTGGTATTATTTTCAATTTCCATTTCCCAATTTCCGATCAAACTGCTAGGGCAAATGATTAAAGTTGTCTGGGAAATGAGCAATTTTTTATTGCCTGTTTAAGAATTCTGATTTTAAAAAAAAAGAATAAATAAAATTACATTTATGCTGATGTCCGTGTGAAACAGGAGAATTTTTCAATTGATTCTTTTTCTGCTGAATTAATGCCAACATTGAAATGGTTTTGCCCAGTCCCATTTCATCGGCCAAAATGCCCCCAATTCCCTGCTGTTCACGCCAATTCATCCAGCGCAATGCAATGCTCTGGTGTTCTTTCAGTTGGGCACGAAAATTCTAATAAAAAAAATATCACATGAATAATACCCACAATTGGAGAAATATTTTTCGAAATAATTAATTTAAAACCAGAATTTTAGGAAAATATAAAGAAATGTGGCACAAAAAAGGAAAGTATTAATTTGGCATATATTGTTTTTTTTTTGTCATAAAAACTTTTTGCAATTCCAAAATATACTAATCCTTTTAATAATTTAATCAGTATGTAGCAGAGTTATAAATACAAAATCTAGGCTAATAATATAAGGTTAAATAAAGTTTGATTAATTGGAATTGGAATGTAAATAGATTAGCAAATTTAAATTATAAAAATTTTATTTTAATTTTGTTCTTTTAATAAATTTTAATATATTTAACTAACTTTATATAATAATTCACAGTTCTACTTTTAAAAAAGAAATATTGATAATTTAAAATTGGCACAATAATTTTGTGATAAAATGATATAATGAATATATATATTTTTATGTTAGCCTACATTATATTAGCCTTTGAATTTGCAATTTTTTGAATCGGAACTCACCTTTGGAGCCTGCATAAAATTGCCAAATTTCTTTTGTGCCTCTTCACTGACTTTCGCTTCTTCCATTCTTTGCTGCTCATTGAGCAATTTGCCGTAATAATTTTGACATTTGAATTCAGTGTTGCTGAATAACTTTTTCGGATCCTTTTCATCATCAATGTCATCTTCCTCTTCTACTGCCGATGAATCTTCATCTGTAATTTCCTCCTCCACATTATTTTCTTTCTCATTTTTTGCATCTCCTTCATTAACAACTCTTTCTTTCTCTTCTTCAGCAGATAAACCTTCTTCAGAAATTTCCTCTTCTAAAGTGCTTCCATCGCCAGTATTCTGTTCTTCATCCACCGGCTCCTCCTTTAAAATTATTAATTTTAATATAAATTAAATGCCATAAAATGTAATTTACTAACATTTGGGTTTATTGAGCCTTCAATAGAAATTTCTTCTTCTAAACTTTCCTCATCAGCACTTTGTTCTTCATCCAGCGTTAGCTCTCCCTTTAAAATTATTAAATTTGACTTTTTTAAATAAAATTTTAATTTTATCTTTTTCAAAAATTATAAATTAAATGTCATAAATAGGGTTAGGATTCTTAGGTAAATACCTATTTTTTTCCTGATATCAAAACGTTGAAATATACACGAAAAAAGCATTTCCCACTTGGTTTGAAGCTTCTAGCATGAAGTTTTATTTACCTAAATTTACCTATTTTGAACTTTTCATACCTATTTACCTATTTTTAGTTTTTTGGACCTAATTTACCTATTTTAGCCTTTTTTCAGCAAAAAATCAGGAAAATATGCCTAAAAATCAGTGAAAAATAGCATGGCAGTGTAAATGAAAATAAAAAATGGGCTTTTTAACCTTTCAAATACTTAAATTGGCAATATTAAGCAAATTTAAACGACCGAAAATTTTGGTCGATTGGCGAAGAGGGGGGTCTTTGGAATGGAGAGTATTAGGGTGGAGTCTAGGTTCGAATCTCCAAATCCGAAAATTTTTTTTGTACTGAAAAACTTATTTTGATGCTTTCTAGGCATTTTTCTTTGAAAATTTAGTTTAAAAATGATTAAAAAGATCCAAAAATATAGTAAAAATGTTAAAAAAGTTCAATTTTATTTACCTATTTTTGCCTTTTTTGTACCTATTTTTCACTTTTTCGTACCTATTTAAGTACCTATTTTGCAATTTTTATCTACCTAACTATCCTAACCCTAGTCATAAATATAATTTTTCAAAAATTGAGACATATTTATTTAAAAAATTGAGAAATTAAAACAGAAAAAAATGCTTAAAAATAATCTTTCAATCTGATTTTATAGGCTTATTTTTAAACAAATTACCCCAGAATCAGAAATATTTGTTCCATAAAATTTCGACTTACAATAATTTCCCTATTTTCATCGTTCATCAATTTTATTGGAAGACCACCGTTGAATTCAAAATCATTTGAAATATCCGCCCATTGATTATCTGTTAAAATAATAATAATAATAATTTTTATTATCTAAGCATATATTTTTTTGAATTTTCACAAACAATGAATTAATTTTACGAAAAAATTTAACATAAAAAATTAATTTTAGCAGTAATTTTAAATCAAATTACCGTAAATATTCTATTATAAGCCTATGGGCTTATAAATTTGAGAACCTCTCTAGGGTGGGCTTCAAAAAGAGACTGGGCTTATAAATTTCAGAGAGGAAAAATTGGTGAAAAATAAATTTTATTCAATAAAATTTACAAAAATCATAAAAATGTTTTTTCAATCCAAAATATTTTTTACTAAATTTTTTACAATTTTTTATAACAGAACATGATTTTTGCGGTTCAAAACATTTTTTTTTGAAATTCAACATTTTTTACGATTCGAAACATGTTTTTAGATTAAAAACATTTTCGAACATGTTTTTGGAATTTAGAACATGTTTTTAAACTAAAAACATATTTTTATTATTAAAACATGTTTATAAATTCATAAAATTAAAATTAAAAAAATTTTTCGAGGGTGGGCTTATATTAGAGACTGACTGGGCTTCAAATAGAGACTGCGATTCTAATTCTAATAGAATATTTACGGTAAATCAAATAATTTTTTATTTATTAACAAATTCCGAAATATTATTAATTATGCTTTAGAGCATTAAAATATTGAAAATGACTGAACACAATTCGAATATTTTAATATTATTTTTAAAAATTAACCATCAATTTTGCGAGCAACTTCAATTTGTAGTTGTTCTCCTTCGGCGGATTTTTGTGAGTAATTCAACAACGAATTGCGTGGCTGCACTTTCTGCTTCAATTCCATGGCATTGCTTCGGAGAAGATTGACACGTTTCGAACGGGTAATATACCGATGGACTGGCGTGATTGGCGAATGAGGAATTTTGTGTTTTCGTGATGGCATTGTCAAATTTTAATTTCTTTAATTTGCTTTAATCTTTAAAATATTAACTATATTTTAAGCATAGTTTTGATTTTGAAAATCGAGGTCACAAAATTTTTTATCTTTGCCAAAAATTATTTTCAGAATAATCGAATATATAATATGGTTTGCCAATATATAATTTTATCAGTATTTATTTTAGATTGAAAGTGAAATGGGCTTTTATTTAATAGAGTTGAATTTGTTGAGATTAATTACTGCATTTTAATTAGGAAAAATGAATGAAATTTTTAAGAATAAATTGGTGGAGTGGAATTTGTGCATCGAGGATTAATTGCGATTGTCCAAATTTTGCCTCTCAGATCATAAATATATTTTGCCCAACGCAAAATTCCCAGCAATCGTCAATAATTTTGCCGCAAAAAATATTTTGCCTAATGTAAAATTCCCAATCCATCATCAAAGACCAACATTTAAAAATAACAAAGGCACTTTCAATGTTTTAATATTAAAGGTTTTATTTTTCATTGCAAATTTTTCCATATTCCATTTCTCATATTCACCCTTTCAAGGATTATTCCCTATAGCAAAAAGCATAATATATTTTTAGATTGGAATGAGAAAATCCTTATTGAAAACAATGAAAAAATCTTTTACAGTATTTTTGCTGAGTTATGCTAGGCATTACTTAAATTTATTCTATGCATTTTGTTGAAGAAATTAAAGTCTTTTTTTTCTTTTGATTGGATGCCGAACACCGATACCGATATAAATTAGCACTCGATTCCAATCCCTATTTAATTTGTCCATTAATCACTTATTTTAATCCTTTTTTAAAGTTCTATTATTGTTTCCTAAATCTCTTTAGCCACAAATATTGTTCTTTTTCCTCTCAAAATCAGACATCACTCATTCAGAAGAAACATCTCATTAGATATAAAAATTTTGAAGACAGCTGCAGAAATAATAAAAGCAAAATTATTCATTCGATATCAGAGATTATTCACAAAAGTAAATTCTTCACAATTTACTAGTTGTGGTGGATCAAAAATTGGGATTTGCCCGATGAATGCGTCAAGACTAATTCTGGTGAAATTGTGTTGCCGCAAATGAATGCAAATTGAATGATAAGCAGGCTAAAATTCTAAACAAAAATTTCAATTAAAATTAATAAATTGATTTTGAGAATTTTTTTTATTAAATTTTGTAATTGGCAATTCCTTTCATATAATTATTTTCATTTATATTTATAAACCTTTTAAAAATTAAAATCCATAATATTTTATGGGTTTAAAAATTAATACATAGATTTTTAAAAATAAAATATGAAAAAATATAATTTTTAAAAGTAGAAAATTTTATTTATGACAAAAACAATTTTATAATAAATATAATTATTTCTGCATTGGAAGACAAAATAAAATCATCATTTTGAATGCCTTCGTTAATACCTTTAAGGATTAATTTATAAATGTACAAATAAATTTGATTGACTGGGTATTTGTATAAACAAAATATCTTTAATTTAAAATTATTATATAATCTTCAGCAATGCCTATTGTTGGTTATTTATTAAGAATGAAATTTAGGCATTTTCGCATTTTCTAACATTTGAACTGTATGAGAGCATTGCCTCCCCACGAATTTCGCAGCTAGTGAAAGATTTAAAAGTGAAATCAACAAAATAATATCGGAAAAACTCATGGTTGATAAATATTTCGAGGACATACAAAAGGTAATTCTCACTTTTTATTAGAGATAAATACAATTTTTGATATAAAATAAATTTTTATTTTTTCTAGGGATAAACATTAGGTATGTGTAACAATTTTGAATTTTTTTTGCATAGATTTACACGAAGGCAAGTGATTTTGAATTGTTGAACAATGCATGCATTGAAATTTGCCAAAAGATGAGCAAATTAATTTGGGATGATAAATTTAAGGAAAATATTTATTATATGACTGATGTCAAATTGCTGGTCAATTTTATAAAAGAAACAAAACAAAAAATCGAGCATTACGCTGAAAAGAATTTGACCAATGAATCTGGAGATCATTTTGCGGATGGGAAAAAAATAATTGAAATCGCCGACAAAATTCTTTACATTTTCAATGATTTGGAAAAAATTCATAATTTTGAAGAGGCAATTCAGATGTTAAAAGATGAAAAACTAGAAAAGCATCGAGAGATGAATTTAGAAGTTGTATTACTGAATCAAAGTGAGCCAAAAAATGTTTGCCTTTTTTTCTACAAAAAATATTTGGAAGCACCGAAAAAAGTGATGTCATCGAAAAATATGGCAAACGCAAAAAAAGATGAATATGCGCCAATGAAAATTGAAACCAAAAAGCATGAGTGGGAAACTGCCAATGAACAATTTGCAAATGTTTAGTGAAAAATGAGATGAAAATTGATATTGACATTTTAAATTTTTTCGGATCTTTGACAACTTTTTTTAATTTAAATTTTTTTCGGATTGATATTGATATCAACTTTAATTTTTTTATTCAATTATTATTTATTTATATTCTGTCGAATTTTATTTATTAAATATTACAACGGAATCTATTTTGAATTCAATCAGTCATGTGGGTTTGCATTAAACCTTTGTATTATTATTATTGTATATCGGAGCAAGGTGCGAGACATTTCGCATCGCTACCACAGCTTACGCTCTCTAAAGGGTAGGAATATTTATTATAGGTATTTTAATTATTTTTAATTTTGCTATTTTATTTATTTGTTTAAATATGATAAAATTTTTAACGTTTCATAAAAATTTAATTTCAAATTTAGACCATCCCAATGGCACACTGCCATTTTTACTGGCCAAATTCGGACATCATTAATCAAAAATGCATGCACCTTGATCTGCTGAATAAGTTCTTCATCAAATGCCCGCTCATTTGGGATGTTAATTGTTCCAATAATTGACCATTCTATTGGAATTCCCGGTCAGTAACAAAAAAACTAAATCATAATACCCAAAAATTGACTGTATTCCATGGGAATTACCGGTCAGTAACCAAAAAAATAGATCATAATAGTTTTGGTATAATGATATTTTGTTATTTTGTCACATAGTTGAGTCATGAACAATCCAATTAAAATTAAAAATTTTAATTATTTTTTCGTTTGCACATTTTTCCGATAAATTTGTCATATTTTAATTTAATAATCTGATACATTTTAAAAATCATAAATAAAAAATATGGATATATTTTTCGCATTTATTTTTTAAGCAGGTGATTATCTCACCCACATTCCAAAAATTTTAAATCACCAAAAGGAAACCAACTTAAATTTACTAAAAATAAGGCAATTTATATCTACCGTCGTTTGGATATTATTAGATGGGTTAGTAAAAATATTAGAAAAATTAATTCTTTTTGAGATTTATTTTTCTACTCTAATTAATAATTTATATATTATTCTTTAATGCATAAGAAAATTGTTAAAATTTGTTTTAATTAAAATTGACCAAAATTAAATTTTATGTTTTCAAAAAAATTTTGTTAATCTGAAATTAAATTTTATGAAAAAAAGCTCAATTAGAATTTCGATCTCATCTATATTTATCCACTAGTGAAAATTTATATGACCATAATTGTTTTAAAATTACCAGAACCATCATTCAATTTGGAAAATTATTCAATCCCATCAAAAAATACACCATCTCAATGCAAAATAATTCCAGCAAAAAAAAAAATTATAATAATCGTACCTTCTGCACAAATTAAATTATAAATAAAAAATTTTTAAAAAACAATACATTTTGTCAAATTTTACAAACAAACAAGATAAAATTATAGTTTAAATTTGTGAAAGAAAATTTATCAATAAATTTTATTTTTTGTGGCTAATGCCCATTTCATTTATTTATTTAATTTTGATCGTTTTCATCCAGTTTCTCACCATCATCCACATATTTCCTTCTTCCGGATATGACAATCATGTTGAAGCTTATTTTCTTTTTCAAAAATTTTGTGCAAATGTAATCCAGTAATTTTAAAAATTTCAAAAAATTAATTTTAATTTTTCAGACCCTACTCTCAAATCTCAATCTCAATGAAATCACCAAAATGATTTCGGACCCAAAAGTGAAATGCCTTTTACAATGGGAATAAAAATGTCAAATGGATTTGTGCCCAGGGATTTCAATCGAGTGGAATTGCCGAGGGAGGCTGGTGCTGATGGCGGCGATTATATCAAAGCTTCATGGATTGATGGATAATTGATCAGGAAAAAATTTTTATTTTTTTAATTTTTTAAATACAGTATTTATGAAAATGAAACAACATCAATATTTTAAAAATATAAATTTTTTGTGTTACATTTTAAAAGAAAATTACTAAAAAAATTATATGGGTTTATGCATTTAAAAAGAATTAATTAATTTTTATTAATTTTTCAAGATAAATAAATTTTAATTTCTTTACTATAATTTTAAACAATCTTATTAGGCAATTTTTTATTTTTGATAAATTTTTAAATATTTAATTTTATTTAATAATTTTCGTTTTTGGTCCCATAGACATTTATATTATACTAGCTCAGGAGTTCGCCCGTAGGGCGAACTCCTAAGCTAGGCAAAATAATCAACAACAATCATGCTAAATATGGAAAAAGTTTTATTTTTAATTCTGATTTTATTCTTATTCTAATTTTAATTCCGATTTTTCTTATTTTTAAATTTTGATTTGTTATTTTCCTTTTTTTGGGGGGGGGGGGCAAGAAGATTATCAGCAGGGGGCAATACCTATAATATATTAGGATGATTAAGAAGATGATGATGGTCTTCTTCATATCATTTCATCGTCATCTTCATCATCATCTTCATCATTATCCTTATCTTCATCCTCATCATCTCATCTTCATTATCCTCATTCTACATCTTCATCATCCCCTTCTTCATCATGATCCTCATCATTAATTTCTTCATCTTCATCATCATCCTCATCATCCTCATCTTCATCTTCAGCATCCTCATCATCTTCATCATTATATCCTCATCTTCTCATCATCTTCATCTTCTCATCATCTTCATCTTAATCATCCTCTCATCCTCATCTTCATCATCATCCTCATCTTCATCATCCTCTCATCCTCATCTTCATCATCCTCATCATCTTCATCGTCATCATTATATACTCATCTTCTCACCATCTTTATCTTAATCATCCTCTCATCCTCATCTTCATCATCCTCATTCTACATCTTCATCATCATACTCATCATTAACTTCTTCATCTTCATCATCATCCTCATCTTCATCATCCTCATCATCATCTTCATCATCCTCATTCTACATCTTCATCATCCCCTTCTTCATCATATACTCATCATTAACTTCTTCATCATCATCCTCTCATCTCATCTTCATCATCCTCATCATCTTCATCATCATCATTATATCCTCATCTTCTCACCATCTTCATCTTAATTATCCTCTCATCCTCATCTTCATCATCCTCTCATCCGCATCTTCATCATCCCCTTCTTCATCATCATACTCATCATTAACTTCTTCATCATCATCCTCTCATCTCATCTTCATCATCCTCATCATCTTCATCATCATCATCATTATATCCTCATCTTCTCATCATCTTCATCTTAATCATCCTCTCATCCTCATCTTCATCATCCTATCATTCTCGTATTCATCATCATCACTATCCTCATCTTCATCATCTTGTTCATCTTCATTATTATTATCATCTTCATTATCTTCATCCTCATCATCATCTCATCCTCATCATCGTCTCATCATCATCTTTATCATTGTCATCTTCATCATTATCCTCATCTTCATCATTATCCTCATCTTCTTCATCTTCTTCCTCATCATCATTATCCTCATCTTCTCATCATCTTCAAAATCATCATAATCCTCATCTTCATCATCCTATCATTCAAATCTTCATCATTATCCTCATCTTCACCATCTTCTTCATCCTCAACCTCATCATCTTCTCCATCATCTTCATCATCATCATCCTAATCATCCTATTATATATTATAGGTCTTGTCGCCCCGCCCCGAAAAAAACAGGATGCATCAATATTCTTTCCTTTTTGCATAAATAAACCATTTTAAAAAATTAAGAAAAGTTAATTGAGTAGATGCTTATTGCTATGCTTGAATGCTTATTTATCTGTAAAATGTTTTATTTAACTTTTATTCTCAAATAATATTAGTGCTTTTTGCTTATTTTTAATATTGGAAATTTTTTGGAAAAATCATAGATTTTTGAAAATCATAGATTAGATGATGTCTAATCAAAAATCTAATGTCAGATTCGTGATCAGCGCCCCAAATTACACTTAGAAAGTTGCATTCCGGAATATTAAAACAATTTTTAATTTGGGACCCCTTTTCTTTACATTTGCCTTTAAAAATACATAACGCCAAAGATAATTTAAACAATATTTTTTGGGGACAAACCAACAGAAAATTATATATAAGATTTTGGAATTAATAATTATACATTTAAATAAAAATTAAGGAAAACAATTTTATGGATTTCAAAATTTTCTAAGTTTTATTTAAAATCTTTTGGTACTTTTCCATTTTGTTACACCCCGATAAAAAATGATAAAAATCACATACTAGGGATAATTTTGGGCATAGAACACGAATCTGACATCCATTTTTTGCTCACATTGCTTTGTATTTCCAGTTTCCACATCTACTTTGGTAAATTCTGCGGAAATTCGTTTTTTTCATTTTTTTCCGAACCGGATACCGACCGAAGCGCCTTGCCGATCTCTAGTCAATTCCACAATTCTGCAATTATGGGCGATTCCACAATTCTGCAATTATAGGCGTTTTCGATTTATAACAAGTCAGAAACCAGTTTTAGACCCTACAAATCTTATACCATTTTATAGAATTCATCAATACGCATCGATTGGTATGCTTAATTTTTATTTTCGAATTTGAGTGGAGTTTTTTACAGCTCCACATTCCAAAAATTATGAGAATAGAGGCGAACAGGGTTATCGAACTAAATATTTTAGCCATAATAAGCATTTATGTGTGGATATAATTTATGAGTTTTAAATTAAATATAGTTTCGAAAATAATTCGTAAATATCTCCAAGAATTAAATTATTTATTGACATTAAATAATTTCAGAAATTTTAATCATATTGTAAAAAAATTCTAAAAATGGATTATAAATTTAAAATTTTAATTTTTTTTTCATAATTTTTACTTAAAATATTATTTTTTGAATTTTTTACCTGATATTGCATCGAATAAATTTATTGGATAAGTCGATTAATATTAAAAATTGATATTTTTCAAAATCAAAGCATAATAATTAATGTTTTCACTTTAAAACAAATTGATATGAACATTGTCATATTGTGCCAAGATAGGAATGTGCGTGAATTCCCCCAAGTCCCAAGTATGGGAGCATGGGAGAGTGGAAAAGATCCAAAGACTGCTGGGTGAATGTGCACCAGTGGCTCAGTTGGTAGAGAGTAGAGACTCACGGTATGTGAGGACGTCGCGGGTTTGATTTGAACCCTGCCTGCTGGTGCCTAACATTTTGCCCGCCGTTGGCTCAATAGCAGTGCTTATTTCCTACAAATGCTATTGTGTATTCTTTCTTTTATAAAACATGATTAAAATAATATTATTTATTTTTTTAATTATTATTATGTTTTAACTTCTATTTATTTTTGTCGCGGGGTTTGGTTGCATATTATTGATTTAATATTTTTGCTTATTTTATTTATGTCCAAATTAATGTGAAGTATTTATAAGTTGTAAAAACCACCGATCTATGATTTATTTTCTCTATAAAAATTGTCTATGTTTTTTTTTAAAATTAAAATTTTTACTGGCTTTGCCTTATTTTAATATTTGAGAGACGATATTCTTATCCTTAATCATTTTATATTATTTAGGTATCAAAATTAATCTAAATATAGAATCCGTGTTGTTCAAATTTTTATCATTTTCTAAAAGAAAATTCAATTATAATAGGGCTTCCTCCGCCGTTGCGTCCTAGCCAATTTGCATTTCCATTGTAATAGAAATGGCAACTGTACAATTGATCAAAATACTCGAAATCGATGCTAGAAATGTCGTTTTGACAAGTAAATAATAAATATCCAAATAAATAAAAATTATTATTTAAAAAAATTATTAGGCAAAGCTTTAAATCATAATAAAAAATTATTTCGCCTTATGAACTATTTTTTGGTAAATTAAATAATCTTTTCAAAATTTACTATTTTTGTTTTCACTTTAAAAATTATCCTCAAAATTTTTCTTTTAGATGTATTCAAGTTGGAATGCAACCAACCCGTATCCCATGTTACCATTATGTGCGAAATCAAATTCGGAATAAGTATGAGGATTTTTATGATAACTCTGATGAATGATTGAGAAATTGTTTATGAAAATATTGTTAATCAAATATATTAATTTCAAAGAATAAAACAACCTACAAATATCGCTTTTCTATTTTATTGATAAATACAAAGTGTAAAATTACAAAATTCAATATAAAAATTGATCAATTATAGAAATTTTTATTTTATTTAATTGAAAAAAAAAACTTAAAAAAAGTAGAGCTTTGTGCCTATATTCCCCACAGGTAGCATTCGAATCCCCCAATTCCTATCGATGCCTTTTTGTGGAAAAATTCATCAAAAAGAAATGTGACTTATTTTTTAATAGGTACTTGTTAAGTTTACATCCCCTTTTTGAAAAGTGCTTGGTCCCCCCTATGGGTCATCAGGTTTAGGGTTGGGGTCATTCAGGGATATGTTAGGGATTGGATTAGGATGATGTAAAAATCATCTCAAATATATCCTAAACCCAAACCCTAACCCTAACACCAAAGGGGGGACCCTTCACTTTTCCTCACTTTTTCCAAAGTGACCCAAAAAGGGGATGTAAACTTAACAAGTACCTTTTAATATAACATTCACAAAATAAGAAATTGTTAATTTAAGATATCAGGAATGATGCAACTCCCATATTCATAAAATTCACACTCGAAGAATGATCTAAATTTTTATTGGGGATATTACTAATTTGTTTATGGGTTAGAATTAGAATATACTGGGCACCTTTTTGAAGATTTTAAAATTTGAGGCTATTTTCACAATAAGTAAATTTTACAAAAAAATAAAAAAAAAATTTTAAACTGTCATATAAAAGTTGCCGCCGATTATTACCATTTGACTAATTTGTTAAGAAATTCAATTTCGTATTTCCAACATACAGAAAAAATTTAATTATCGTGAAGAATTGTCAAATTAAAACATATAAAATTCAAACTTAAAATTATCCCAAAATCGGTGCTTAAAAATAGCTCTTTTATTTCATTAAATTAAAAATTAGGATAAAATGATCAAAAAAACATCAAGCAAAGTGAATATAATTAGCCAAATGAATAAATCGGCAATCCTCATTGTTGATTATTGAGTAAGAATGAGAATAACAGGCAAAGTGGAATAAATGTTAGCAAGAATACAATGATGCCATAAATAACTGCAGTCCAATTGAAATTTATATTTATTTTTTTCATCCGATATTTTATTGAAATTTAAAATTACATTTAATTATCAAACCTTAATTATAATTTTCATTTTCCTATTATTTCTACTATTTTTATTAAATCTTTTTTTAAAAAATTTTTAACCCCATAAAATTTCGCATCAATTAATTCATAAAAGATCAATTAATATAAGTGTATTTAATAAATTATCTCCCACGCTCAACACGAATTTAGAACTAAAAAATAAACTAAATAAATATTTCATAGAATAGAATATAATAATTATATATCAATAAATGAATGAAAATTCACTGCTTTTCTAGTCCTTTATTTGGGTCAATAATGGAAAATTGTTGTTATTTTTCCTTTTATTTGGTCATAACTATAACTTTTCCAATTTTTATCAAATCCACTAATTTTTTCAAATCAATTCATCCCAACCAAAGGTATAAATTTTATAACAATTTTTCTAAACTTAAATCTAATAGAAATTTATTTGGAGCACAAAATTCTGGCACACATACAAACTAGTGTCCCGTAATTTTCAATTTTATAAATTTTACTTTAATTTTTTATAAATTGATTCAAAAACCAACCTATCAAGTCGAAATTTGCCAGAAAATTTTAAGACAATCAAAATAACAATGAAAACAAAGAAGAAACTGATGAACCATGCTTGGAGGAAAAATGCCATAAAATGACCAATCAATTGTGGATTTATTTGGAATTGAAGGAGTTCAAGGGTAGAAAGGCCCATCATAAATAATCCAAGACAAAATGTACTGCAAAAAATTTATTCAGAATATATTTATATTTTAATTTAATATGGAATAAGTTATTTAAATTTTTAATTGGATGAAAAGCAATAAAAAAACTAGTTTTTTTTCATTCTTCCCCCAATCACTTTTCTCACAATTCTCCATCAAACCAACATAGTCATTGCCCAAAATGTGACCATGAAAATCATTTGTGATAAATATTTACAATTCACGGAAGGAAAAAATTTAACGAATAAAAAAAAATGGAATTTTTATTGATGAATAGCATTAAGTCTATGTCCATAAAATGTTTCAATCAATTCAATACCCCCAATATATCCCTATATATCCCTTCAATATCCAATATATGATTAAGGATGAATTTAATTAAATGAATTTGACATTCGCCCAGAATAAATAGTTGGGAATTACATACATTTTAAAAAAATTCCAAATCATTCAGTCTATGGCCATAAAATGTTTCTACACAAAATTGGAATGCTTCAATTGTGTTACTTTTTTTCAAAAGAAAATCTTAAGTCTGTCAAACTTAAAAAAAATTTTTCTTCTGGCAATTTGGTGCTGGTGAATATGATGAGTAGTAGTAAAAATCGGGAAAAATTGTTTCTTCTGGCAAATTTTTGTTTTAGATAAAAAATAATATATTCGATAATGGCTATGGCAATTTGCATTTGTGGGCGTTGTACTTTGACCAATGACCTCAATTTAAGAGAATTGCTCCTCCATTCTGTGCACTCTTCTCAACTTTTGGCTTGGCTTTTTATCGACCACTTCTTTCATTTGGTTTTTCAAATTAATACTTTTGAATAATGATAATAAAGAAATTGGACTAGAGTTTGAAATTTAATGAATTATTCATTATTTTTATGAAAATTTATTTTTATTTCCATTTTCTCTCAATAAATAAACAATATAAACATTATATGAAATAAGTTTGAGAAGATAAAATTCATTTAGCTAGAATGGCAAATTATTTGATACTACTTCCTTCATTACTTGAGATTGTTCATAGCATCCAATTTATTGTGGTCGCCATTTTCATACTAGCCATTGGTTGGTCCTCGATTTTGCTTGATTACTGGATCGCCTATTTTAGCTCGACGAATTGGTGAAAAAAGAGCGAAAATTTGTAGGCGAATCTGGAAATGAGTAAAAATTAGGAAAACGTGAAGATAAAACTTCTTCATCCATGATAAATCCAAGAATATTGTCCAGAATGATTCGTAGAAGGACAAACAGGCGACTGATGCCATAGAAGGATAATAATGTATTGTAATGCTGAAGGAAATAGCAAGGAGGGGCAATCATTCTAATCAACATAATGATTGTATAAGGAAGGTGAAAAATGGCGAAAGTGCAAACACCAATGATCAACTAGATTTGCGGTAAAAAATTTTGCAAATTTATTTAATTTATATTTTGATGAAACCTTTATAAGTGTATAATGGAATCTTTTTTGAATATTTTCTGCTGGATTAGCATTAAGTGATAGGGCACGTTTTTTGGCAATCATGATCAATAAAACTGTACAATAATAAAAGGGAATATTATATTCAAATAGAATTTGAACAAAACTAGAAAAGATGAAAAGGAGAATTGTGGCAGCATAGAAGAGTGGACTGGCATACCTTCTAATTCTGAGGATAAAAGTGGCTCCCATTGTGTTAAACATCATGAGGAGAAAAACAAGCCAGCTGATTTAGGGTAAATTGGTAAAATATCATTCATATCCCATTACGTGATAAATTTATTATTTTTATTTAAAAATGAGTAATTAAGGAAAATTTTAAAAAAATTTAAATACTATTTCCGATTTGTCCAAATTACTTATATTTACTCTAACATAAATAAAATATCAATAATAGAATATTCCTATTTCAGATGGTACCATTTAATTTAGCTAAGCTGTATCGAGTGCCATTTTCTTACCTCAATATAATGATAATCAAGCATTTATTCATTGTCATTTTTTCTTTATATTTCAATGGATACGCAATTCCATAGAGTATGAGGAAGCAGATTGATGTATAGGTGACTAGGCCTGACCAAAGGCTGGCTAGGAAGAATGTGTTCAAAATAGTTGTCCCATATATACTAAAAATGTGAGGAGAGGGTTAAATCATATAAATTATGGGATAAGACGAACAAGTCATGTTCCACCAAAATAAAAAAAATGGTTAAAATCAAAGAGGCGACAGTGACCAACAAATCGCCAAAGGCCCGATTGATCAGAAGGATATTGAATTTGCGACTGACCCGGTGAGCACGAATTGCACGAATGGAGGAGACAATGTACAAAATTGTCAAAGGAAGTGCTACTAATGCAGGTAGAAAATTCAGTCTACCATGAAAATTACGGAACATTTTCTCTCTTTCTGCCTTAAGAAGGGCGGGGTATTGTTCATTAAAATGAAAACTCACAATTTCATTTTGATCAGTATTCCAAGCTTTGATAATGTTATAGCAATAGATGCGATAATATTGCAATTTGGACTTGGATAAGAAAAGTAAAAGTTCATTTGTGTCGTTCATAACTATATTAAAATGAGAAAAAATGACAAGGAAATCCTCCAAAGGTAGAGTGATCGAAAAAATAAAAAATTGGAGGAAATAATGTTTTTTCCTTATTGTGTTTCTCGATTCTCGAATTGAATCGAAATAAAATCAAAAATTTATGATCGAAAACTAGAAGACTATGAATTGGGGGGGGGGGGGGAAGAAATGCTGTTAAAAAGGAGAGGAGGGAAAAAATGATTTATTTGTCCAAAAATGAAAAAATATGTTTTTATGGACCATGAATTCTTGCAAAACTCATAATTTTACTTCCTTTTTATGAATGAAGAAATGGACGATGGGAAGAAAGTCAAAATAATAAATTTCATTTGATAGATTATTTAATATTTGGAGGGAGTAGGAGAAGATTGCGCATCCAATCAATCAAAAATTGGAGGAAGAAAGAATGAATCGAAATGGTGATAGTTAAGAAGAACGAAAATAATTAAAATCTTTTTATTTTTTGTTCGGAAAAAATTGTTCATTCTGAGGGGAATAGAGTATCATGGATGAAAATATATTGATCATCGGTTTGTACCATATATTGGCATTGGGAATGAATGGCACGAATGCAGCCATAAATGTCCACTGAATTTTCGTAACGCAGCCGTTTCAATTGCCAATCGATGACGAAAATGCCCCAGTACGGCTAATTTCGGTACTGAAAATGCTAAAAAGGATTAAATGTCGTGAGAAAATTCCTTTTAAATTTTATTATAATATGAATTTCATAATTATTATTCTGTCTTCTGTTTCACTCTCCTTTTATTAAATTTCTCGGTAATTTGGTCAAATATTATTTTAAAAGTGCCAAATTTTTATGGGTTTAATTTTTTATAAAATTGAAATAAAATTATTTAATTGTCCCCTTTTAAATTAAATATTTAAAAAAAATAGGTTAATGGCTGATGTGAAAATAAAATTAAATTTTTCATTAAATGCAATAGTATAAACGGAAAATGAATTATCATTTGGTAAAATTGTGTAATTTTTTTATTTTTTTGTGTCCTGAAATGACAAAAACTTTTGCTTTTATTTTTCACATTTGAAAGTACATAAAATCTACGAAGCTGGTAAATTATTCTATGGTTTTCATTCTTTATATTTTTATTTGCTAAATTTTGACCCTCCGATTAATAACCTGCCACGTATGACAATTAGGCTTGCATCCACCGGATATAACGCCTTGACCCTCTTGATGAACATTGAACATGAAGAATGGAGTTGGATGAATGGGCCCTCCATTGTCAGGTCATGCAATTAATTGGCAATACTGAATGTCCCGGCCTAAATCATTTCGGCAACGCATAATTTTTAAGCGAAGTGTTCGCAGGCAATAATGCAAAATGCACCAATTCTGTAGTCTCGCATAAAAGGAAAATATTTTGTATAATTTTAAAAAATATTTTAATTTCTTTTTTCAGTTTATTTACTTATTATATTTTTTAATTAACTTTTCAACTTTTAAACATTTTCAATTGTTGAATAAATTGATCAATAAAAGGCATAGGAATTACAAATTAAAAATTGAAAATTTATGCAAGAGAAAATTAAAAATAAATTTTGAATATTCTACAAAAAATATTACAAAATGTGGAGTTTTTTACAAATATTGGTGCAAAAAATTTATTAAAAAAATTCGAATTTAATTCTTTTTCAATTCCGTTATTTCCATATCATTGAATAATTTCGTTGAATTCTTTGAAAATCCATTCTTCATTGCCAAAATTTGCATGGATTTTCTCTACCTTTTAACGAATATCGCAAAGAAAATTACAATAAAAAATGCAGATTTACCAGAACAATAAAAAAAAATTAGAAGTCCTTAAAATTTTTACGATTTAATTGTCAAAACTATTATAAAATAGGTAAAAAATTTAAAAACAAAAAAAAACACATTTATACGATCTTTCCAATCTACTTCTCATAAACTTTTCCACAAATAAATTCCTCTTTCTATATATATGAGTCGTCTTCAAAATCGTTCGTGGCATTCTATGGCTGGCTCCCTTTCCCCTCCAACTAGGGATCGGCAAATGTGCTTATGCGCACAAAATGTGCCTCTGTCATTTCGCCCTTTTGTCGTTTTCTCTAGAAAACTTTTCTCCGACGCTTCAATACATCTCTCGCTCAAGAGGAAAATGGGGAAGCACATTTGAGGCACATTTTCCTTCTTAAAAAAATAGGCGCATAAAATGTGCTTTTTTCCTCTAATCGTCTATTCTCTTTTGCACATTTTGTGCGCATAAGCACATTTGCCGATCCCTAGAAAGCCGCCCAGCAAGAACTCAACAGACAATTACCGTTGGAAGGGTTGTATTGGGTTGGAGTCGGCCTAGAATGCCCCAATTTTTTTTGTCTAAATTTAAAATTAATCCAATCACAGCCATTTTTATTAAAAAATTTATGCATTGCTTCGATCTAATTATTTTTAAAATATTTAAGAAAAACAACACTAAATCCTATTTAATTTTTTCAGATCCCACTCAAAAAATATTCTTATCAATTTGGTTTATTCATTCTTCGTTTTGAGGATCTTCACTCTTGTCCAATTCATTCAAATATAATTAAATATATTTTCATGTTGATGTTCATTTAATATTAATAGATAGAATGAATTCAAAAATAAGCCTAACAATTTTCACCAAATAAATTGCCTTATTAAAGTCAACAAATAAATTAAAATGGGAAAAAAGCATCAAAACATTATACAGGGACAATTCAAAGGCCCATCCAATGTATTCCCGAATTGTAAATCAACGACATTTTTGATTTTATCAAATCGATGTTGGATAAAAAAATGCGAAAATGTTGATCAAGGCGGGCGAACACAATGATCGAGAAGATGTGTTCATTCCGATAGTCAGTTTTGGCATTAACTATAAGAATTGGGAATGCCAAATTGTTTTTGGAGATGTACAGGTAGCATTCTCACTTCTCCTCATGCTGAAGGCATCCTTAATTTGATGTCAAAATTAGAGTAGGACAGTGTCAGTTTTACCAAGTTTAAAACTCGGTTTTTGGTATGGGTTTCGGTTTCTCTTATCTACACCAGAAAGTCACAATAGGTCTTCCTTCCGCCGAGGAGAGCGGACAGCGTTTTGGACTTCCGCCGAGTGTGGTCACATTCAGCGGAATTTTTCCTTCCGTCGCCGACTAATTTTTCGTTTGAAAAAAATTATGATTTTCCGCCCAATTTTCGAGCCAGACAAAAAATTAGCACAGAATCACATATTCTTAGAATATTAGCTAAATAAATTCCAATTATCGTCTTTATTTTTTAATGGTTATTTGACTTATCCAATAAATTTTGGCCTTCCCTTAATTTTTGAAATTCAAAACCGTTTACAATTTCCATTAAATTTTTATTCAATATACCATTTTTGTCGATTTCTCTCTGAGTCATTGGCACATTTGCTCTAAATCCCAATTCACCCAAATTCCGATCGATGCGTTTTGACAATCTGTAGGAATAAAAAATGCAAATTAGGTAAAACAAAAATTATAGTATACTAAAATATTGCAACAATTATTTGTTAAATAGTAAACATTTTACTTTTTTATAATTTATAGTTTGATATTAATATTTTTATTTTTATACTTCGGTTCATTTTTAATCTTTTTTGAGTACAAGAATATTGATTACCATTTAATTAATTATTATTTGAATTTACTTATGAGTTTCAAATTTTATGTGAAATTTAAAATTTTTTTCTAATTATATAATTGACTGGATATAAAATAATAAGAAAATGATTTTATTTAAAATTTAATAAAATTCTTCACCAAATAAAATTAAATTTGTTATCTTTTGGACAAAGATTGGTCCTTTTCCACAGTGACCAAATTTTGAAAATGCTCCAAGGCATAAAAGAGTAAAAGCTTTTTCACAAATTTTCAATAATTTAGTCCTCTTTCACATTTATTTAATGTTCGCGTTACTCGTAGAATCCATTTTTATATAAGGCCTTTTTTATTCCCGTTAAAAATCATTTAAGGATATTTTAATTTTATAAATTTTTTTGTATATGTAAAGGCCAATTTAGGGAATTTGTCCGTTTTTAAGCTGCTGAATATGGAAAAAATTAGTCCCAATTTTGAATCAAAATTCAAAATACATAAAATATTAATATTTATAAAATTGTTAACATTTTCATCATTCTGAATGGATGTAGATTATGGAAATCTAAAATATATATTCAAAAATTAACAAATTCAAAATGACCATCAATCACATTTTCCAAATTTCCATTTACGGTTATCTCTTTTTCTTCTTTAATTGCAAGTTCCTAGCAAATCTCCCACTCGCTGCTTAATACATTGTCCATTGCAACAATCGTCATTGATGTTGCAACCTGTTAAATATTTATTTTATAAATTTTAATCTTATCATCTTCTTATCGAAAACATTCAGATTTGATTTTAATCACATTAATCGATTTAGCCTCTGTTTAAAAATATAAAATTTATTCAACTAAAAATGTTCACAGATTTGTCATTTTTTTTCAATCACAAAATTTTATAATTTTAAATTGCCTTCAATTTAACTTACTTTGTCCTTGGTTTCCACAACATTTGTTATTCAAGCATACAGCCCTTGAAAGTGAGGATGGAATTATTTATTAATATTATTAGACAATTTTTTTAAAGATTTTTTGAGAATTTTTTTTTTTTATATTTCTTCTACTCAATTAAATTTAGATATGTATAAATTTTATGGAATAAATATTAGGATTAATTTGCCTAAAACTTTCTTTTCGAAATTTATTTAATTATTGCAATTACTAATAAACTCGTCCTTTTGACTTGTCTCTAACCAAAACAAAACAAATAGCCAAAATCCAAGCTATTCCATCTGCTATATTAAAATATTTAATAAAGAAGCTAAATCTTATGATTTTGACAAAATTTATATAGCCATATAAATAATTTATTAATTATTATCGGGAAATATGACAAAAAGATTTCAGTAAAAAATTGCTATGATGCTTAAAATATATTTTTTCTTTGAATGTTGGTTTAAAAACGATATTTTTAATTTTTATCATGATTAGTAGGTCACTTCCTCGACCAAAAATCAGACCCCGAGTTTTGACAGCATTCTAGGACACCCGGTTGGCAGGAATCGCCCTTTCCACTACAAGCTTCAACGGTTGAGACGAAGAAGTCAGAAAGTGCGATCATCGAGAGGAGGGCGGCAAGGGAAATTAACAAGGAGGAGAAAATTTGTTTATTAGCCATTTTTTGATTGAAAGGAGGCAAGAATTTGATGTAGAATTAAAATTACTAGAATTGTGGAATTGCTTGATGGTTGGAAATTCAATCCAACTTTATATATCCTAAAATTTGTACGACGTGTATATTGATCATTGTAAAATATAATAATGCCGTAATAAATTTATTTATAGCAAAACAGATGGTCAAACAATTTTCAATTCCATTATATCACAAATTTAAATTATAGGCTAAAAAATTTCATAGCATAAAATTAAATTTGAGCCCTATTTTACATATTTTAGAAAAATGTGATCTTTACAAAACTGTCAAATTTTTACATTTTTTTGGAAAAATGTGATCTCCAGAAAACTGTCAAATTATTGCAAGCTTAACAGTTGGGTAAATTAATTATTTTTCTTTTAGTACAAATAATTGTCCGCTAAATTAATTTATATTATTTCAATGAATTGGAATTGGAATTAGAATTTTTATTCAAAAAATGCCAAAAATCTGTGTGAATTAAATACAGATGTAGACTCTGAATAAAAAATCATAAAGTGACAAATTTTTGAATAAAAGCTAAAATCGATGATTGGTTGATTATAATTGCTTCATTCAATTACATAATATGCTTTTTCCACATTTGCATATTATTGAAGAAGTTTGCTGAATTGTTCAAAGCGCCATTTTCCCTTCATAAAATTGGCCCGAATTGAATTTCCACCAAAGTTCAGACTGAGAGCTGGGAATAGGCGAAGATGGACAAATTTTTCCGGCATTGTAACTTTTCCTAAAAATTTAAGCAAATTAATATTAATTTTTAAAAATTTACCCAACAATTCGCCGTTCCATGTGGCAAAGCATTTCAATGGCGATGATGAATTTGTCGGTAAATGCAAAATGCCAATTCCAATTACGTCCCATTCGTTGAAATATTTATTACAATTTGCAAAATTGATTTCAGTTCCATCAATTCGAATTGCTGATTTGATTCGAATTCCAATTGAATTCGTCTCCGTTCCAAGTAATTTGTTTTCCAATGGAAATTGTCTTTCACAAAATCCAATACAAATGCCGTAATCCCTGAAAAAATGAGTTAATAAATTTTTTTATATATTTATTGGGTCTATTATCTTGTACAGCTATTTTTTTTAATATTGTATTAAACAAAAAATAATAATAATTTATTTTCAAAAAAAATACCCGAATTTTTTGACAAATTGCACTTCATAATAAAAATGAATTGATGGCTTTTTGGCACACAAATCGAGTTCAGGAATGGGCATAGAGGCACGAACGGTATTGTAAACTTAAAAAATTATTATTAAAATTGCATACAATAATATTATAAATTATTTTTATTCATTAAAATATTTTTGAAGGTTAATAAAAATTTCAATGAATTCTGTATGAATTTTTCGATAATTTTAATAACTTTTTATACCATTTGGGCCATCGCTATGCTTAACGAAAATTCCATCCTCGGAAATTGTCAAATTCTGACCAGAATCTCTTATATTCATTTTGAATGCACTTGAATCGAAAATGACCAATTCCATAGCATTTTTTGACAAATTGGACAGCTGAAATTATTTCAAAATAATCAGTAAATAATATTTTTTCTTAAAATTCCAGATAAAATTAATTAAAAATCTACCATTTCTTCAATTTTTTCATGCAATTTTAGATTTTCTGCCTTCAATCCATTAATTTGACTCTCAAATTCGGCACTTTTCAAAACAAATTGTTCCTTCAATTCCACATTTGCAATCTTCAATTCCTCCAATTCTTTTATCCATTTAGCCATTGCTTCCTTCAAATGGCCATTTTCCTTTTTCAATTCATTCATTTCTGTATTCATTTCTTTAATTTCACGGTTTTTCGCGACAAATTTTTCTTCCATTTCAGATAATCTTTTCTCAATTTCTTCATTTATTTTCGGACCATTTTCCATTCCCTTTGTCTTCAATCCATCTTCTTTTGCTTCTAAGACTTTCATTTTGTCCATCCCTGCTTTTAATTTGCCAATTAAATTGATCATTTCCATCATCATACATTGATCCAAATTTTTGGTGTCCTCAATTATTATATTCAAATTATAATTTTGTTAATATTCTTACCTCTATATTTCCAGCGCTATTGTTCAAATGAGATTCCATGATTTCGTGAAATTAAATATTTTTAATAAAAAATATCTGAAATATTTTTGGGCATAAGATAATTGGGGATGGATCAAATTTAATTGCATCGATAATGGTAAAAATGTTTGATCAATTTATTTTGGATTTATTGGGCATAAAATTAATTACAAAATAATGTCAAATTTCTTGTTGCCAATAAAAATTTTGTTTTTGACTATAATTTTGCCAATAACTCGGTGAATATCGAATATTTGACAATTCTTTTGCTATCATTTTGTACCTAATTTAATGCCATTTAAAATTATAAGTAATTTTGGAGAGACTCCATTAGAAATATTGGTGAAAATGATAAGAAGGGAGTGACTCTTAAAATGGAATCAGTATTTGGGTTTGAGAGAATGTCTCAAACAATGTCTATGCTCTATGCCAACAAGGATTATCTAATAATCATAATAGTGTATGGGAAATTGCCTCGGCAAATATTTTGAATATTTTTATTTTGCAGTATTGGAATAATGATTAATTGAAAAAATATTGGAATTTTGGGTAAAATTCACAGACAATATTGCCTATTAATGGGCAGTAATTATTTTATGTCATTTAAATAATTTTGATTGAAATTTTTGATAAAAATAATTAATTTTGAAGAAAGTTTGGATTTCTGGCTTTTATTTTTATATTATTCATTTGTATGCGAGAAGAGTAAGATTTTTCAAAAAAATTTAATAAAAATAATTTTTGAATGTTTTTCAATTCCATTGAAAATTACGGTACTAATGCAGATTGGCCCCTACGTGGGAAAGGATGAGGATGATGATGATGATGAAGAAGAAGATGAGGCAATTATTTTATGAGTTGTAAAAATAATAAATTCTTCTTGTATTTAGAGCAATGAAATTTCAACTCATATGTAATTGAGATTCAAATAAATTTAAAAAAAATGATATTTTTGTAATATTATTAAATTTATGTTGGAGAATGCCCAAACTAATGCGATTTTAACCTTATATCGGAAAATAATTGAATGGATTATTTATAACTAGACCCGGGGGCAAGCCCCGGGTCTAGTTATTTTTAACAGCCAGCGTATATTTTGGGTATTTATTAAAAAAACCTTTTCCTAGACGTATATTATGTGAGGGATATATTGGGAAGCGTAGGGGGGCTTCGCCCCCTTTTGGGGGTTTAGGGGGCTCTGCCCCCTTTAGGCGCGAGCTAAGCGAGCGCTATCTTCATTATTTTACTCAGTTTTTCATGGGCTTTCGATTAATATATCACATACCATATAAAAATGTCTAATTCCGAAAATCCATAGGCGCCAAAATTTTTTATTTTTTTTCGGTTTTTTTCGCGTTGGTCAAGGGGTTAGGGGAAGTCAAAAATTGCGATTTAAAGGTCGATTTAGTGGTAATAATATGCGGAGAATCCGAATATGAAGTTATTTTTGTAAAAAATCTTACTGGAAAAAAGTTGCGCGCAAAAATTTTTTATTTTTTATCGGTTTGATGGTGCCTTGGTCAGGGGGGTTAGGGGGAGGGGTCCGCTACGCTCGGCCTCGGCGACCTCCGCTCGGTCGGCCCGCTCCGCGGCCCTCCCTCGCTCCGGTCGCCTCGGCCTCGCTTCGCTACCCCCTCCCCCTCCCCCCTGAAACCCCCCACACCCCCACCCACGAACAGCCGGCGCGCTTCGCGCGCCCCCTCAGCTCGCTTCGCTCGCCAACCTACCGCAACATGGCGCAACTTCAATATTATAAACATATTCGGGGGCTTCGCCCCAATTCTGGTTCATTTTCAGCGCTTCGCCCCTCATTTTGGCCATTTTTTAATATTCGCGCGCTGCGCGCGCGCCTGCAGCGCGAGCTAAGCGAGCGCAATCATCACCATTTTACACAGTTTTTCATGGGCTTTCGAATGATATATCACTTGGCATGTTAAATCAACTAAAAACGAAAATCTCGATTTTGGCACTTTGTGCCGAAAATTTCGAGAGTGGCGCGCTCGACAACCCGTGAACCGATTTTCGAGATCGATAGCTCATTCGACGCGTCTCTCAAAACTGCACATAATATCCAAAAAGCGCATGTTTTTATACATATGCGCAAAAGTTATGGCCTAAAAACATCAAAAAACAGGGGTTTTAAACCGTTTTTGAAAATTTCAAGGAGAGGTCGTGACGGTAGAATCGAAAAATCGGAATGTAACTTTGTGCGCAATACATCAAAGAATGTTCAGGCAAAATTTCAGCGAATTCTAACGGTTGCAAATTGAGTTATCTAGCTTGCGCCGCCGCACGCCCCACAGAATTTACTGAAGGGTTTAATTACTTTTAAACATTGCTATTTGGCATGTCACCCAAAAGGAGAGGAACATTTGAAAGAACAAAGAAGATGGGGAAAATCAAATAGAGATAGAGATTAGAGAAGCATTTAAAACATGATGATTACACAACGGCATTCATCAGATTGAAATTATGAGGGTACAAAAACTAAATTGAACGAAAATGATTTGAAATTGTTTTCATAATTGTTATATTAATTTAGTCTTTTTGGATATTTTTAAGTTGGAATAGATTCTGAAAATTTCCATGTATTTCATTTAAATAATAATTATACTTATGAAAAATGTTCCGATTTTTGCATATTTTTTAACTTTTTTCTGAATAAAAGAATTTTTTGACAAATTGCTTATTAAATTTTTATAGAATAAGAAGTGAATTTGAAAAAATGAATAATTAATAAAATATTAGAGTCCTCTCCTTTGCTTTCGACTTTTTTGAAATTTAGTCATAGCATATTAAATTAAAAACTAATTAAAATATTGAAATACAAATTTTAACAATTTTAGACATGAATGAAAAATATTAAAATGAATAAATTGGTTCATTCAATTAATTTTGATAATTTAAATTAATAGTAAACATATATTAAATCATAAATGGTCGGTGAAATTCTTTTCTCTTCAACGCTTTTCAGATATTTTCGAACTCGTTTTGCACCCAATTTCATCGATAAAATCATCACTAAAATGCCAACCATACTGAATATAACCAGCCAAATGAGTAAATCGCCAATCCGCATTATTTGATTATTAAGTAGGTCAGAGAAGAACAGGCAAAGTGGAATAAATGTTAGCAAGAACACAATTATGCCAGAAATAATTGCAGCCAAACTGAAATTATATTTATTTTTTCATCCGATTTTTTACTGAAATTTAAAATTACATTTAATTATCAAAGCTCAATTATAACTTACATTTTCCTATTATTTCTACTATTTTTATTAAATCTTTTTTTAAAAAATTTTTAACCCCATAAAATTTCGCATCAATTAATTCATAAAAGAACAATTAATATAAGTGTATTTAATAAAATATCTTCCATGTTCAACACGAATTTAGAACTAAAAATTAAACTAAATAAATATTTCATAGAATAGAATATAATAATTATATATCAATAAATGAATGAAAATTCACTGCTTTTCTAGTCCTTTATTTGGGTCAATAATGAAAAATTGTTGTTATTTTTCCTTTTATTTAGTAAAACTTTCTGCATTTTTTGTCAAATCTACTAATTTTTTATCAAATCAATTTATTCCATCCCAATCAAGGGTATAAATTTTATTAAATTTTTTCTAAATTTAAGTCAAAAAGAAATTTATTTGTTGCACAATTTCTGGCAAACCTACAACAAGCTAGTGTCCAGTAATTTTCGATTTTATATATTTTGCTTTATTTTTTTTATAAATTATTTTCAAAAACCAACCTATCAAGTCGGAATTTGGCGGAAAATTTTAATACAAGCCAAATAACAATGAAAACAAAGAAGAAACTGATGAACCAAGCTTGGAGGAAAAATGCCATAAAATGACCAATCAATTGTGGATTTATTTGGAATTGAAGGAGTTCAAGTGCAGAAAGGGCCCATCATAAATAATCCACACAAAATGTACTGCAATTTATTCAGAATATGTTTATATTTTTAATTTATTATTTAATAATTTTTAAATTTAAATTTTTATTCTTTTTAATAATTTTTAAATTTAAATTTTTATTCTTTTTAATAATTTTTAAATTTTTATTCTTTTTAATAATTAGTATTAAATTTTATTTTTTAATTATAATTGATTATTTCTTACATAAATTCCTGTAATGGCTTCATTGTGTGGTTTCCGGTGTCGCAATTTTTCATTCTTTTTCATAATGATGAAAATGGCTATATTTATAATTCTGAAAATTAAATTCATATTAAAATTAAAATTTAATATAATTATTAAAAATTTATCAAAAAAACATTTAAAAATTACAAAATTTTCAGCATCCCAATTAAAAGCGCCCAAAAATTTAAATTCTTTATTATGTCTGGAGATATCAGATAAATGCTAAAAGGGTTAAAAAAATTTTAAAAATTTATTTATAATTTATTACATTAAAGGCACAACTGAAAATGCAGCCATTATGCCAATCTATAACGGGAAAAAAAAATTTATAGAAAATTATTTATTTTTTCAAATTTTAACAATAAATATTTTAAGTTATTTTAATTAATATTTTAGATAATAAAAAAATTTATTTTACCGCGAGAATATTATGAAGGAACCATTTTTGTGAAATTTCTATTTCCATTTTATTGAAAAAATTGGGAAAATTAAGAAAATTTAATATTCTAAAATTAAATTAATTATTTTTTGTTCATTAAAAATTTTTAAATATATTAATAATTGCAATTTTATTTACCAAAATGCTGGAATTCAATTTTTTTTAGTTCGATTTTTAAATCTGTTTTCTTCAACAGGCCAATCGTCGAATGCAATAAATGGAATGAAATGAAAAACAATAAAAAAAACCAGTTTTCATTCTTCCCTTTCCCAATTCTCGCAATTCGCCATACGACGCCCAAATCCATTTTCAAAAATGCATAATAATTGTGATAAATATTTACAATTCACCTAAGAAAAATTCAATGATAATAAAAAAAGTAGTTTTTATTGTTGAATTTTTCTTGATGAATAATATTTTAAAAAAAAAGAATAAAACAATCAAATAAAAAGCATGAAAATTACAAATTAAATTTTCAATTGATGTATCAAAATGAATTAATAACAAAATTAATAAAATCAAATATATAGAAAATTTTGAAATTTTTTCAAAAATAATATTATAAATTTATGAAAAATTAAATTTTGAATATTATTTTATTCCGTCTTCATTTTCCATTCTTTGAAAAACTATTTTTCTTTGTCAAAATTTACTCGAATTTTTTCTCCAATCCAGATAGAATAAATCGAGAGCCGGAAAAAGTTCGAGTGTGGTAAATTTTTATGACTTTAAATAATTTCTTTTAAAATTTCAACTCATTTTTTAAACTCTTTGAATTTGATTTATTAAGGAAAAAAGTAAATCAATTTATTTTATTCATGTCATGAAGATTAAATGAATGGAAAATCAGACAAACACATAGGTATATTGATGAATGAATTTGGTATAAAATAAATTGAAAAATCTATAAATAATTATATTGATGAATGGAACTTTTATATAAATTGATATTCATCCCATAATCCAGAAAACAAATAATATTAACAATAATAATAGTGAAATGGTAAGTTATAAAAAATATTGGATTTAGTTTATATGTGATTGTGATTGTTGATTGCATTTTTTTCTTTTTTCCATTCCGCTGAATATAACCATCATTTTTCAAATTCGGATGCTGCTTTTAGAATTCCTTAATTTAAAATAATAAAATATCAAATAAATTTATTTTTATTTAACCCCGGTTCCTATGATTTGTATAGCGACAGCAGGTAATTTGTTTAATTGCTGCATTTGTTCCTCCCAATCGGCCCTTAAATGTTCTTGACCATTTGGGTGTCGAACAAGAAATTGACGCGTTCTATTTCTATTCCCTACTGGTTGTTGATTTTGATTTTGATTTTGATAAAGGGCAAGCACTTCTCCAGTTTGTTCATTTTCCATACTAAAAATTGGATAATCTGGTTCCTTTTTGAATGATATTAAGAAATTGGCCGATTGAGTTGAGCCCATGAATTGCTAAAAATATTAATTAATCCATACAAAAGTGAATTAATTGACCTCCTTGATTCGATCAATTAGAATGGATTTGTCCATTTCTCCAGTAAAATCATCTTCCCAAAATTGAAGAAATTTTGGCTTCTCCTCATCAGGACGAGATTTGATCAACCATTGGATCAATAAATCGACATCGACAATATCTTCATCATGATGCAATCTTATCTCTTCCAATGAATAAGCATTCTCAATTAATGCAAATGCATTTTTGTTGAAATGGCAGAAGTCAAAGAATTTTTCACTGTAATATGAGAAGGTTTTCTTTGCCATTTTTTCGAAAAATCGATGGATATGGGCAATTTTCTCAATAGATTGGTGGTTTGAAATTTCAATATGTTTAAAATGCAATGAAATTCCATTTAATTTTGAATCAATGCATTCCATGAATTTCAAAATTCGGCCGTCCAAAAAGCTGCAAAAAGGGATATCATGGAATTTTATTAAAAAAATAATTCTTACAATATATGAATTCGGTCAAATCCAGTGATATATTTTGGTGGCTGAGTACAAGCTATTGGGATATTTCCTTCAATTGGCATATATCCGTGGTTGTTTCTTCTATATTTAAATTTTTTCAATTTGGCTTGATAAATGCCTGATTCTTCATTGAGTTCATCCAGAAATATAAGTAAATCGACTTTGTGTGGTTTCACATTTGAATGGAGTTTTGGCCAGCACAATTGCTTGAATGTCCAGCTTGATGTGCTCAATTTGGAGTCGGCCATTTCCACTCGTTTGATCCAAGCCAAAACTTCGATCAACCAATTCGGAACACTGTATTTTTAAATTAATTATATTTTATATTTTCAATTTAAATATGTTAACCTTCTTCCTGTCATTTTTACCCTTTTTGCATCCATTTTCTCATCTGCTGAATCGGTTGACTTTTCTTCAAGCTTTCTTTTCATTTGTTGCGAAAAACTCGGATTTAAACCCATTGCTTGCGCTGGATCATTTTGCTTAATCTAAAATTATTAAATATTATTTATTTTATTTTAAAATAAAATATGTTTTAAAATAAAATAATAATAATTTAGGTTTTTAAAAATATTTTCATAATAATAAATAGTAAACAAACCTGGAGTTTTTCCAATTTCATCGCTTCAATTTCTTCCATCAATTTGGCAATTTGTTCTTTCATTTCTG
This sequence comes from Pratylenchus scribneri, assembly GCA_030063045.1. Classification (NCBI taxonomy): domain Eukaryota; kingdom Metazoa; phylum Nematoda; class Chromadorea; order Rhabditida; family Pratylenchidae; genus Pratylenchus; species Pratylenchus scribneri. The sequence continues at coordinate 17,042 of JAQSEB010000197.1, read as the reverse complement.
TGTTTTGTTCCTTCAATTCGGCATTTTGACCTTCAACCATGTCCAATTTCTCCTTCATAGCATTGATATCGTTGGCCGATTCCAGATTTTCGTGAGACATTTTTCCAAATTCTCAATTAAATTTTATATTTTGATGATCTAAGTGGAATATAAAATTCTTAAATAAATAAAAAATTAAAATATATTTAAAAGGCCAATTTTTAAGCATGAAAAAATATTTGCATTTTTGGGGAATGGGAAGAAATGATCAAAAATTCGTTATATTTTCTCCTTATATTTATTTACGGTTGATGAAGATTAAATATTATTCAAATGCTTTGCTAGAGAAAATTTTCTAATAAACATTTTTCAATTTCCCAATCCATCAAATGTACGGCTAATTATTAATTTCAATATAGCAAAAATCAGAGGTATTCTTTTTTGGCTTGGAATTTGAAGGAATATTTATGAGAATTGACTCGGGCAAATATTGGTTATTTGAATATTTTTTCTCAATTCATTTATAGCGATTTTGTTTGAGACAATTTTTCCATCAAAATATTTCGATTTATTTTGCCTGTCGACGATTTTGCAAACCAAAAATTAATGATAAATATGAAAAAGCAGTCAAAATGGGTATTGGGGCAATTTTAATAAATGGAAATGGGGAATATTCAAAAAAAGTTGGAAGTTGAATCATTTTTTGAAATGAAGATCCATGTTTTGTTCAATGAAAAATGACAGAAAATGCAAATAGGGATAAACTGGAAAATTTTTAAATAATGGAAAATTGTTATGAATTTATATTTCACAATTCTCTAATCAAAATCCAACAAGCTGTAAATTGAAATGTCAGAATGGAATAATCTAAATATATTAAATGGAGAGTTCCGGGACAAATAGGCATTTAAATATTTTAACATTGGCGTTTTGTATTATGAAATAAATATCCAAAAAATAAATGATATAGTTAAAGAATAAAGAAAAAGAACTTTTAAACATAAAATATATAAAGAAATAAAGAAAAATAAATATTTTGAATGATATTAAATGAGAAAAATTTTTAATTAATTTAATGGAATAGCCGAGAATTATTAAAAAATAATGTAAAAATTTGCCAAATTTTGTAAATAATTGTATAAAATGCTAAGAAATGACTGAGATAATTAATTATTTTGAACCAATCGGAGCGGCCGGGAGCCGCGCAGCGGCGACCGGGCGCTCCTTTAAGCAATTAAATCATTGGAATAATGTAAAAACTCGGGAATAGGTTAAAATAGTTTGGATCAAGTGGTAGAGAGATTCATGAGTTAAATAAGATAATAGTTAATATTTATCGGGATCTGATTTAAAAAGCCGATAATAATAGAAAAATGAGGAAATGAATTAGAAATGCCATGAATGAGTTTAAGAATGAAGCGATAAATACCGGAAATAATCGATAATGATGGGTAAAAATTGAAAAAAACTCAAGGATGGTCGAGAATGAAAGGCAAAAAGCTGGAATAGTCGAGAATGAAGGGTATGAAGCCGGGATTAGTCGAGAATTAAGGTTATAAAGCGGAGATTAGTCGAGAATGAAAGGTAAAAAGCGGGGAATGGTCGAGAATGAAGGGCAAAAAGCTGGGAATAGTCGAGAATGAAGGGTATGAAGCCGGGATTAGTCGAGAATTAAGGTTATAAAGCGGGGAATAGTCGAGAATGAAGTGTATGAAGCCGGGATTAGTCGAGAATTAAGGTTATAAAGCGGGGAATAGTCGAGAATGAAGGGTATGAAGCCGGGATTAGTCGAGAATGAAGGTTATAAAGCGGGGAATAGTCGAGAATGAAGGGTATGAAGCCGGGAATAGTCGAGAATGATAGGTAAAAAGCCGGGAATAGTCGAGAATGAAGGGTATGAAGCCGGGATTAGTCGAGAATGAAGGTTATAAAGCGGGGAATAGTCGAGAATGAAGGGTATGAAGCCCGGGATTAGTCGAGAATTAAGGTTATAAAGCGGGGAATAGTCGAGAATGAAGGGTATGAAGCCGGGATTAGTCGAGAATGAAGGTTATAAAGCGGGGAATAGTCGAGAATGAAGGGTATGAAGCCGGGAATAGTCGAGAATGATAGGTAAAAAGCCGGGAATAGTCGAGAATGAAGGGTATGAAGCCGGGATTAGTCGAGAATTAAGGTTATAAAGCGGGGAATAGTCGAGAATGAAGGGTATGAAGCCGGGAATAGTCGAGAATGATAGGTAAAAAGCCGGGAATAGTCGAGAATGAAGAGTATGAAGCCGGGAATAGTCGAGAATGATAGGTAAAAAGCCGGGAATAGTCGAGAATGAAGGGTATGAAGCCGGGATTAGTCGAGAATTAAGGTTATAAAGCGGGGAATAGTCGAGAATGAAGGGTATGAAGCCGGGAATAGTCGAGAATGATAGGTAAAAAGCCGGGAATAGTCGAGAATGAAGGGTATGAAGCCGGGATTAGTCGAGAATGAAGGGTATGAAGCCGGGATTAGTCGAGAATGAAGGATATGAAGCCGGGATTAGTCGAGAATGAAGGGTATGAAGCCGGGATTAGTCGAGAATGAAGGGTATGAAGCCGGGATTAGTCGAGAATGAAGGGTATGAAGCCGGGATTAGTCTAGAATTAAGGTTATAAAGCGGGGGAATAGTCGAGAGTGAAAGGTAAAAAGCGGGGAATAGTCGAGAATGAAGGGTAAAAGCCGGGAATGGTCAGGATAGAGAAGAATTGAAGAATGGTAAGAAAAAAGAGGATGTGAAATTAATTAAATTTAAAATATTACTATAGACTAAAGAACAAGATGAAAAAACTATGGGTATAAAGCCGGGAATATTGAGAAAAATGCCGGGAATAGTCGAGAAAGAAAAGAAAAATGACTGGAATAGTCGAGAATAAAGAGAAAAATGCCGGGAATAGTCGAGAATGAAGAGAAAAAATAAATGGAAGTATTGAGAATGTTGAGGATGAATGAAGGTGAAGTAGAAGATTGAATGAAAAAAATTAAAATTGATGAATTAGAATTAGTGTAATAGTTTGAAATCATAATCAAAGATTAGAAATTAAGAGTTTGAGGATTTTGTACTTTCCATTTTCCAAATAGTCAGAATCGAAACTGAGAGTTTTAAGCTTTCCATCTTTTTTATTTTAAAAGTTTAAACGAGCGTTGGGATGCCGCGAAGCGGCATCCCAACGCTCGTATAAAAAAGAAGAGAATTAAATTGTCACATATATTCACAAAGGATTTGAACAAAGAGGAATTGAAAATGGAAAAAATGAAAACATTTGGACAAAGACGGCCCAGATGTGAAAAAGTCGCTGCCATTGACAGCCATGACATTTAAATATATTCAACATCATTGCTTATTGTTGTGTTATTTAAAGCAATTTCTTAATCAAATATACAAAAATCGAATATTAAAAGGAAGTTTTTTTAAATTTTCATTTCTATTAAATAAATAGCAATATTTTCTGAAATTTATGACCACTGAATATTTTAATTAATTTTTTATTAAAAATATTTCTTTATAAAAAAGAAACACATAAAGTTTTTTTTATTCATTTTATTTAAAATATTTATTGAAAATTGTAAAACAAAAGTTGTTCAGTTGACCGTTCAAAAAATTTCTAAAATTAAAAATTAAAATATAGGTGCTATGAACAATGGTCATTTTTTTATTTTTATCGATTACTTTTTAATTATCTTCTAGCAAAAAATAGAACTTTTTTTGCAACCCATAAAATTAATCTAGTTGAATTATTAAAATATATTAAACCCATAAAATATTTCCGCATTTATGCATTCAATATAATTATGATTTATTTTTTATTTTTTTAATTAATTATATGAATTTTCGGATAAAATTGAAAAATATATCCTTGGCTTTTATAAATTTGATTGGTGAAATGTTTATAATGATTTATATTAAATAGACATTGGTCTACGGGTTCAAATCAAATCAAACAAATGGACATTTAGATTTAGCGTATTTTTAAAAAGAAGAAAAATTGTTGTGTGACTTTTTTAAAGAACATTATTAGTGCATCTCGATATGGTCGAAATGTCCAAAGACTGGCCAAAGGATTGAAAATTGGCAACCAACTGTTTAACAAATAGATAAAAAATCCTTCGTTCACATTCACCATTGCTGTTAACATAGTCAGGAAAAAAAGAGCAAGAAAAGCTTGCGAAATTAATGGGAAACATGCCTAAAATTAATTTAAATATTTTTAAAATTTAATTAATTTGAATTTTCATTATATATTTTTAGAAAATACTAATTTGTATTTTTAGAGGAAAAAATTAATTTATCAAAAAAATATTCTTGAAAAGCACAAATTTGTATTTACAGGAGAGAAATGTATATTTTCTGGAAAACAATTTTTTCAAAAATTTAAATTTTTCAACATATTTTGTGATTCAACTTACAATAATAATTAAACTTTTAGTTAATTGTTTATTCAATTCTCTCAACCGTTCAGTCATTGCATAGGCGGCCACATATTTGACCATTTGTCGACCACAAAAAATAATAATTGAATATGATATAAAATAGAAAAATAAAATTATTAACAATATAATATTCTTTATAGATTCCTGCAATATAATCACTTTTAATAAATTTATACAATTTAAGCTTACATTCAATTCTATAGCTCCATATGTGGCATTCACGTTTAAATCAATAGAAATCCCAGAAAAATCGGTGGAATTATACAAAAAAGATTTTTTTATAAAATAAGCGCCACATGTTATTAAAACAGAACAAACAATTGGCACAGTGAGGAAAAGCAAATATTGGCATATGTTTATTTTGATACTTCTATATATAAATAATATAATAATTATATATTAATTTTAAATAAATTAAAGAATTCTGATCTTATAATTTTAAAAAATACCGAGTTAAAACCAAATTACGATAGATGAATTGAACGGCAAGCGCAAATACATCCAATTGGTATAAAAAATACCAAAAAAGATAGAAAAACCATAAACACAATGGATCGTTGAAAGATTGACGAAATAAACCGGAAACAATTAAATAGCCATCAAAAAAGCATAAAGTACTGCCTTGAGAAAGAGTCGTTGCATACTAAAATAAAAATAAATTTTCAAAAATTTATAATTAATTAATTAAATGATCTCACTGGAATTCCAATACAGAAAACAATCAAAAGGAGAATGTCCAGAATACATGTTTGGAGCAGTACCCGACTATGAAGCCACATTTCTTTTGGTGTTCTTTTGAGGATAAGCCAAAGAAGAGTGAAATTCAGCAAAAAACCCAATGGGGGAATTAGAATGGAATTTACGCGGAAAATTGCATTTAATTTCATTTTAATATAAAATTCGGTCAAATTTAATAAATTTTAAAAGAATTACTTGTTCTAAAACTTTATTTATATATGATATTTTTCATCAAATTTTTTTATAAAAAATAAAAAAATAAAGTTGTAAAAACGAAATATTGAATTGATTGCTACCTATTATTTATAGTATCATAAGATATTTTCCAACGTAAAAATTTATTGTCTTTTCAGTGCTCAAATTATGAGGTAATTTTATTAGTTACCTATAAATGTGCATTTTTTCAATATTAGTTCCGGATTGGGTTATAAAAATCAAATAAAAGTATTTTTTTCTTGAGGGAATACCGAGAAAATAAAAGAATTGAATAAAGAAAAATATAAATAATTAAATTGAATGAGGCAATTCATCGATCAACTTTAATATAACATTTATTTTATTTTTTTTGGACAGCATAAAATATGGGTACTTTTCTATTTTGTTACACTTCCACCAAAAATGATGAAAAACACATTAAGAGACATTTTTCTGCCATATTTTTTTGTCAAATTTTAGCATATTGGTAAGATAATGCCGAATTTTACAAAGAAAATGTGAGGATGGACAAAGGTCAATTTTCAAAAATTTATTTATATATTCATATTATAGTAGTTCATTCGATTCAGCTAGTCGAGTAGAATCGAATGGAGCCATTTTTATAAGATAATATGCATTTTCTATTTTAAGGTATAGCTTAATAAGTCTAGTCCCAAATTAAAGCCTAATGGGTAATTACCTCAAATCAAATTCGCCATAAAATTTTTAGAATAAAAAATATTCTAATAAATTTGCCCCGGGCAATTTTCCCAAGCATACATCAAACAATGAAGGCCTCTTTTTATAAGATTCAAATAAAGAATGAAGACAACACATTTGATGGGATGGGAAAGTTGGAATGTTTAGTAAAATTGCCCTGGGATGAAAATTTGAATTATATTTTGCCTTTGTCATAGAGGAATATAAATAAGGATGAATATTGTGAATCTTTGTTCATTTCTTCCCATTTACCCAAAATGCAAAATTACAATTATGAAAATTTGACCTACTTAAATAAACTTTAAAATTTTATTTAAAAATAAATTATTTAGATTATTAGATCAAAACTATTCTGATAAAAAAATTTTGAAAATTTGGAAAAATGTCTCTCGACAATACGAAATTTACTGATCAAATCATTGCTTTGGGGGGAAAATTCGAGAAGCTTGAAGGACCAAATCAGGAGGTACTATAAAATCAGGGTGCATTCAATATTAATCCAAATCTATAATAACAGAAGAATCTGCCCAGACTGCTGAATGTCAAAGCGGATTTTAAATTGTTCTATGATCGACCGATCCGCGATGAGACAGGCCAATTAATGGAAATTGGCACAAATTATTGCAAAGCTCGTCATCGAGACATTTTCATGAAGGTTGAGGAGGGCCTGCAAGTGTCAGAATTGGGCCAACTTGTTGTGGAGCGAACGCTTCGCTTACAACCGGTTTGTATTTTTTAAATTTTTGAACAATCTGAAAAATTTTCAGAATAAACAAAATATATTAAAAATTTATTAATTGGATAAAAATAAAAAAAAAACGCAAACAGACATTGCGAAATGCTTAAAAGTTAATCAAGAAAGAAAATTATTCGTTTCAAGTCAATTTGATTTGAATTCTTTTATTCATTTAAATTGAGCAAAAACTTTTTTAATGTTTTCATTTAAAAATATAATTATATTATGTCCTGACTAAACTGTTGTATAATGATAATGATAGTGGGAATTTATATGTTTATTAAAAATTATCATTTAAATTTTACAATTATTTAATCCAGGATTTTTTGATCATACAATAAATATCTTTTTTAAGGCTTCCCATTACGCGGTGGATTCAGCTAATATTCTTAATCATCAGCCACATGAAAGCCGACTCGAACAGATCAATTTGGAAAATGCTTTGGTGGTCGACGGCACACATTACAATTTGGTTCTCTATCGAATTTGATGAATGAATAAGAAACATTAAAGCACAGATGAAGTGTGAATATTGATACGGGGGCCAAATGAAATTTTTCAATCCCATAATTTCATAATATTTTTTGACATTATAAATATTTAAATATGGATGAATTCGTTTTTAATTAAAATTGACATCAAATGAATGCATATGTCGTGGCATAAATTTCAAAATAGTTTATTCTCGAGATAAATAAAAATTGTAGAAAATTTATCGAAAAATCTTCATTTTTAAACTACAATTACTTAGTGCAATAATACTAACATTAAACATTTTTCTTTCTTATAAAATTCTTTTTAATATTTGCCCATTTTTTTACACTTTTACTTTTTTCTGACGAACCAATTTCTAAATTTCTGGTGACCGAATCAACCTTAAAATTGTAAGTCATTTAAATTCGTGCACAATAAATTTTACTTTTTTTTCTCAATTTTTCTTCGAATTAATGCTGTCGAAAACCAATTTTGAATTTGAATAAGAAAATGTTCTTTTAAATCAGAGATCTACCACCTTCAATTTCCATAAAATAATAAATGTAATTTTATTCAGCAATTTTTCTGATAGAATTTAAAAAAATTGAACATCAGTGCACACTACAAGAACATTTCATCCAAAACATAGCACTTCCATTGAAAAAATTCAACATTTTATTCTATATAATAATACAAGAATGAAATGATATTCAAATATTTCCTCAAGACAATTTACCATTTATCTCAGTCAAAAATTTTTTTTTTCAATTTTAATCCTGAATTGCAACAATTGATATTTCATTTTAAATAAAAATATATCCATTTTACGATATTGCCTCTATCAAATATTTCCCATTTTCATTCACTCTTAAATGTCAATTTTATCCAAATGGAAAGAATGCTAAAATAAAAAAAGGCAAATTTATAAAATTTTAATCCTTACATAAAAATACATTTTTCATATTTTATTAAGATTAATTAAACTAGTTAAATATTTATTTATCTACAAAATCCAAAAATGACTGAAAAGATTGAACAAAAATTCATCAAACAATGGAATGAAATTTGCAAAAGTGAAGAGGAGATGTCAACGAGAAAACGTAAAATAATTAAGGAAATTAATATTGAGGAGAGTAAAGTGAAAGAGGAAATGGCCATAAAGAAGCAAAAAATGTTGGATGAAATTATGAAGGAAATGGTCAAAAAGAATGAGGAAAATATCAAATTGAGAAAAGAAAATCGGGAATTGAAATTAAAAATGGCAAAAATTGAATCGGATTTGAAAGCGGTCAATTTATTATTAAAATAATTTATAATAAATTTTTAAGCAAAATTTATCAATTCCTCGACGAAAATTGCCGGCAGAATTGATAAATGAATTATTCACTTCATTGCCGCTGAAAAATGCATTTGTTCTTCTTTCCAAAATGCCAAATGGACTTTTGGCAAAGAATGTTCAAAAAATGTACAAGGACTATAAAAATAACAAATTGGCTGAGAAAGCAATTAGAAAAGAAGTTTGTAATTTTATTTTATTAAAATAAAATATCCTAAAATCTATTATTTAGCGTCGAAGACAACAAATCCAATTAGGCCATTATTTTTGTCTTGTTTGCGGGGATCGTGCCAGTGGACATCATTATGGGGTTTGACTTTGATATTTTAGGGAAAATTTAGAGAAAAAAACGTTGATTGAAATACTGAAAAAAAATAATTGAACATCAAAAATTTATAATTGTTTGGTCAAAATTAAAGAGCATTAAACGGTTTAAAACAATTGATTATCCGAATTCATAAACAAAAAATGTATTTTGACTAGTTAAATTGAATGAATTTAAGGCTTAAAGGTTAAAAATAAGCAATTAAATTGCTAGATAATTTGCAGCATTTTTAATAATGATCGTTAAATTAATTTCTATCATATGAATTTGAGTTTTTTAAATAATTTTCCCTCTATTTTTAGGCACAAAGTTGCGAAGGTTGCAAAGTAAGCACAAAATAAAACTTTAATAAATATCAAACATTCCCCATTTATAATAGGGCTTCTTCCGTCGTTACGTCCTAGCCAATTTGCATTTTCATTGTAATAGAAATGGCAACTGTACAATTGATCGGAATACTCGAAATCGATGCCAGAAATGTCGATTTGACAAGTAAATATCCAAATAAATAAAAAATATTTGTAAAAAATTATTATTTATACCATTGGGATTTAGGAGTAATATATAAAAATTTTTATGATTTTTTAATGTAAGCGAAGCTTTAAATTATAATAAATTATTTTGGCATTACTAGCTTTTTTTGTTGAATTAAGAAATTTTTCGACATTTTCAATTTTTCCTTTCAATTTTAAAATTAACCTCAAAATTTTTATTTTAGATGTATTCAAGTTGGAATGCAACCAACACTTATCCCAAGCTATCAATATATAAAGAATCAGAATCGGAATCAGAATGATGATTTTGATGATGATATCTCTGATGAATGATTTAGAAATTGTTCATGAAAATGTTATTTATCCAATAAAATTTAATCAGAATAAAAAGCCTACAAATATTGCTATTCTATTTTATTGATTACCACAAAGTGTAAAATTACAAAATTCAATATAAAAATTGATCAATTATAGAAATTTTTATTTTATTGAATTGTAAAAAAGATATAAAAAAGTAGAGCTTTGTGCCTATATGTATTCCTCACAGGCAGCATCTTTCGACTTAAAATTTTAATATTTTTCACTTAGTTAATTAATTTTTTTATTTCTTTAAATAATGCCATTCCAATTTCTTTGACTATTTAATGCAATATAGAAATTCCAAATAAATTATGTATTAAATGCCTAAAATAAATTTATGGGTTTGAAGAAATATTTTTAATAAAATATGGAATTTGAGTGAAAAATGAATTTAAAAATTTCTTCATAAGAGTTTCTATTATGAAGTGGAAATTTGCACGAAAAATAGGTAAATATTTTATTAAAATTTATTATTTGCTTATTAATTTTCAAAAGATAATCAATTATTATTATAACATTGCATTTAACGGTTCACACTCTTTATATCGAATGAATTGCGATGGATCACATGGATTTATGTCAAATTTAATTATAATTTGACACAAGTGAGAAATGCGAATTTATCATGAGAGTGAATCATTCTATGCCAGATTTAAAGGGTTCTGACAGATTTCAATGAAGGCGATGTGATTGGATTGGGCATAATCCATTGACCAGCACATTGTCCATAAATGTATTGTTTCGCCACATTTAATGACAAATTACTTGCTAAATTTCAAAAATTATTAAAAATATTTAATAAAAGGAAAATAATGAAAAGATTCTTGTTTTTTCCATTTCCTCCCCCTTTCCAAAAATAAACTTAAATTGTTGAAAATAAAAATTGCAGATAATTTTCGAATATTACTAAAAAAATATTGAAAATAAATTGGTAGTAGAAATAAGTATAAATAATGACATATTGTATTATTGTGATGAGTAAAATTATGCAAATATATAAACCAAAAATGTGACGTTGACTGTTGACCTCATTAGTTAATGGATGGATACTCTGTCGGGGAAATTGCCCAAAGAATAATCAGTAATTTATTCAAAAAAGGGAAGACTTGGATATCAAAAATGGAAGTTTTTAAAAGCAAAAATTTGGGAAGAGGGATGGATGACAATGACAATGATGAATGATGGGAAATTGAAATTGCTCCATATTACTGTTTCTGTTCATTCTTCATTTCTACAGAAAGAGAAAGGTATTTACTTAAAATGCAAGTGACGATGTTCTATTATTATTTGGATGGAATTTGGCTTGGGGTATATTTCTTTGTGTCTTTTCAGAAAAGGATAAAATAAGAAGGACTTTTAATTTCTCTTGGGAATTTTAGCGGAGGAAATTTTGAATTTAATCTTTTCTTCAAAAAAAAACAATAACTTCCCTAATTTCTCTTGAATAGTAAATTTTTCGATTTTTTTGTCTGATTGGGATTATTTAAATAGGAAAAAATTACCTTTGAATTTTCTATCATCAATCAAAAATATAATTCAACTCTTCAATTATTAATTATTAATATTACGTTTTGCCTATAATGATGAATTTTATTATTTGTACATTTTAAATTTTAGATATACTGACCAAGTTTTCAATAATTTATTAAATAAATCTAAATGTCTGAAGAAAATTCAAAATTTATCAGCGAAATCATTGCGTTGAAGGAAAAATTAGAGAAAGTTGAAGGACAAAATGCTGTATTAATGAAAGAAAACACCGAAATGAAGGAACAAATTACCAAATTGGTTGAAGAAATTGGAGCAATAAAATCGGAAAAAATTCAAGTTTTCAATTTTTTTTATAATATTCTATTTATATTAATTAATTTTTAAATCTAAAAAATTTCTCTACTAATATAAAATAATTTTGCAATTACTTCAGTGTGATAAAACAAAACGAGTTGTCTCAAATTCACAACAAATGAAAAGAAAGCTTGAAGAAAAGCTCAGCGATATGGAAGAGAAAAAGGATGAAAAAAGGGCAAAAATGTCTGCGGGAAAATGGTAATTTTAATTAAAAAATATATAATTGTTTTTTTTATTATTCAGTGTGCCAAATTGGTTGATCGAAGTTTTGGCTTGGATCAAGCGAATTGAAATGGCTGACTCCAAATTGAGCACATCAAGCTGGACTTTCAAGCAATTGTGTTGGTCAAAATTGCATGGAAATATGAAACCACACAATATCGATTATCGTTTGGAATTTCATAGTGAACACAAAGAATCTGGCATTTATCAAGCTAAATTGGAAAAAATTGGAAAATTCAATGAAATGAAAATTCCCATAGCTTCTATCTCGCCGCCAAAATACATTATTGGATTCAAAGGAATCCATATATTGTAAGAAAACTATTAATTAAAAATAATTAAAGAAGATGTTTTTATAATTTTGCAGTTTTTTGGATGCTCAAGTTATGAAATTCATCGAATGCATAAATTCAAAATTAAATGAAATTTCATTAGATTATGGTCATTTTAAAATTTGTTTCTCCCTGGAACAATTTGGTCAAATTCGTCGTTTATTCGAACTGTTGACAAAGAAAACTTCTTCATTTGATTATGAAAATTTCTTTGATTTCTTGCGATATAATCCGAATGGGCATGATTTAATCGAACACGTTAAATCAATAAGAAGGGCTAAGAGACCGAATGAATTGGAAGCTAATTTTTTGATCAAATGGTTGAGCAAATCACTTCCTGATCATAAGCCAAAATTGCTCGAATTTTTCCGAGAGAGAGATGAAGAGGATGTGAATAAGAAATCCATTTTTATTGACCAAATCAAGAAAGGGTACTTTCCTATTATTGGGGGGGAAAAACCATTATCGGGGGGGACTGGTCATTATTGGGGGGGAATTGATATTATCAGGGGGGAATGGTCAATATCGGGGGGGAATTGATATTATCGGGGGGGACAAGATCTATAATATATATAGGATGATTAGGAAGATGATGATGAAGATGATGATGGTGAAGATGATGATGAAGATGATGATGAAGATGATGAAGATGAAGATGATGAAGATGATGAAGATGAAGATGATGAAGATGATGAAGATGAAGATGATGAAGATGAAGATGATGAAGATGATGAAGATGATGAAGATGATGAAGATGATGAAGATGATGACGAAGATGATGATGAAGATGATGAAGATGAAGATGATGAAGATGATGAAGATGAAGATGATGAAGATGATGAAGATGAAGATGATGAAGATGAAGATGATGAAGATGATGAAGATGATGAAGATGATGAAGATGATGAAGATGATGACGAAGATGATGATGAAGATGATGAAGATGAAGATGATGAAGATGAAGATGATGACGAAGATGATGAAGATGAAGATGATGAAGATGATGTGATGAAGATGATGAAGATGAAGATGATGAAGATGATGAAGATGATGAAGATGATGAAGATGAAGATGATGATGAAGATAATCCTATATATATATATTATAGATCTTTTACTTGTCCCCCCCGATAATATCAATTCCCCCCCGATATTGACCATTCCCCCCTGATAATATCAATTCCCCCCCAATAATGACCAGTCCCCCCCGATAATGGTTTTTCCCCCCCAATAATAGGAAAGTACCCAAGAAAGTAATGAATTATGAATAAATTATTTTTTTTTTATATTTTAGCAATTCATTGGTTCAACTCAATCATCCAATTTCTTAATATCATACAATGGTTTTGAACGAGATTATCCAAATTTTAGTTTGGGAAATGAACAAACTGGAGAAGTACTTGCTCTTTACACAAATCCAAATCAACAATCTTTTTATGATTATCGACAATTTCTTATTCGACATCCTAAAGGCCAAGAATATTTACGAAAAGATTGGGAGGAACAATTACAGCAGCTATATACTAAATTGCCTCATGTCAATATAGATATCAAAGGAATCGGAGTAAAAAATATTTTAAATAATTTTATAATATTTTTAAATTAAAAGGAATTCTAAAAGATCAGAATCAGCCAGCAGATCAAGAGAAGAAGCAGAAAATGAAGACAATACAAGCATCGATTTAATTCGTTTTTTTTTTGTATTTTAATAATTCCCTTTTTTGTGGATCCAATTATTAATTTACTTGATTTTTCAATTCATTTAATCTTTTTTGAATAAAATAGTGCAACTTATTTTAATTGCGTCATTTCCTTGTTCTTTATTAAATCAAATTTAATGAATAAAATTCTAAAAATTAGCCGAAAAATATTAATCTTTTTAAAAACGGTAGCCAACATTCATTTTATTATTTTTTTTTTTGATATCGATGATTTCCGATGGTATTTCTTTGGTTGATTTTGAATTTTTATCAGACATTTTTTCAAATTCTCCAAGAAATATTGCATAATTTTGAATGGATACTATTTAATTTGGTGAATAAATTAAAAGTAATTTGAATAAATTTTGGTGATGGAATAATGAATTGGAAAATTGCTTCTTCAAACCAACTTTACCATAAATAAAATAAAGAAAAAAATCAAATATTTGCTTGAGGCAATTTTCCCAAGATAACAATCAAACAATGAATACCTCTACTATTTTTAGATTCAAATTAATAATAATGGGGCTTAGATTTGATGGATTGGTAAAGTATAAAATATTCGCGTTACGACACTTGCGGATGAGACATTTGCGGATTATTTGTATTTGATAAACAAGTATTTTAGGATTACTTTTAGTTGAAATTTTAAAAATTTTTACGAAACTTTTCGGTCAAAATTATAGCTCAATCGAAGCACCCTGATGAGAGGAAGATTAATAATAAGCTAAAACATGACTTTAATTTTAATAATGTCAAATACATTTTTCCGGAATTTTTCGATCCAGCCCACCCCATTTAAATTAAATTCATTTATTTGTAAATTCCTCTTCATTATGAAGAAAAAGGCCTCAAAAATTATGATCAAAATGATCAAAAGGAGAAAATTTTTGACGAAAAATATTCCATTAAAAAAATCTCGGAAAAATTGGTAATGGGAAAATTTTGGCATAAAAGTCCTCAAGAAGGAAAATTTTTTTTTTTGGTTGATTTTTTACTAAATTTCCAAAAGGCCGAAAGAGTGACATTATAATAGTGAAATAATGACAAAAATTTCAAAATAATGATAAAGTAAAAATGAGTTCAATTTTTTGAACTCACAACATTGTGGTCGCTATTAAAAACTATTTTTAATTTCAAACCCATAAATAATTGCCCTCATTCAAGTGCTTATAATCGCTAAAATAATTTAGTCGGACAACTCAATCTTATACAATGAAGGTAATTTTTGGAACGTGGAGTTCGCTCCACTTAAATTTGCAAAAAAAAAGATTAGAAAATATTTTTGAAAATTGGTTCCTTAAAAGGAATTCTAAAAGATCAGAATCAGCCAGCAGATCAAGAGAAGAAGCAGAAAATAAAGACAATACAAGCATCGATATAATTCAAGTTTTTTTTAATAATTCCCTTATTTCTGGATTAAATTATTAATTTATCTATTTTTCAATTGATTTAATCTTTTTGAACAAAAATAATGCAACTTATTTTAATGGCGTCATTTCCTTATTCCTTATTAAATCAAATTTAATGAATAAAATTCTAAAATTAGCTGAAAAATGTTAATTTATTTAAAAACCATAGCCAACATTCATTTTACTATTTTTTAATATCGTTGATTTCCGATTGTGTTTCTTTGGTTGATTTTGAATTTTTATCAGACATTTTTCCAAATTCTCCAAGAAATATTGCATAATTTTGAATGGATACTATTTAATTTTTTGAATAATTACTGAAAATGGCGAAAAATCATAACGGTTCAAAGGTTTGTCCTAGAACATAAAACCATATATCCAATTTAGAGTTCTCATCGAGACGCGTCGATTGGTATATATTTTGTCATGGTTTGATCAAAAATTAACAGTAGTAAACCATTTAAACCAACTCGAGGGGTTTTGATTCAATAATAAATTAAACTATGACAAATTATATACCAATCGACACATCTTGACGAGCTCTATCCGAATTTCTCAAGACAAATTTTATGGAGCAAAGAGACGTCATTTAAATTTAAAGGAAATCCCAATTGCTAGTATCCAACCGCTAAAAACATCATTGGATTTGATTACTATATTAATATATGGCAAAAATCCATTAAAAAGGATTTCTATAAGTTATAATTGTAATTTTTGGATGGCCAATTATGCAATTCATTGAATGTATCCATTCAAATTAAATAAAAATTAATTGAAATTTGGCCGCATTGATATTCAAATCTGCCCACTCAATGAAACAATTTGGTCAAATTGATCATTTGTTCGAAATAATTGATTTTATCCAAATCCAATAGCCTAATAAATTCGAAAAACTGATCACTTCCCTCATTCCATTTTCACTCAACATTTGAATTTGAATTCATTTTCTCAATTCAACAGAATTCAAATTCACAATTGAATTTTGCCCACTAAATGAATAAAAAAATTCGAAAATGTTTTGCTTAATGGAAATTTCCCAACCAATCAAAAAAATAAAACAAAAGTTTTATAGAAAGGGACAATGGAAATAAAAAAAGAGTAAAAAATAAAAATACAAATATCAAAAATTCGAATTGAGGCAAAATTCATCATTCTGCCTTATGTGGATGAAAATGCTAGGGAAAATTGTTTGACTCCATTTTCAACGAGAAATATATGAATGAATGCTTTTGATGGATTGGGAAAATTGAAAAATATTAAAGATAATTGCCCTGAGGCAAAACATTGGAATTAGATTTTGCCTTTATCTAGAGGATATATAAATAAAGTAAAAAATAGCGAATCATTTCATTTTTTACTTTACGTCCAAAATGGAAATATTTTTCATTGATAAAAAATTGACATTCTTAAATAAATTTTTATTTCCATTTTAATTAATAATTTATTTTAAAATTTATATTCCAAGAATTTAATAATTTAATTAAGAATTTGGAAGAATGTCTCACGAGAATTCGAAATTGCTAAACGAAAACATTGCTTTGAAGGAAAAACTGGACAAAGTTGAAGAACAAAATGCTAAATTGCAGGAACAAAACAACGAAATGAAAGAAAAAATTGCCAAATTGATGAATAAAATTGAAACGATCGAGGCGGAAATCAAAGTAATTTTGCCTAAATTCATTTTATAATGAATTATGTTTATTTTTTAAAATAT